>CM018032.1:29607750-30207750 GCA_008638375.1 Nyssa sinensis
CTGCAGCTCTCTGATCTTGTTTATAATAGATAGACTAACTGTGACATTGGCACATATTGCCCCTGAGCTTGGCAGAACCACCTCAATCTCTATATCGTCCAGCTCCTTCAGTAGCTCCACTCGAGTCGTCAACAGATAAGCTAGGCTTCTTGACGACTTACTGCTAAGAGCATTAGCTACCACATTTGCTTTCCCTAGATGGTACTGAATACTGAGCTCATAGTCCTTGATCAGCTCTAACCAACGACGTTGCCTTATATTAAGCTCCTTCTGTGTAAATAAATACTTGAGGCTCTTATGATCAGTAAATATCTCACATGTCGTTCTATACAAGTAATGCCTCCACAACTTCAGTGCAAATATAATAGCTGCTAGCTCGAGGTCATGTGTTGGGTAGTTTTTCTCATGTGGCCTCAGCTGTCGTGAAGCATAGGTTACTACCCTACCATTCTGCATCAATACACATCCCAAGCCCTTGTATGAGGCATCATTATAAATCACAAATCCCTCAGTCTTGTCTGGCATTGTTAATATCGGAGCTGTCACCAACCTGTTCTTCAATTCTTGAAAACTTTGCTCCTGCTCCTCAGCCCATACAAATGGTACGTTCTTCTTAGTCAACTGAGTGATTGGCATAGCTATCTTGGAAAAATGTTTAACAAACTGCCTGTAGTAACCTGCCAATCCTATAAAACTCCGTACCTTAGTAACACTAGTGGGACGGGGCCAATTGACAATAGCCTCTATCTTTTGAGAATCAACAAAGATCCCCTCCTTGCTAATCACGTGTCCCAAAAATGAAATACTAGAAAGCCATAACTCACATTTATTCAGTTTAGCATATAGTTTCTGCTCCTGTAGTCTTTGTAAAACTTTCCTCAAGTGTACCTCATACTCTTCCTGGCTTTTAGAATAAACCAGGATATCATCAATAAACACAATCACAAAATCATCCAAATATGGCTTGAAAACCCTATTTATCAAATCCATAAATGTAGTTGGGGCATTAGTGACCCCAAATGGCATCACTAAAAAGTCATAATGCCCATATCTGGTCCTGAAAGTTGTTTTCTCCACATTTCTAGGTCTCACCTTCAGTTGATGGTATTTGGATCTCAAATTAATCTTAGAGAACACCTGTGCTCCCTTTAACTGATCAAACAAATCATCTATCCGTGGTAAAGGATACTTGTTCTTGATAGTTACCTTGTTCAGCTCGCGAAAATCAACACACAACCGCATAGTTCCATCATTCTTCTTTACAAATAGCATTGGTGCACCCTATAGCAATGTACTGGGTCTAATAAAATCCTTATCTAGTAACTCCTGGAGCTACAATTTCAACTCTTTCAGTTCTGCTGGTGCCATTTTGTAAGGATTCTTAAAAATAGGTGACGTGTCTGGCTAAACATCAATGGTGAACTCTATCTCTCTATCTACCGGTATCCCTGGCAGATCTTCCAGAAATACCTTAGGGAATTTTCTAACAATAGGGATTTGATCTAAGACAAGCTGTTGAGATCAAGTGTCCACAACATTACACAAATACCCTTAACACCCCTTACGTAGTAGTCGTCTAACCTGTATAGAAGAGACAAAATATAGTGGAGAAGCCACACCTATCCCCCTGAAATTGAATACTCGGACAACCTGGACGCTGTATACTGATTGTCTTAGCCACACAGTTTATAGTGGCATAATGTGTGGCTAACCAATCCATGCCAAGTATAACATCAAATCCATGTATCTCTAACGGTATCATATCAGCAGATAACTGTGTGCCCTCTATCTGTACCGTACATGCTCTATAGATAGTGTTCCCACATAATGATTCCCTTGATGGCATTGTAACAGATAACATGTATCCTAGGGGTTCTGTCTCTATGTTTAGTTTAGCAGCAAATACTGGAGACATGAAAGAATGTGTGGAACTAGTATCAAATAAAACTTGAGCATATTGTGAACAGATCTTTAAAGTACCTGTGACTATTGAAGTAGTAGCCTGTACATCCCCTGGAGCTAGTGACAATACTCGCCCTGATCACTACTGTAATACCCCGACCTAAAACACCCGAGTAATTCAGTTCGTACTACAAGATTAAAAAGATAGTTAAAAAATAAGACATGAAAAACCAAGTGTCGGGTATAAGATACAAGCGATATATGAGTATACGAAATTACGAGAAAACATATACATAAATTTTATGCATGTATATGAGTATGTATATATGTATAATTAATATATATATATATATATGCATGTAATCTATACACACATTAAAGTGTGCATATATGTGTCCATGTAATAGGCATCAATGTGAAGCTATATATATATATATATATATATATATAAATGCATAAATAGATTAACGCATATATGTATACATACAGGAAATGAGGAATAAGAAAGTTGAAAAATTGACTTGGGAAGAAGTGTGTGAGAAGTGTCGACAGCCTACTATGTGAGGCCTTAGTGTGTTAGTGTGTGTAAATGTGTGTTGGCACATATGTGTGTGTATATATATATATATATATATATATTATATACCAAGTGATGCATGGTTATACATATATACATAAAATATGCTAAGGAAAGCTGAGCATTAAATAGAAATCAGAAACAAGAAAATATTAGGGAAAAACAGTCAAGTAAAACTGCAAAAATGGGAGGAAGAGAGAGGAATTGTGGGCGTTGTAGGTGGAGAATTTTCCTATATATATATATAGAGATGAGGGGTTTGAGGCAAATCAAAAAACCAAAGGAGAAAAAACTAAGAAGCTGAGTGTTTCTAAGATTCAGAAGAAGAAAGAAGGAAGAAACTAAGAAGAAATGAGAGGGAAACTGCGAGCCAGAAGCACACACGGGTAAGTGAGATTCAATACTATTTTTAATGTTCAAGGATAGTCGTTTAGTTTTGAGAATAGGGTCAGAACAAGCATGAAAGAGGGATCATTTTACAAAAAGAATCAATTAAAAAAGTTAAGAAATGAACAACATATAGGAAGTTGCAGGTCTTGATGATAATTGCGGTTTTAGGGTTTTTATGCATGAAGCTTGTTTTTATGATGAGGAATTGTTCCTCTTAGATGCAGAAACAATTAGGGAGAAAATTAGAGTCAAAACAGTGAAGAAATCATCCTAGAAACAGCTCGCCGGAAAATCGAGTTTTCTCACTGGAGTGTCACTAGAGCTATTGTTCTTCATATTCGTGATGTTTGAATAGTCCAAATTGAAAAATATGGTCTAAAATGTAATCCTCATAAAATTTATAAGAGGACTGCATTGAATTTAGGGGAGAAAAATAGGTCAAAAAAATGGCCGTTGCTGAAGAGGGTGACGGAAGTTCATCGGGGAAGACGATGAACAGTTCCCCAAATGGCACCGTATTAGGTTATATTATATCGAAGCTACGTTGTTTAGGTATAAGGTTGTTTTGATTTAAAACTGAATTTCGACTATTTGGTTACAGGGTTATATGATTAATTTGGTATACTGATAAGGGATGGGATTACCCTATCTCTGTTTTACGTTAGACCACTGTTTGGTTTGAGAAACCTAAGAAAAAAAAATAGCAGGGGCTGCTACCCCAACGGTTTGAACCCCGAACCAAAGTAAAAGAAGAATCTTAAACACAGATACATGGGCCATCGAGCCACCAACGCCCATGTGACCATATACTGCAATTATATATATAAATTAGTTAGTTAATTTAATTTAAGTAATTAAAGATAATTAAACCGTAGTCCAAAATAAATGAGTAATTAGTGTTTTATTTATGTATCGGGCATTCTGAATCCAATGGAGGGGTCCGTTTCACTAGACGGGATCCCGAAAAATGAAGACACATAAAAGTGCAAAATGACCGTTTTATCATTTTTAGTACAGATGTCTGAATTGAAGTCCGTAAAAGTCTAAACCAACTTTGTTCGACGTTTCAGATTCAATAGTAAAGTCTATTTTAGTAAAAGATATACCAATAGTAAAGAGGCATAAAATTTGATGAAACTACCTGAAGTGTAACACCCAAAAAATCTGACGTAACCGAGCCTGCACCCTGATATAATAAAAATAGGTTCTGTGATATTAATAACTTGAGATAACCCAAAATACAGTAAACCATGATTGGATTAATTATTAGAAAATATGAAATTTATTCAGACCACTAAAAATAATATAGGCACGAGAAATAGATGACTCGGTCAACAGAGTGTCATAAATGAGATGGATCCAAAACCTTAATTATGCAGATAATATGAAAATAAAATAAAAATAATGAAAATAAAGTATAAACGAATGGGTCCCAAAAATTAGTAAAATAAATAATGGTAATACCGAGCTTCTGCTTTAAGCAAAATTTACTGCTATTCATAAATTAATATTTTATGAAATATAATATTAATATGGTAAGATATAAGAATATATATATATATGTAATAAATATTTATACATATGATATATATAAAGATATATATGTATATCTTTATATTTAGGAAGTTAATATAAAGCTGTTGAAATAAAAAAAGAAATATGAAATAAATATTGATGCTGCACTTTTCGGTTCGCAATAAGTATGGACTCCGTGACCTGTAGAACACTCAGAAAGATGATCAGAGGACCACCGGGTTGGCTCCGGCGGTAGCCGCTCCGATGCTTAAGTAAGTAAAAGAATTGAAAAGACTGTATTGAAAACCAAAGAATGAGCATAGAAAATAAGGCGTACCTTTAGGGTTTAATTTATAAGCCGTGGCTTTCCTAAGTTGATTAGGATTCGAAGCCATGAATATAGGGATTTGATCACCGGAGATTGCAGTTACCTTGCATAGAGATAACCATAGATGCCCTTCCATAGAGATAACTATAGATGCCCTGAATATAGGGATTTGATTATCGGAGATTGCAGCTACCTTGCATAGAGATAACCATAGATGGTAGTTTCCTTGTTGAAGACTGCTTCCTTGTTGAAGACCGCTTCCTTATTCCTTGCTCGGCATCCGCTAAGGCGGTGACGAGTTCTGGAGTGTTGGTCTGGACCCTGTGATCTTGTTCTGGATATATATATGTTCGGCCACTTCCGACCTTGTATGATGATCTGGATGCTTGAGTTTTTCATCATTGGCTGAATGAGAATCATGTTGGCTGAGCATAGGTCGGACTGTGGTTACACGTGTCAAGTGTTGATTGGCCTGTTCTTTATGGTATATCAGTTACTCCCCCCCCAAGTCCTAGTTTGATGCTAGCAAGCAACTAGGGCTAAGCCTTTTTCGGAGAGTCATGTGTCTTGTCCGTTCGCCTTCCAAGGCTTTTATTGCGCAGCCGGAGATTAGGTCTTTTCAAGGTCATCATTGTACTGGGCTGATAGTCGGGTTTCTCGAAATCATCATTGTTCCGAACCGTCATGGCGTTTGGGATTGGTGGGTCCCTTCTGATATTGTGCTTATAAATACGGGATGGGATTTTGGAATGACCTTTCCCCCGTCATTTTCACTGTGCTAGGAGATTTCATTCGCCATTGTTGGTTCGTGTGACCTTGAAGAATACTGGTTCCCTGAATTAGAACAGGTTCGACTGATTTTTCCTCTTCTCTTGCTTCTTTCTTCTTAAGTCCGGGAATAATGTCTGCTCTTCTTGAATCCCCAATTGTAAATGAGGGAGTGGGAAATCCTCCTGAGATGGCTGTACCGTCTTCTGTGGAAGATGTGGGTAATCCTGCTCCCGAAGTTATTGGGGAGATGCCTGTTGATCCTCCCTCTAGTCCTGGAGTTAGGATAGTTGATGCTTTTGAGGAGCCCCGAGACAGGGCTGGGGAGACCTCTGGTAGGTCTTCCCGTAGAGAAAAGGGTGAGAGTGCTGTCACTCAGAGCCTTCTGGATGAATGGAGGGTGAAATTTAAATTTCCCACGAATGTGACCTGCAGAGCGCTAGGCCCCATGGATTGTCCCCATAATGTTGAAGCCGGGGAGATTTGTGTTTACCTTGCCTGGTTTGAAATGGGCTTGAGACTCCCATTACCGGATTTAGTCAGGCAGTTCTTTTGTTGGTTCAAGCTCTGTCCTGCCGACCTGAATCTCAATAGCTGGCGGCAGCTTCTAGGGTTTGTGGTGTTGGGACACCTGAACAAGGTGGATGTGTCTCTGGACTTGATCCGTAGTAATATGGATCTGAAGTTCAAACAGGCAGAGGGCCTTTTCTATATGTCCTTTGAGAAGGGGTTCCGACCCCTGACCTCTGTTCCTACTTCCAACAAGACGTGGAAGAAGTGGTACTTCTTCGTCGGAGGAGGATGGGAGCATGAAGGCTTTCAGGAAGGAGAGGCCTCGTCGTTCCCTCGTGTTAAGGGTCATAGGGGTGAGGCTTATTCTTTTAGACTTTCTTTTAGCCTTGTTATGCCTTCCGAACTGATAAACTGATATGTCTTTCTTTACTTATGTGCAGAAAAGAGTGTTTGGAAGAGGCCCGACTTTACTGAAGCACTGCGGGATCAGTACCAAGCACTGCTTTCGACTCCTGACCGGGCTCATTCTGTCATTATTACTCTAGCAAACTTGATGGCTGCCCGTAATGTAGAGCTTAAGAAGAGGTTGACGTCGAGATGGGCTGTGCCGGATGCCCCAGTGGCGAGGGAGTCTTCCTCCCGAGCTGAGCCTGATGCCCCCCTTGAAGTAAAGAGGAGGAGGTTGATTTCTGGCTCTCCTGAGCCGGCCCCTGCCGAGGCTGAGAAGGAGGCTGAACCTACCGTCCCTGTTTCGGCTGCTCCTCCTGCCTCTTCTGGTCCGAGCAGGAGGGCTAGGAAGGGGAAGGCACCTGCTGCATCGTCTGAGCCGTTTAATGAGCCGGACTATCAGATCGCCAAAAGGGCGTTTGATTAAATATGGGCTCATGGCCCGCACCGATACAAAGGGGATGACCCCTCCAAGCTGATGACTGAGATGATGAATCTCCAGATGAAGGTAGCTTCTGAAGCTTTTTCTTGACTTTTCTGTTTGTCTGTTCGTTCAATCTAACCCGTCTGTCTTGCTTTACACAGAGTATGCATAGCTTGGCTGCTCTGATGGTGACCCCCATGGGCCTTGAGGAGGCCGAGAAGCTGCGGGTTGAAGTGGAACAGATGAGGGTGGAGCTTGGGACAGCCCGATCCAAAATTTAGAGCATTGAGGAGGATCTGAAGAAAGCTACCACCAACCTTACTGTGGCAGAGTCTGAGAGGGACATAAATGCTCGGAAGGTTGAGGGGCTTGAGGCGGAGTTGGTTAATCTCCGGAGTTCCTTCGATCAGAAGGTTCAGGAGGCGACTGATCATGCCCGGGCTGAGACTGAGATGATATTAAAAGATGAAGTTGACCAGATGGGTGATGAGCTGATCCTGTTTGGTTTTGAAAGCTTCCGAACTAGATTCCAGATTCAGTTCCCGGGCTTTGACGTTTCATCAATTGTTCCCCCTGAACCTGCCTCATCTCGTCCTGATCCGGATAAGACGGCTGGGGCCTGTGCCATTAACTTGGAAGATGACGCAGGCCCTTCTGGGAAGTCTTGAGGCTCTATGGGTTTTTATTCCCTTTTTGTTTTTGCTATTTGATGTAATGGGCGTATACTTCCGATCAATAAAATTATTTTTCCTTCAAATTCTTCTTGTGTTCTTTCCTTCTGTGTAAATGTGGCTGCTCTGGGTCTTTTGCATGCTAGATCAACTGTTCAGTAGTCAATAGTCGCTTTTGTGAGCTTCGATACTGGTTACTGAATGAGGGATGTAGATTAATTTCAACTGCCTCATTATAATAAGACAAGAAAGTAAATATAATCAGATAGATAGAGCTTGATAGAGTGGGAGTAAACTCCTGTAGATCTCTTAGGGTAGACTGCTCTGAATCAAGAGCTTGTGAAGACAACTAGGCAGCTTTGGGCTTGTCGTTATGATGCTCGGTATGCTGAGTACTCAGGATCGGGATATATCTGAGCTGTTTGGGCTTTGTGATATGACTTGGCTTGTCATAAAAATAGTCAAGATTGGAAGATCTGAATCTTGAATAGGGGGTCTGTATAATTAGACTTTGTTCCCCTTTCTGCCAATTCGGGCGCTTCAGTGCCGGACTGCGGTCTCTGTTTAGAGGGTTCCGTACCCTGTCTCTTGGTATATCGAAGAGGCACATTTAATGCGCCATTCATTTATTCGACCGTCGTTTAGGATTTCGAGGCCACTCTCTTTTTCATCGTTGTGACGGTTCAGTTGGGCGTCTTTTGGACTTCAAGGGTCTATATAAATGGAAATGAGGGCATACGGTTGCGTTCATCTTTTTGATTTCAAATTGTCCCCTTGTGAGAAAGGCTTCATATGCTGCCGGAGTTTTGCCACTTGCCCGGAGATGAATGGGTGATTCCTTGCCTGAGTTAGGAGCGATTAAACTGTGGCCGAGAGTTAACCTTCCCCTTTTTTCAGTCTCCAAGGAAGGATTGAAGGAAGTACAAGTCTTCTTGTCTCCTCTGGCATCCGATCGAGATTCCTCCGATTGGTGGTGTCCCTTCCTTGATTCAACCGAGGCCTGGAGCGTCGGTGATGTAGACGCAAGTGGGGTGCCTCCTCTTCTTCGTGCCTTGTCTCAATTTGGCTGGGGTGAAACAGACGGTGTGAAGAAGAAGATTGAAGGTCCCCTGAAACCTAGAGCCCTCATCCTCCGTTGGTCGTGAGACCAGTGATAGTGATGATGAAATGGCCTGGGCATTTCTTGATGCAGACTGGGGTTCAGGGCCCCTTCCTTTCAAATGGAGCCGGTGGCGGCGGCAATGGAAGTTGTGGTTCCTGTGCCCTTTTATCATCCCGTGAAGAGAAGCCCCTATATAAAGAATTGTATCTTCTTGTAATCGCTTCTGTAATAGATTCTGTAATGGCTTTTGTAATAGATTCTGTAATGGCTTCTGTAATAGATTCTGTAAATCTTATAAATAAAATTGAGTTTCTTTTTCTCAGATCTGATGTCTTCCGTATTCAAATGTGCTTTTCTGTAGTTAAAACACTTCCTTGTACATTCCTGGATGTTCTTGAGAATAAAGGAACTTAGAAAAGTGCTTGAATCAAAGTACTTTGCTCCGGATCGGTACCATAGTACTTGTTGCTTGTTTGACAGATGAGCCAAATAACATAAATACCAGATCTGATATGTCCCTGATCTAAGAAACTTTAGCTTGTAGATGTTTGGAACTTCTGTTTTTGGATGGACTGGATCATAGAGTTTGCCAATCGAAGACGGACCAGGCTCGTAAGGCCTGTGCATTAGAGTGGTCCAAGCTCTGGAGGCCTGTATATTCGAGAAATAGACCAAGTATTTAAGACCTGTATACTATGGACCAGGTTCTGAAGGCCTGTGCATTGCAGATGGACCAAGTGTTGAAACTTGTATATTTATGGACCAGGCTCTGGAGGTCTGTGCATTAATAGATGGACCGAGTATAAGCTCGTACATTATGGACCAGGCTCTGGAGGCCTGTGCATTAATAGATGGACCGAGTAAAAGCTCAGTACATTATGGACCAAGCTCTGGAGGCCTGTGCATTAATAGATGGATCGAGTATAAGCTCGTACATTATGGACTAGGCTCTGGAGGCCTGTGCATTAATAGATGGACCGAGTAAAAGCTCGTACATTATGGACCAGGCTCTGGAGGCCTGTGCATTAATAGATGGACCGAGTAAAAGCTCGTACATTATGGACCAGGCTCTGGAGGCCTGTGCATTAATAGATGGGCCAAGTCCTAAGACTTGTGCATTAATAGATGGACCAGGCTCTGGAGGCCTGTGCATTAATAGATGGGCCAAGTCCTAAGACTTGTGCATTAATAGATGGACCAGGCTCTGGAGGCCTGTGCATTAATAGATGGACCAAGTCCTAAGACTTGTGCATTAATAGATGGACCGAGTAAAAACCCGTACATTATGGACCAGGCTCTGGAGGCCTGTGCATTAATAGATGGACCAAGTCCTAAGCCTTGTGCATTAATAGATGGACCAGGCTCTGGAGGCCTGTGCATTAATAGATGGACCAAGTCCTAAGCCTTGTGCATTAATAGATGGACCAGGCTCTGGAGGCCTGTGCATTAATAGATGGACCGAGTAAAAACCCGTACATTATGGACCAGGCTCTGGAGGCCTGTGCATTAATAGATGAACACTCTATGGAAGTAAAAGAAATAGCTCTACTGATAATACTTCCGTAAGTGTTCTACGTTCCATAGCCTAGGAACGAGTTTCCCAGTCATGTCTTCAAACCAGTAGGTGGTAGGCCGAACGACCTTTGTTACTTTGTAGGGTCCTTCCCAGTTTGGTGACAACTTTCCCATGGTGGGATCCTTGGTGTTTTGAAAGACTCTTCTTAAGACGAAGTCTCCAACTTGAAAGTTGACTGTCTTGAGTCCTACCTTGGATTTGTTGACCATTCTTTGTTGATAAGCTTCCATCCTGATGCTGGCCTGATCCCTTTTCTCTTTCGAGTAAATCCAAGTTTTTCATTAGCTGCTGATCATTGGATTCCTGCTCAAAGGCCTCAGTCCTCAGAGTTGGCATACCGATCTCAACCGGAATTACTGCTTCTGTTCCATAGGCCAGTGAGAAGGGAGTTTCAGAGGTGGGAGTTCTTCTGGTTGTTCTGTAGGCCCAAAGGACTCTAGGGAGTTCTTCTGCCCACTTCTCTTTGGCCTGTTCCAACCTTTTCTTTAACCCATCAAGGATCGTTCGGTTGGTGACCTCTGCTTGCCCATTTGCTTGCGGATGGCCTGGAGAGGCAAAGTGCTGCCTGATGTTGAGATTTTCACACAATGCCTTGAAGCCTTTACCAGTGAATTGAGTCCCATTGTCCGAGATAATTACACGTGGTATGCCAAACCTGCACACAATGTTTTTCCAGGTGAAGCTTTCGACTTCCTTTTCTGTGATATGTGTTAAGGGCTCGGCTTCGACCCATTTAGAGAAATAGTCGATGGCCACCAAGAGATACTTCCTGTTTGGAGGTGCCCGTGGTAATGGGCCCACAATGTCCATTCCCCATTGAGCAAAGGGCCAAGGACTAGGAATCGGGATAAGCTCGTGCTGAGGCTGATGTTGGTACGGGGCAAATCTCTGGCATTTTTTGCACTTTCGAACATATTCCTTAGCCTGTTTCAGCATGCCGGGCCAGTAGTAGCCCTGCGATAGAGCTCGGTGGGCTATAGTTCTGCCCCCATTATGGTTCCCGCAAATTCCCTCATGTATTTCAGCCAAGACATACTGTGAATCGTCTGGAGCTAAGCATTTTAACAGAGGTTGAGAATACGACCTTCTGTAAAGCTTGTTGTTCAGGATCAGGTACCGAGCCGCTCTGATTCGGATTCTCCTGGCTTTGTTTTTGTCCTCTGGGAGGAGCCCGGATCTTAGATACTGGAGGATTGGGGTCATCCAGTTCTGGGGCTGTTCATCAATTGGAGCAACTCGTGCTTCCTCAATGCTGGATCCTGGCTGAAAGGGGATTTTAATTGTGGAGTCTGCTTCAGTCTTGAGGCGGGAGGCCATGTTAGCCAGAGCATCTGCTCTGCAATTCTGGTTTCTCTCAATTTTCTGGATAGTAAATGTCTGGAAGGAGTGCTTTAAGTGGTTTACCAGTTCGGAGTATCGGAGCATCCTATCATCTTTAATGGCGAATTCTCCCAAGACTTGGCTTACTACCAGTTGGGAGTCAGAGAAGACATCGAGGTTCTGAGCCTCACATTCCAAGGCGAGCTTCATGCCCAAGATTAGGGCTTCATATTCGGCTTCATTATTAGAAGCTTTGAACCCCAGACTGACTGCTTTTTCTGACGTGAGCCCGTCAGGGGACTGTAGTACCAGGCCTACCCCTGATCCTTGATCGGTTGACGATCCATCAATGTACAGCAGCCCGGTTCCCGAAGTCTCGGTGACTTGTGCTTTGTTCTGAAGTGCCGGGGTGAACTCGGCTATGAAGTCAGCTAAGGCCTGCCCTTTGATGGAGTTTCGGGGTACATATGCTATGTCGAACTCCCCTAGCTCCACAGACCACTTTACCAATCTTTCCCGATACTTCAGGTTTCCTCAGTATTGACTTCAGGGGATAGGCAGTTGGGATCTCGATTGGATGGGCCTGAAAATAAGGTCGAAGCTTTCGAGCTGATATGACGAAGGCATAGGCCAGTTTCTCTACCTCTGGGTATCTTTTCTCCGTGTCGAGTAGTGCTCTACTGACGTAGAATATAGGCCTCTGTACTCCTCTGTCCTGTCTGATCAGTGCAGAACTGACCGCGTTTTCGGAGACTACAAGGTACAGGAGTAACTTTTCTCCTTGTACTGGTTTTGACCGGAGCTCTGGAGAGGCTAGATACTCCTTTAGTTCTTGAAAGGACTGCTCGCATTCTTCTGTCCACTGCAAAGTCTTGCTGCCCTTCAGAGCTTTGAAGAAAGGTAGGCAGCGATCGGTGGATTTGGATATAAACCTTGCTCAGTGCGGCAATTCTGCCGTTCAGTGCCTGAATCTCCTTTCTGGTCTTTGGTGACTTCAGTCCAATCAGGGCTTGGATCTGAGTGGGGTCGGCTTCGATGCCTCTTTGAGAGACGATGTACCCCAAGAATTTTTCCTTCGTAACTCCGAAGGTACATTTCGAGGGGTTGAGCTTCATCCTGTGTTGTCTGAGGATATCGAAGGTCTGGGCCAAGTGCTGGAGGTGGCTGCCTTTCTGAAGGCTCTTTACCAGCATGTCGTCGATGTATACCTCCATGGTGCTTCCGAGCAGTGAGCTGAACATCTTGTTCACCAACCGCTGATAAGTGGCTCCAGCATTCTTCAAACCGAAAGGCATCACTCTGTAGCAGTAGAGTCCTCTTTCGGTTATGAAGGCTGTCTTCTCTTGATCTGGAGGGTACATCTGGATTTGGTTGTATCCAGAGTAGGCGTCCATGAAACTCATAAGCTCGTGCCCTGCAGTGGCATCAACCAGTTGATCTATTCTTGGCAGTGGAAAGCTGTCCTTGGGACACGCTTTGTTGAGGTCTGTATAGTCAACACAGACTCTCCATTTGCCGTTCTTCTTTTTCACAAGCACGGTGTTGGCTAGCCACTCGGGATAGAAAACTTCCCGTATCATACTGGCGTCCAGCAACCTCTGGACTTCTTCGTTTATAATCCGATGCCGTTCAGGAGCAATCGGCCTTCTCTTTTGTCTGACTGGCAGGGTGATCCGGATCTACCATCAATTTGTGAGTTATTAGATTAGGATCTATTCCCTCCATGTCCCTGGTCTCCCAAGCAAAGATAGAGAGGTTGTTTTTCAGAAACCTGACTATCTTTTCCTGCTCGGTGTGTGTAAGGTCTGGGCCGATGTACAGATAACGCCCCTCTGCTTCTGAACTAACCAGTACTTTAATGGGCTCACCAACAGGTTTGGCTCGGCTGTCGCGTCCCCTTGGGCTTAGGGGTTCTTCAATGCTGGATGGGCAATCCTCCACCTCGGGAGAGTGAGTGAGTACCAGATCTGCACAGTCCCGAGTGTGCTGTAATTGCTATTTGGGAGCCTTCTCTTTAAGGGCAATAGCGTGGCACTCCCGGGAGGTTGGCTGGCATCCTCTGACAGAGTGCACGCTCTGGTTGTGGACGTACTTCAGACACTAATGGAGGGTCGAAGTGACTGCCCTTACCTGATGTAACCAGGGTCTCCCGATTATGACGTTGTAGGGAGACTTCATGTTCAACACCATATACTCCGAGATGGTGGTCTTCTGTCCTTCACCTTCTCTTACAGTGGTAGGAAGGTCGACCCTCCCCAAAGGGGTGCTGAGGTTGCCATCAAAAGCTGCCATTACGGCAGTGGTGGGCCTGACGTTGTCCTGGTCTATCCCCATCTGCTTAAGTGGTTCATAAAACAGTATGTTGACAGGAGCTTCCAGTATCAACCAGGACTCTTCTAGTCTCGAAGTTGGCGATTCTGAGGGTGATAACAAGGGCATCACTGTGAGGGCAGTGTACCCCTGCTAGATCTTGCTCGGTGAATTAGATCTCCGGTGCTGGCTTGAGCCTCTTTTCAACAGTGGAGATCTGTAGTACGTTTGGGGCGGCTCTGGCCTCCCGAGCGTATCTCTTTCTTGCCCTGTTGGACATTCCTGTGACAGGGGAGTCAGCATGGAGGACTATAGATGACGTGATTGTTCTGCCTCTGGGGCTCGTTACGTCCCTCCCTCTACTCCTGCCTCTGTTCGGGCCTCTGGTCGGGCCGCTGCTGAGGCTTGTCTTCTTAGGGGTTTTGCCTTCCGTCCTGCTTGACGAACTCCCGAAGACGCCCCTTCTTTATGAGCTGCTCTATCTCATATCGGAGGGTCCTGCAAGTGTTAGTTGTATGTCCATGATCTTTATGGAAATTACAATACTTACTTTGGTCCCGCAGGCTGGGATCTCTTTTGATTGGTTCCGGCCACCTCAGGTTCTCCCGATCTCGGATCTGTCGGAGTACCTGGTTCGGTGTGGTATTCAGAGGAGTGAAATTGGTGAACTCCCTCGGTCCGGAGTTGTACACAGCTCTGGGTGCTGTTCTCTTCTCTGGGCTCCTGGCCCTCTTTTTGTTGGAGTCTCTTCTGTGATCCTCCTTCTTGTGGTCCTCCCGCTTTGGATTGTCCCTCTGGGTCTGATCTCTGCCCTTCTGGGACGTGCGGTTGGCTTCTTCCAGGTTGATGTATTTTCTGGCCTGATCCATTAATGCCGCCATATCGGCAGGAGGGCTTTTCGTGAAGGAATCTCTGAACCCACCTTGGGCGAGCCTGGCAGTCAGGGCTGCTACAAGGAATTTCGGGCTGCAGTTAGTGATTTCTGTGAGCTCGGTGTTGAAGCGCGCAATGTAGGCTCTGAGGGATTCCTCCCTAGTTTGTTTGACGTTTAGCAGGAATTCTGGCCCCCTTCTGAGCCTTCTGCTGGTCATAAACCTGTCCAAGAACTGTCTACCGAACTCGTAGAAGCTGTTAACAGAGTTTGGTAGGAGGTTGTGGAACCACTTCAGAGCAGTTCCCTTCAGGCTGGTGATGAACGTTCGGCACATGAAAGCATCAGAGGGTCCGTGAAGGGCCATCGTATGCTGGTAATGAGAGAGGTGATCTCCTGGATCTCCAGATCCATCGTACAAGGTGAATTTGGGCACCATGAATTTTCTGCGTCTCTCTTCTGACATGATGGTGTGAGTGAATGGGGTGGCTAGCCTTCCGAGCAGCCTGGCCAGTTCGTCTTGTTCTAGAGGGTTCTGAGGTCCTCTCAAGGTGATTGTTCGGTCTATTGACTCGGCAATTTCCTCTACCCTCCGCGGGTCTTTGACTTTGACATCTTGTGAACCCTGCCTGACAGCCTCGGCTTCAGGGTAATAGGGTTGATTACGCCCTTCGAACGGAGGAGGATTCCGAACCGGAGGGTTTGGTGCTGCATGAGGAGGCTCCTGCGGTGCCGGGTGTGCTCCCGAGGCCCTTGGAGTTGGGGCTCGAGTAGTGCTCCGGTAATGGATGTCGGGGATGAAGGCGGATGTTCCCCAGCCAGGGACTGTTGATGGCTGGGGATCTTGGCCAGCGCGAGGAACGCCTGAGGGGTGCCCAGGCTGGTTAGTTGGAGCCTGCGCATGAAGTTCTGCGTTCTCTGTAGCAACAGGAGGTTGCGTTCCTGCAACGAAGTTGACCGGCGGGCTAGGAGAACCCGTCGCTTGGTTCTGCGTAAGTGTCGCCAGTGTTCTAGTGATGGTAAGCAACTATTCCTGCACCAGTTCATTGTGTCGTTTTATTGCTTCGATCTCTTGTCGCATAGGATTGGCCGCTGGCCCCCTTGTGCGGGGAGCAGGCGGCTGACATTGAGCGTTTTGCGGATTCTGAGTATTCTTTCGTGGTCAGGAGATTTGGTGCCATGGATTTCCGGTGGGGAAAGAGATGAGTTTTATGAGTAGAGCACTTTGGAGATTAGTCATTTCCCACAGACGGCGCCAAACTGATGCTGCACTTTTCGGCTCGCAATAAGTATGGACTCCGTGACCTGTAGAACACTCAGAAAGATGATCAGAGGACCACCAGGTTGGCTCCGGAGATAGCCACTCCGATGCTTAAGTAAGTAAAAGAATTGAAAAGACTGTATTGAAAGCCAAAGAATGAGCATAGAAAATAAGGCGTACCTTTAGGGTTTAATTTATAAGCCGTGGCTTTCCTAAGTTGATTAGGATTCGAAGCCATGAATATAGGGATTTGATCACCGGAGATTGCAGTTACCTTGCATAGAGATAACCATAGATGCCCTTCCATAGAGATAACTATAGATGCCCTGAATATAGGGATTTGATTACCGGAGATTGCAGCTACCTTGCATAGAGATAACCATAGATGGTAGTTTCCTTGTTGAAGACTGCTTCCTTGTTGAAGACCGCTTCCTTATTCCTTGCTCGGCATCCGCTAAGGCGGTGACGAGTTTTGGAGTGTTGGTCTGGACCCTGTGATCTTGTTCTGGATATATATATGTTCGGCCACTTCCGACCTTGTATGATGATCTGGATGCTTGAGTTTTTCATCATTGGCTGAATGAGAATCATGTTGGCTGAGCATAGGTCGGACTGTGGTTACACGTGTCAAGTGTTGATTGGCCTGTTCTTTTGTGGTATATCAGTTACTCCCCCCCCAAGTCCTAGTTTGATGCTAGCAAGCAACTAGGGCTAAGCCTTTTTCGGAGAGTCATGTGTCTTGTCCGTTCGCCTTCCAAGGCTTTTATTGCGCAGCCGGAGATTAGGTCTTTTCAAGGTCATCATTGTACTGGGCTGATAGTCGGGTTTCTCGAAATCATCATTGTTCCGAACCGTCATGGCAGTTACGGCAAGAAGAATTGGCAACTGTTCCTCTATTTGGGCTTTGTTGTAGGGGTATGTGTGTATATATATATATATATACGTGTGTGCGTGTTTGTGTAGCGGTGCAACAGGGGGGATTCTAATACGGTTTGGAATTGTGTGTGTGGTTATACGGTCTTGTGGTTCAGAATTGCGTATGGATGTTGCAGTTTTGTGGGGTTCCGCTGTTTTCGCCGCTCCAATTGAGAACAGAGGAAATGGAGGAGCAGCGGCAGAGTCGGTTGGATTGGATTGGGTTGGATGGATGATTGAGGGGTCTGATTTGTATAAAGAGGTTGCTGGTATTGTAAACAGGTTGGAAGAGTTACAGTTGGGAGCAGCTGTTGAATGGTGATGTTGCGGTTTGAGTAAAGAGTTACGGGAGAAAGGAAATTTGAGGTTCATTAGGTTACTAATCACCTGTGGAGCTCAATGAAGTGTATGTGCAGGAAGTTTGTAGAGATGAAGGAGGGACAGAAGTGCAGTAGTGCTTGGTTGCGTGTTGAATTGAGAGTTTTGATGTGGGGTTGAACTTGAAGGGCAAGTATGGGAGTTCCTTGGCGCAGGAACTAAACTCGGAGGTGTTGAGTGCAAATCAGTTCTTGCTGCTTGAGGAATTTGACAGAAATGGAACAGGCACTGTAATGCAAATGCAGAGGATATCGTAGCAGCTCACTGGTGGATAAAGATGGACAAGTGCTTGGGACTGCAATACTGATCAGTGTGTTGTTGTCACTATTTGTTGTGCTTAGTGAAAATAGAGGAGATGGAGGAAGTTGTAGGCAGTAGCTGCAACAGGCATACGGTGGAATGAGCTACTCTATTGGGGCATTGAGAGATTTTCAATTGGGGCTTTAGTGGCTATCTTGTCCACCATAATGGCCTAAGGGTGTGTGGAAGTGTAGGGCATGGAGAAGGTAATTTTGAGAAAACTGGAAATGAACAGCTTGCACAGTATAGGTCTGAGCTTCAAGCTGTTGATTGTGCGAGTTAGGAGCTCCAGAAGCCACTGCATACTGTGAGGGAATTACTCAATGGTTGTTGCTAGATCTACTATAAACCTGTTGATGTTAATGTGGACTGGAGTATGGTTGCTAGAGCTTCTCTTTGTAGGGTGACTTATCTGGAGAATTCCATGGATTGAGAGGGAGTAAGAGCAGTAGCAGCAGTGCTTTAACAGTAGGGAGTGAAATAGCGTTTGTGGCGGTGGCTGATAACAGGAGGATTGGGGGCTGGTGACACTTGACTATAAATTCTCCAGAGGTTGACGGTTGGAGTGAAAGTGTACAGTCTCAATAGGATCACCAGAAACGTTTTACTGAAAAGAGAGATGCCACTGAAAGTTCATGTGGTTGGGGTTCGGAATGGAGAAACAAGAGGAACTACCCTGCCAGGTCAGTCGGAGAGTTAAATGATGATTGCAGTGTCAGTGGTATATTGACTGCAACCAGACAAGGTTGGATATGTTCACATCTAAGGAACATGATGATCTTTTGGATGTTGAATCAATTATGATGGCCATCAGAAGGATAATGTCAGGATATTCACAGACGTGGTTAACGACGTATCTGGAGGATGTCTGTGAATGAAGATAAGCATATATTCAGGTGAGTAACTCGGACTCCTGACTTGGTGTATATTTTTTGGTATATTGTACTACTTTATATGCTGAACTGTTTTATACACTGAATTGTTTTAAATGCATACTCTTTACACTGCACTACATGTGACATGATTCTATCCTGCTTCTTGATATCTCCTATTTTGATCTTGTTTGAGTCTGTTGTTCTAACTTGTTCTATGCCATCGTAGTTTGGTTCGATTCTATTTTATTATATGTGTCTACTCTGGGCCCCTCACAGGATTGAGTATACCAGAGGGTAGATGGCTGGCTATGAGGCGTGGTGAACTTAGCATCCTACATCACTTGGGGAAAGGATCAGGCACACTTGATGATATACTTTCAATTGTTGATCTGTTCTATGTCAGTATGATTTATTCATCTTGTCCTATTTTGCTCTATCCTATTATTCTACTTGAGCTGCATTTGAGCATGCGTGTATATATAAATGGGTTTTGAAACCCATGGCAGGAACCTATGTTACTCACTGAGCTTGTTTAAGCTCATTCCATTTATCTAACATTTTTTAGGGATTTTCTCCATTGGATTAGAAGGCACAAGGACATGACATTAGTAGACTGAAAGACATTTCCAAGTGAGGATCTGATGGCAATAATTTATGGAGACTTGGATTCTGGTGGATTGACTCAGGCTATTCAGGTGAGTGAACATAATGTGATATAATATGATTTAGTTCTTTGATATGAATTAGATATATTGGGACATGGCTCATGGTAATGGTACTCTAGAGAGATAAGATATGCTCTGTGTTATGTGACTGGTTATAGACACACTCTGTGGCTAGAGTTAGCCGTTGTCTGGATTTAGACTTGCTTTGTTGTACATACCTCTGTGGTATTTATAGAAGAGTTGCATTTCCGAGATGAAAATGTTTTAATTTTCTTTGACCCTACATTTGGAATGCAATTCATCGTAAGGGTCAGAAGTTTGCCTTTGGTTGGTCTCATTGTCGGTCGGGAGATCGACAAGGCGGTTAACTGGCATCACATCTTCGGCATCCGCATAGGGTGGGGTGCGGGATGTGACATGAATAGTATAATTAGAAATAGTAATTAATTTCCTAATACCTTAAACTGTGCCGTAGGTTGAGATTAAATTAAACCAACATGGATGATTCAACTTGGGAGCAGAAGGTGACCGAAAGCAAAATAAACACCGCCAAGAAGGTGGAAATACTATGTTGGGAGCCGTTCATTATTTGGACACCTATCGTCCCAATGGACGACTGATGAAAGAAAAGGCTGCAAATGAGCTGGCCAAAAGAACAAAAGGTGTAGGTGATAACTTTGAGGAGTTTGAGTTGACCAAGGATAAGGAACGAAGGTAATATCTACTTTATCGATTAAGTACAAAAAGTAAATAGATATTTAAATGCAACATATAAATTGTTACGAATGGTCTGATTTAAGAAGAATAAAAACCTATCATAGGATTTAGGTTTTACACAGTCTAAGAATAAGTTAAGATCACAAATTGATGATAATGGAAGTACATGTGAAATTTATGAAATTTTCATAAATTGTTTTAGGCGTCTCAAAGGAAAGGGAAAGGCACATTAGTAGCGCCAACCCCGAAGTTTAAGGTGAGTAATCTTGTATTTGAAGTGGAGATTTAACTCCACGAATTTGAAGAAGTTTTAAGTTCAAAATATCTTAAGCATTTGAATTCCAAATTCAGTATTTACATGATTCCTGTTTTAAAGTATTTCTATTCTTACAAAACCTTATTGTGACATGCTCAGTGAATGGTTTCTACTAGAGTTTCTTTTTAAAATATGTTTCAACATGTTTAAGTTTATAATGCCAAATCTGGTAAAATATTCTGAATTTGCATA
Source organism: Nyssa sinensis (assembly GCA_008638375.1). Taxonomy (NCBI): domain Eukaryota; kingdom Viridiplantae; phylum Streptophyta; class Magnoliopsida; order Cornales; family Nyssaceae; genus Nyssa; species Nyssa sinensis. Next base: position 29,628,084 of record CM018032.1, read on the forward strand.
TTCCAAGTATTTGAAGACTCTATCATGAAGTCATGAACATCATGTTTTGAATGCTCATAAAAGCATCTATTTGAAGAATTCATGTGTTAAATGTATTTAACTGCAACTATAAGGAGGTCATGTTTTAATGTTTCGAATAACATTTATTTGAAATTGTTTTATATGCCTCATGTTGCCACTGGTAATGCAAGATAAATCGTGCATAAGTAGTATAAATGATATTGGGTTTCTTCGAAACTCAATTGACATGTAAAATGCCAGGTAGCAAGATCTAATCCCCTAGGCATGAGAATTCTCCCATAGGAAGTAATACTAGAGTCCAATTCGAAATGGATTCCACTAATGAAAGTGATAAGATGTTATGTTCAAAAATGAAAGCAGGTTTTACCCTTATTTTACTACACGTATCTACATGTTTTGAAGTTTCTTTTGATATATTTGAAGAAACACATGTTACCTTGAATACTTTAAATGTTTCGAAGCTATTTGTTTTAAAGAATGCATATATTCTGTATTTGAAGTATACGAGTAATTGGTAGTGAATGTTTTATAAACTCTCTTATACTAACCACTGCCAATTGAAAACCTATGACAAATGCTGGAATTACTCACAAGCTTAGTTTAGCTTACTCGGATTTATCCGACATATATATAGGTAACTGAAGGCAAATCCTAACTTTTTTGGTGATGAAGATGGTTAGAGCTTTGCCCATTTTGAGGAAGGGCGTCGGAAGCTCTTTACAAGATTAGTAGTTTTTAGGAAGCACTAAGGACTTATAGTTAGTCACTTTTTGTTATAGAAGATGTTTAAATGTTATGTAACTAAGTCCTAAGGGACAACTAAACATGTATTATTTATAAAGCTTTAAAAGTTTTTTATTATGCTCTGAATGTATAATCATGTGTACCGTTCTGAAGAGTGGCAGTACCGGACGGGTATGCAAAAAATTTAAAAGAAGAAAAGAAAAAGTTTTTCACACTTCTGCAAACACAGGCCGCACCGTCGTCCGGCATCGTTGTTTACTTGAGCCTCACCCGACGGCCCTCGAGCCGAAGGGTGGTGGTCACGATTCGGGATCCGCACAGGGTGGGTTTCGGGTCGTGACAGCTGTTGTTCATCTCTCTGCCCCTAACTCTGTGTCTGTGTTTGAGATCTAGTCATTGGGGCACTAATTGGGGTAGGTGGTGTAGCTGCAGTACTCACTATCGATTTGTTCTTCTGGAGATAGTCTACTTTGAAGTGACTAGTCTGACCGTAGGAATAACAGACGTTGTTGTCCCTGTAACATGACTCCTTGTGACTCCACTAGCAGGTAGGACATTTGGCTACGCCCTTTGTCACGACCCGAAACCCACCCTATGCGGATCTCGTGTCGCGAGGCCGACCCAAAGGCCGTCCCTACTTTTTCCATTCCTGTATCATAGTACTAATATGCAATGTTCTAAAAATCTTAAACAATGAACAGCAGAAGTCTTTATTAATTACAGTAATCCAGCGGAAGTCCTTTAAATACATGACATAGTTCTACATAAGACAAAATGAGAACTAAACGTAACCAGCACCCGAGGGTGGTGAATACATGGGAGAACTAACATAGACTGGCACAGTACTTTAAAATGTTCCCCTACGCTCTCAGACTCCTACTGGGGTCTCGCAGCGTCATCACCTGAAATGGGGGGTAAGTGGGGTGGAATGAGCTACAAAGCTCAGTAAGTAAATGCAAATCTCCAACACTGGTATCGATGATCAATGAATCCATGAATAAGATTATGATAGCCAATCATAAGAATAAAATACTGTGATAGCCAATGGAAACAATTGCTACGAGGGCCAATGGAAACAATTGCCACGAGGGCCAGTGAACAGTAATCACAATACACAATCAGAAGTATTGGTGTAATAGCGATATGAAGAAATCCAATGATAATATAACAACGATGAAGTACTGCCACAATGAACCGATCACAATCAAATCAATCAATGCAAGTCCTTCGGGACTTGAAGAATCATGAGGAATAGTGCCATTCAACAATCAAGTTCTGTCAGTCATAAGAGATGCTTTTATTCTGTAACATGCCAGTGAAATTGCAAATGAAATGCCAATGGAAATGCAATGAAATGCCAGTGATCATGCCAGTCAATTACCGGCGGAAAGCCTTCGAGGAATTCTGTCACGACCCGAAATCCACCCTATGCGGATCTCGTGTCGCGGGGCCGACCCGAAGGCCGTCCCTACTTTTTCCATTCCTGTATCATAGTACTAATATGCAAAGTACTAAAACCTCAAAACAATAACAGCGGAAGTCTTTTCAATACACAATGTTAGTGAAAGTCTTTACAATACATAATATGGTTCTACATAAATAAAATAAGAACCAAACATGACCAGCACCCGAGGGTGGTGAATACATGGGAGAACTAAAACATAAACTGATGCATTTTCTCAAACGTCCTTCTATGTCTTTAGACTCCTACCGGGGTCTCGCGGCATCAGTACCTGAAATGGGGGTGAGGAGGGTGGAATAAGCTACAAGAGCCCAGCAAGTAAATACAGATCTCTGACACTGGTATCGAGGATCATAAAAGAATATGAATCCAAGAACAAGAATATGATAGCCAATGGGCACAGTTGCCATAAAGGCCAATAAACAATAGAACACAATGTACAATTAGGAGTAAGGGACATCACATCAACATGAAACTCTTAACATGTGAACAGTGGCAAATGAACAGTGGGATCACAATGTGTAATCAGTAGGAATAGCCTAACAATGTCCTGGAACTCTCAACGATAATACAATAACAAGAAAGTACTGCCATTATAATTGATCACAATAAATCAATAAAGGAATATCTCGCAATACAAGATAATCATAAGAACAATGTAATTCAACAATTTTAGTTGAACAATCGTATAGGAGATGCTTTTGTTCTGTGTCAGGGCTTGATATGCCCTCGGTCTTTGGGGGCCCGGTTTACCCCCTTCAGTGCATTCCAGTGTATGGCCATATGTCCGTTCACGGACTCGACCCGAAGGTCTTCAGTGTATTTAAAAGCATCGGATGGATATTGTGACTGAGCACAAATCCAGTATACATAAACATTTCATGATCATAAATGATTCCATAGGAGTATATAAAATGGAATATCATCAATTCAATGGAAACATAACAATAGGCATTTGAAAGTACGGTTCAACATGATAACAATGGTACAACAATAAATCAATGTCCACCAGATAGAACAATATCACGTTGTGGAGACAATAACATCAGATACGCTCAGGAGTACAAGTTTGGCAGTAAAAGAATGAACTTGGCTTGATAACACCACATGGAAGAGAAAGGGTATCTACTTACCTCTAATGCATTGCTAAATCAGTCTTCTGTAGGTTTTCCTTTTCCCGTTGAGTTCCCTATATATCAGTAAATACGTTTCAGAATAATTTCTATTCACCAAATTCTATGCCTTGCTATGATCAGTATTTCTAATACTTATTTAGACTTTTATATGTCCGTTGTTCTCGGAACCTCTTTTCAAAATTTTGACATTACCAATAGATTCGGAAGGTTCAGAATAATAAAAATTCACTAATTATTTAATTCAATCGGAGTCCATTTGACTCACCTATGAAGTAGGGGTATTTTGGTCATTTTTACAAGTCGTAACTTTTCGGGACTCCGTCTCGTGAAACGGACCTCACCATTGGACTCAGAGCATCCGAGATAATAAAAATTGACTATTCATTTGCCCTATTTGGACCTCGTTTGACCCACTTTTGAGTCAGGGGTATTTTTGTAAAATTAACATTTTTTCCTGTTGGGCCTTAGTGGAATTTTTCAAAACATTTGGGGCTGGTTCATAAATTTCATAAGCTGCGGTCTGAACCAGTTGGTTCAGACCCCAAAACCCTAAACCGGTCAGCCTTTCTTCTGAACCAAACGGTTCAGTTTCATTCAAGAACCGGAATACAATAAACCCAATTTCCTATCCCTATCCATGGTTCGGTTAACCCCAAAACCCAATTCTATTTATTATTCCAGTTACCAAACAGCCCTAATTCCATTTAAACCAAAAACCCAAAACGACACAGTTTGGCTCCGTTTTTATTTCCGGTCGGGTACCGACCCGATCCAACCCAAACCCGGTCCCGTTATGACCCGATAGCTCCCTCGACAATCCGGTCATCTTCTCCGGTGGAATTCCAGCCACAGTCGCCGGAGCAGTGAAATTTCTCACGGATCTTCGTGATTTTACGTCCAAACTTTACTGTTTTTCTTCCCAATGAATTCTAGGATTATAAGGAACATGTTAGGACTGATTTTAACCTCCAACATCACCGGTTTCACACACTCATTCCCCAGTTTCCGGCGTTGCACTGGTGAGGGAATAACTGGCCACAAAATGGCCATTTCTTGACCATTTAAGCTGATTCGAAGTGCGTTGGGTCCCTAGAGACGTTTCCTATTCATATTATGGTTCAAATCTTGGTTTGGTTTCAGCTATTTTTAATCACCATTGCCAGCCGTAACCCAGTTTTGTTTTTTCTTATTTTTCTGTTCTATTTCGGATTCTCATCAACTTCAACAGCAACGACACCTATTAAAAATATAAATGAACATAATTTAAATCAGGAATATACCTGTTTGTAGGTTTTCTCAACCCTTTTTTCAAAAATTCATTTTCTTTCTTTCTCTCTCTATTCCCACTTCTTTCTTCCTTGCGATTCCGTTTCTCTCACATCTTCAATCTCTGTCTAACTCTCTCTTCCTTTCTTCCTTAACCGACCCCCCCCAGTCGGTGGCCCTTGCCACTTGCAGCCACTGGTGGCAGCACACACATGCACACAAGACACCTCACACACATAGCTTTCTCTCTCTCTCTCTCTCCTCCTCACACGTTGCACCCTAGCCCTCTCTTGCCGATTTCCCACTCGGTGGCTTTGCCACCTCCTCATCATGCAAGGCCCACATGACACATACTTACATACCTATCATATATATATATATATATATATGCAACCGTATAAATAATATTACCTTGATACATTATGTATGTATAAATATTTCGTATACATTTCCATTTAATTTTGTGCATGCATCGTATTACATAATTCAATTGGCGGTTTATTCGGGTAATTAAATATTTTATAGCCCGGTCCAGCCCGGTGCACATGTTATATCCCGGATCGGGATATTACATTCTTACCCCCTTAAAAATAAGTTTGTTCGCAAACTTAGCAGTTCTAACTCGATGGTTTTCGTGGTTCTTCTAACATCACGGTATAACTTAAATAGGCTGTTACATTAACTAGATAAAGATTTTCTGCTGAGAATCAAGTTTTTTACTGTCACGTTAGATCAAGTTTTACTGTCACATCAGATCAAGTCTTACTGTCACATTTGTAACTGTACTACCCTCTTTATAATTCCACGTATGCTTCGAAACCTTCCCATGAAACACAATTTCCTTCCTATGATTCTTTTCGGCTTCTGTAATTTAAGATATCTTTTGATGAAGGAAATTTTAAAATTTCTAAACGTAGCTTGACAAAACTCCATCCATTCAGTCTACTAATATATCTAGGGTATATATATCACTTGAAATGATATTATGTGGAACTCATAGGGTTCACATCGACTTCTATGTATCATTTCCTCTATAATCAATCTGTTATTCTACTAATCGTTCCTTAACCTCAAGTCAGCTATGTAAGAGTATTTGTATCTCTTGTCCATATTTCACATGTCCTGTATCTAACACGTTTCAATGATAGTTCTTTTGACGATCACGTAAGCAATGAGTCAATGGTCCAGGCATTCAGTTTCTACAGTCAGTTAGTAACATATGGGAACACATTAAATGTGTAACATAACATAGAAGATAGACCAATCATAAGTAACCCTAAAAGTATCATTTTCCAATAATGTATTTTGATTAACTGTTACTCATCACCTGTATCACCTTTCAAGGTGTCATTCCTCTATCTAGATATCACAATTAATTTATTACCTTTTCAAGGTACTTTCATTTCATTTAGATATTACTGTCAAATTCACTACTTTTCAAAGCGTCATGTTTCCAATTCTATATTACATTCTATCCCTCAATGAGCACTAATCGTTTCCCTCGTTTATTATGAAACATAATTTAATTCTCACAGATTCTCACTGTATAAAAAAATCAATAAGTTCTTAATCCGTAAATAGAATTTCAATTCTCAATAACTCTCGTAATATAGATTGATCGTTCGATCAAGTCTGTAGACTAGATATAGTAATTTAATTCTTAAGGCTCCCTCAGTACAGAACAATCATTAACCATAACTCAATAAATATCCAGTACGTGGTTCCATAAGATAAAACAATCTTAAGGATTTCTAGATCCAATATTACTATGATTCCTTCCAAGTTTAACTACTATCTCCCATTGAAACCTCGTTGATTTATCTATATCTTACTCAAGATTCTTCATATTTCCCGGTACATCATCAATTTATTTAGAATATCAATTCCCCTGTACTTACCCCCTTTAAGTTCCCTTACATATATATCAATCATCAAATTGTAATCCAATGGTTATTCATTATGTATCTTCATAAGACAAAATAATCATTACGGATTATTTATTTCATTATTGCTATGATTCCTTCCAATTTCTTTTAAGTATGACTACTATTTCCTACTCAAGTTTCACTTATCTGTCTATATCAGTTATCGACACTTCCTTCAGTATTGTCAATGTCAAATCTCAAGAATTCTCATCACTTATCCTTAAGTACACTACTATCCTTAAGGGTCACTAGTCAATAATCATCAATTTCCATTTTAATATGTAGTCGTTTTCCAAGACTAGTTGACTTTTAATATCTTAACTTGCTTTTGTCTTTGGACAGCCCCAATTCATTTAATGTGTTTCAATACACCAAGTTCTTTCTTTGATCAGTTAAACTATACACCTATGATCTGTACCTCCTATATTCTATGTATATTGTTCATTTCTAATGATTCCCCCAGTGTATAGTATTTAATAATAATGACTCTTTCAAGAGTCGCCATTTATTCAATCTCGTCTATCCAGTAATCATTCCTATCTATAACAGTATGTAATTCATTTTAAAGATTATAAATCTTACATTTATTCTATCATTGTTCCCTGAAATTTATTAATTATGCAATCACTTGACTCATCAATGTCTTTTAATTTTTCAAGTGGATAATATATCAATCTAACACTCGTATATCTATGTTACATACTCTACTTATTTCATGCATAACATCTATCATCAATCATCATCCCTGAACAGTTAATATATAACCTCAGAGTTCTGTCTTTATGTTCAGCTAGCAGTAAATGTTGAAATTATAAATCAGTATGTAGAGTAATATTTAACAATATTGAGCATTTGTAAACAACGGTAAATAATACCTGCGACTACTGGTACAGTAGCCTAATGATCTCCCAGTTCGCTGTAAAAGATCAATGGTCAGAATTCACATATAAGTCTATCTATCATGTCAAGATTTACTCTATTTGGCATTAGTAATACCGGTGCATCAATCTCATTTCCCATGAACCATTATTTCAAAACTGTTTCAACACTAAATCTTTTAATACCAGCTGAGCCTAAGAATTTGACTTAATATTCCAATCATTTCCTAGCATCACTAGGTTTGGTAGGATAGATGTCGTGATATTGTAGCATTCTAATCCTCAAGTTCTCGGGGGTATACGTCGTTCTAACAGTATCATAAAGGATTCGTAGTATCCAGATTGGATAAGGTAGCACTGTGTGTTTCTCAGTTACCCTAGTTACATGATAAGGCGGCCGTTCCTCACCGGTAACAGAGGTCCTGATAGCACATCAGTGACTGTCAATTTTCCACATTTTCTCTTTTAACCGTTTACAATCACAGTTATCCATTTTCATAATTTATATTCACTCCTAATCTTCAGTCTCGATTTCTTCTACATCACTAGACCTAACTTCCAAGTATAGGTCACTTGTTGATAATACTCGTGATTTTGCTCCGTATCTCATGTTCTAGGCTCACTATTTCTAAACAATAATCCTCAAGGTAACCATTAAAGTTCTCGTGTTTCTCTGTCTAACATTCTCCAATATTAACCTTGCAGATGTGATAGAATCAGTAAATCAATAATCCAAATGTTCAGTTACTAAGTTCAGTTCGGCAATTACATGGAAACACAATCAAGTGTGTAAGGATCTCTGAAGATCTAACCAGATTAGAAATAACTGGAAGGGTACCTGTGGCTATCTGGGTAGTAATTTGATCTTTCCTTGACACCAACAAGATTGGTGAGGTAGGTGTGGCACTGGCCGTAGCCTTCGCTTTCCGAGGACAATTCCTTGTTCACCCTGTGGGGTGATCCTTAACGGTGCCACTATTTCGATGTATATAGTTGTCTGTTGGGGTGAGCTTGAGGTAGAGATTTGAGAATCTCTTCTATAAGGCGCTCAATTCGGTCTAATTGATCCTTCCCTATCCCAATATTCCTAGCATACATCATTGCTCTAACCCATAAGTTTTAGATAAGTATGTCCATAAAATTCTACTCGTCTATGGTCTAATCGAGTCAATATAATCTATTGAGATATTCCTTTTTGTTAACCTTGTCTATAAGATAACCATCAATGCTTAAAACAACAATCAATGTTCACATGAAATCTATATCATAGAGACTTCAATTCTATCTATTGATTCTAACTCTATGTGATCTATGTATTTCATAACTATCGATGTATTCCTTGTGATAACCGTATCTATAAAGATAACCAGTAAAGATAACCCATAAATTGTCAAATCAATCAATAAGAGAATGATCAAGGATCGTATGAACTCTATGTAAGGAAGGTCAGTTACATCTATTCATTCTAATTCTAGTCCTATCTCCCATGACTCACAATCGAACCTATAGCTCTGATACCAAGCTGTCACGACCCGAAATCCACCCTATGCGGATCTCGTGTCGCGGGGCCGACCCGAAGGCCGTCCCTACTTTTTCCATTCCTGTATCATAGTACTAATATGCAAAGTACTAAAACCTCAAAACAATAACAGCAGAAGTCTTTTCAATACACAATGTTAGTGAAAGTCTTTACAATACATAATATGGTTCTACATAAATAAAATAAGAACCAAACATGACCAGCACCCGAGGGTGGTGAATACATGGGAGAACTAAAACATAAACTGATGCATTTTCTCAAACGTCCTTCTATGTCTTTAGACTCCTACCGGGGTCTCGCGGCATCAGTACCTGAAATGGGGGTGAGGAGGGTGGAATGAGCTACAAGAGCCCAGCAAGTAAATACAGATCTCCGACACTGGTATCGAGGATCATAAAAGAATATGAATCCAAGAACAAGAATATGATAGCCAATGGGCACAGTTGCCATAAAGGCCAATAAACAATAGAACACAATGTACAATTAGGAGTAAGGGACATCACATCAACATGAAACTCTTAACATGTGAACAGTGGCAAATGAACAGTGGGATCACAATGTGTAATCAGTAGGAATAGCATAACAATGTCCTGGAACTCTCAACGATAATACAATAACAAGAAAGTACTGCCATTATAATTGATCACAATAAATCAATAAAGGAATATCTCGCAATACAAGATAATCATAAGAACAATGTAATTCAACAATTTTAGTTGAACAATCGTATAGGAGATGCTTTTGTTCTGTGTCAGGGCTTGATATGCCCTTGGTCTTTGGGGGCCCGGTTTACCCCCTTCAGTGCATTCCAGTGTATGGCCATATGTCCGTTCACGGACTCGACCCGAAGGTCTTCAGTGTATTTAAAAGCATCGGATGGATATTGTGACTGAGCACAAATCCAGTATACATAAACATTTCATGATCATAAATGATTCCATAGGAGTATATAAAATGGAATATCATCAATTCAATGGAAACATAACAATAGGCATTTGAAAGTACGGTTCAACATGATAACAATGGTACAACAATAAATCAATGTCCACCAGATAGAACAATATCACGTTGTGGAGACAATAACATCAGATACGCTCAGGAGTACAAGTTTGGCAGTAAAAGAATGAACTTGGCTTGATAACACCACATGGAAGAGAAAGGGTATCTACTTACCTCTAATGCATTGCTAAATCAGTCTTCTGTAGGTTTTCCTTTTCCCGTTGAGTTCCCTATATATCAGTAAATACGTTTCAGAATAATTTCTATTCACCAAATTCTATGCCTTGCTATGATCAGTATTTCTAATACTTATTTAGACTTTTATATGTCCGTTGTTCTCGGAACCTCTTTTCATAATTTTGACATTACCAATAGATTCGGAAGGTTCAGAATAATAAAAATTCACTAATTATTTAATTCAATCGGAGTCCATTTGACTCACCTATGAAGTAGGGGTATTTTGGTCATTTTTACAAGTCGTAAATTTTTGGGACTCCATCTCGTGAAACGGACCTCACCATTGGACTCAGAGCATCCGAGATAATAAAAATTGATTATTCATTTGCCCTATTTGGACCTCGTTTGACCCACTTTTGAGTCAGGGGTATTTTTGTAAAATTAACATTTTTTCCTGTTGGGCCTTAGTGGAATTTTTCAAAACATTTGGGGCTGGTTCATAAATTTCATAAGCTGCGGTCTGAACCAGTTGGTTCAGACCCCAAAACCCTAAACCGGTCAGCCTTTCTTCTGAACCAAACGGTTCAGTTTCATTCAAGAACCGGAATACAATAAACCCAATTTCCTATCCCTATCCATGGTTCGGTTAACCCCAAAACCCAATTCTATTTATTATTCCAGTTACCAAACAGCCCTAATTCCATTTAAACCAAAAACCCAAAACGACACAGTTTGGCTCCGTTTTTATTTCCGGTCGGGTACCGACCCGATCCAACCCAAACCCGGTCCCGTTATGACCCGATAGCTCCCTCGACAATCCGGTCATCTTCTCCGGTGGAATTCCGGCCACAGTCGCCGGAGCAGTGAAATTTCTCACGGATCTTCGTGATTTTACGTCCAAACTTTACTATTTTTCTTCCCAATGAATTCTAGGATTATATGGAACATGTTAGGACTGATTTTAACCTCCAACATCACCGGTTTCACACACTCATTCCCCAGTTTCCGGCGTTGCACCGGTGAGGGAATAACTGGCCACAGAATGGCCATTTCTTGACCATTTAAGCTGATTCGAAGTGCGTTGGGTCCCTAGAGACGTTTCCTATTCATATTATGGTTCAAATCTTGGTTTGGTTTCAGCTATTTTTAATCACCATTGCCAGCCGTAACCCAGTTTTGTTTTTTCTTATTTTTCTGTTCTATTTCGGATTCTCATCAACTTCAACAGCAACGACACCTATTAAAAATATAAATGAACATAATTTAAATCAGGAATATACCTGTTTGTAGGTTTTCTCAACCCTTTTTCCAAAAATTCATTTTCTTTCTTTCTCTCTCTATTCCCACTTCTTTCTTCCTTGCGATTCTGTTTCTCTCACATCTTCAATCTCTGTCTAACTCTCTCTTCCTTTCTTCCCTTAACCGACCCCCCCAGTCGGTGGCCCTTGCCACTTGCAGCCACGGTGGCAGTACACACATGCACACAAGACACCTCACACACATAGCTTTCTCTCTCTCTCTCTCTCCTCCTCACACGTTGCACCCTAGCCCTCTCTTGCCGATTTCCCACTCGGTGGCTTTGCCACCTCCTCATCATGCAAGGCCCACATGACACATACTTACATACCTATCATATATATATATATATATATATATATATGCAACCGTATAAATAATATTACCTTGATACATTATGTATGTATAAATATTTCGTATACATTTCCATTTAATTTTGTGCATGCACGTATTACATAATTCAATTGGCGGTTTATTCGGGTAATTAAATATTTTATAGCCCGGTCCAGCCCGGTGCACATGTTATATCCCGGATCGGGATATTACAAATTCATTCCTGCCACCTGTCCATTCATGGACTTGACCCTTAGGTCTCCAGTCAATACAGAAGCATCGGATGGATGTTGTGACTGAGCACAAATTCGGTATTCATAACATATCATGATCATTCGTGATTCCATAGAAGTAATAAATGGAATATCATAGATTCAATGAAAGCATAACAGTACGCCTTTCAAGGCATGGTTCAACATGATAACAATGATACAACAGTCAATCAATGTCCACAAGATAGAACAATATCACATTGTGGATAGCAATAACATGAGGTACTTTCAAGGCACAGTGAAACATGATAACAATGATACATCAGTCAATTCAGATATCCACAAGATAGGAAAATATCGAATTGTGGACACAAGGATGTCAATACATTCAAGAGTACGAGTTTGGCAGTAAAAGAATAAACTTGGCTTGTGGAAACACCACATGTAAGAGAGTGATCCACTTACCTCTATCGTGATTCTAGATCAGGAAATCCGTGAGTGTACCCTTGCCTTTCAAGTTCCCTATATATCAGTGAATACGTTTCAGAATAAATGCTATTCATCAAATTTTATGTCTTTTTATCATAAGTATTTCAAATACAAGTTTAGACTTTACCATTGAGTCCGGAATGCCGAAGAAAGTTGGTTTAGGCTTTCGCGGAATTCCATTTGGACTTTTGTACTTAAAAGGGCAAAATGGTCATTTTGCACTTTTATGGTATTTATCCTTCGGGGTTCCATCTCGTAAAACGGACCCCACCACTGGACTCAGAACGTCCGACATAATAAATTTTGACTATTCATTTACCCTGTTTGGACTTCGTTTGACTCACATTTGAAATAGGGGTATTTTTGTAAAATTAATATTTTAGTTATTTCCTGTTTGGGCCTTAGTGGGATTTCTTAAAACATTTGGGGTCAAAGTGAAATTTCCCTAAGTTCCGGTCTGAACCAGAGGGCTCACGGCTAGAAACCCTAAACCAGTCCGGTCCTCCCCTGAACCAAACGGTTCAGTTTAATTCAAGAACCGGGTTCTAATAACCCAGTCCCTATCCTTATCCGTGGTTGGAATAAGCCTAAACCCAATTTCCATTTCCTGTCTCCATAGCCAAACAAGCCCAATCCATTTAAATTCAAAACCAAAAACGACACAGTTTCATGCCCATTTCATATCCGGTCGGGTACCGACCCGATCCGAACCCGGACCCATTTCAGTTTTGACCCGATAGCCCCCACGACTTTCCGGTCATCTTCCCCACCACTCCAGTAGGGTTCCGGTGGTGAACAGTCGTCTTCTCCGGCGACTGTCACCAATTTTCGATCATTTTTCAACCACTTTTAAATGCCATTTTATTCCCCATCACATGGGGATCATGAATCCATCCTCCGTTTTGATCAAGACCGTCTTGATCTTCACGAATATGGGTTCAAATATCTTCGGCCGATTCTCCGGCCAAGTCATATTTTCCATTTTCATGGCGTTTTGATCACTGTTTTGGCTCTAAAATTCTTCTAGTGTGTTTCTGCACTTGTGTAGGTTGTTTCTAGAAACTTAAAACAAGTTTTGAGCCTAGTTTTTCATAAAACCCGTGATTATTCATCACACCTGCAACTCGGATTTTCTCTTTGGTTTCTTAACCTTTTTCTATCATTCCTTTTGCATTTAGTTCCATATTTCATGCTTGTTTAGACCCTATGATCGGAATGAATCGAATCATGCTATAAAATTTTGAAACAGAAACAGTGGCTCACCTTCAAATTCGGATTCCCTTGGTGTTGAGCCCCTCTTCCTCGCGACCCGTTCCTCTCTCTAAGCTTATCTCTTTCTCATTCTGCTTCCCTCTCCCTTTTAGTTCCTGATCTTTCCTTTTCTCCCGAGAGTGAGAGACCACATGCATCTAATAAGCCTTTCCTTTTTTTTTTTCCTCTCTCTCTCTCTCTCTCTCTAGTCAGACCTCACCATGCCCTGAGACCTCTTTACACACTTCATCACCTAAATCTGTCACCACCATTCCTTATTGAGTGTTATACACTCAACTTACTACACACACACATACAACCGTTCACACACACTTTTTGATACATATATATATATATAGGTCTTCACCCACTCACACTCACGGCTGTCCTTCGCAGCCCACTTGCCAATTTTCTTTCTTTCTCTTTTTCTTTTCCTTTTTTATTTCTTTTACATATACATATATACATAATATATGTATAATACATTATATTATACATGTATACGTATACACAAAATACATGTTTTATACATGTATATATATTCATGTGTAGAGGTACAAATCCATTTTTTAATCATATTTACATACATTCATTTTAATCGAGCTACTCATCTATGTTCATGTATGCATGCATGGGAATACGTGCGTGCATGCATTACGATGCAATGCCCTATGGTGCTCGGGTGTTACCTAGCCTTGGTCATTCAGTTCCATCATTTACAGTTTCCAGTCATACGTTTCTATGAAATACCATGATATACATATCTTACCGTTCAAGTTACACTATATAACCGACTTACCTCGGTATACGTGACGTATCCCGGGTCGGGATATTACACCCTTACTAGTGGAAGCAGCCCTCCTCTAGCTGGTTCCTGTACTCCTGGACCCTACCCCTAGCCTGGTGAAAGTAGGACTTGACTGTCTGCCCTGGTTCCTTGTTGGCCTTTGTCTCGTGTTTGCCCTCCTCTTGGAAAATGCCTCTCTGCTCCGCTCAATGATCTTGGTGGCACTCACCACCTTATTGTAGGTAGTCAACTACATAGGCTCAATGCGATCCTTGATCGCCCATCTTAGGTTGCCCTCAAACTTACGGGCTTTCATTGGCTCTGTTATGATAACTGTAGGAGCATACCGGGCTAACTTCATAAATCTGGCCTCATACTACTCCACAGTCATATTCTCTTGTTGAAGGAACAAGGAACTCTGTTGCCCTTCTATCTCGATCCTCCTAAGGAAAATACTTCTCATTGTATACCTATGTAAACCTTTGCTAGGTCATCTGCGGTTCCCTGGCCCTTTCTAGTAGCCACCACTTGTAAGCTGCTATTTTGAAAGTGAATGTAGTAAAGGCTACCTTTTGGACCTTAGTGTATGTCATGATCTCAAAAATATGCTCCATCTCTAACAGCCATTCCTCAGTTGCTATAGAGCCCTTGGTGCCATCAAAACTAGATGGCTTCATCGCCTGGAACTGCTTGTAGAGATGAGCTGGATCTTTATCATTCCCTTGACGGACTTGGCTATACTAGGGGCGGCTCCTGCTGAGCTGGCTGAACTACTGGCTGTGCTGGTGTACTCGCTGGCTCTGCTGGTGTACTAGTGCTGGCCTGATTTTGGGGTAAGGACTGTATCACCTGCTCCAGCATACGCTCTATACTTGTCACGACTTCGAATCTGGCCTCTATAGATTAAGGGAATCGCGACTGCCACCCTTCGGCCCGTGGGCCATCGGGTGAGGCTCAAGTAAGCAACGGCGCCAAATGGCTGTGTGATAGGGCCAGGACTGACAAATTGCGGAAGCGTGAAATTTTTTTTCTTTTCGCACACCTGCTTGGAACCGTCGCTTCTTCTTCTTCTTCGGAGCGGTAAACAAACATTATACATTCAGAGCATACTAAGAATTTAAAAGTTTTACATAATGCATATCCGTTTGCCCTTTGGGCTTAAGTACATATTTGTCCTAAAATTACTACAACAAAATTCGACCAACTATAGGCCTTAATACTTCCAAAAATATCTCCTGATTATAATGGAGCTGTCAATCACCCATCCTTAATTTAGGCAAGGCTCTCATCCATCATCATGACCTGAAAAATGTTAGAGGAATGGGATGAGCTTCAACAAGCCAAGTGAGTAATTCCAGTACTTTGTCATGGGTTTCAACTGGTAGTGGGTTAGTTATAAGAGAAGGTTCATATAAACATACACTACCAATTGTACATATACATTTCAGATACAGAAAATAGAATTCTTCAAAAAAGATAGCGTGAAGCATAGAAGGTATTCAAGCTAGGCACGTATTTCAATGATCGCAGAATACAAGAATTCTTCAAATCACATAGCATGATGCATTTTTAAAGCATTCAATAAAGCATTTAATATGTAACAAACTTTATAAACATGTGCAGAGTGGCCATTTGAAGACCAAGGAAATAATTTGAAATCCTTTCCATGAGAATAGGAGAATGCAAATTTCTTATTCTTCAAAACTTTAGAACAAATGGTTATATAAAAACCGTTTCTGGTAAATGGGGGGTTTAAAACCCTGCTACCATTTCTGAAAACATTGTCATCTTTTCACTTTGATTAGGAGAATCCGTTTCGAACCAGATTCTAGTCTTACTTTTGAGAGATCTCATGCCTGGGAGATAAACCTTCTACTAGGCATTCTTTTGAGAATTTGAGAACCCGAAGGGAGCTCAAAAGTTAGTGATGCTTATGCATCATTATCTTGCAAAAACATAGCTTCTTCAAGAAATGCTTGTTATGAGCATTTGAAATATGACTTTTCAAATAGATACTTTTCATGAGTATAAAAATATGGCTTCAATAAAAAAAAATGAATTTTCATGAGTATTCAAATCGTGGACAAATTAACAGAGTTTTTAAACACTTGGAGGACAATACTTGAAACATTTAACACATGAGTTTCAGGAATTTAAATCACGATGTGCAAGAATTTATTAAAGCATAGATAGAATAAAAACTATTAATTCGAGAGGCATTTAATAAAATTGACATTTAAATAGACATGCAGAAAATAAACGTATCATCTGTTAGAAATATCAAGTAGTAAATTTTGCATGCCATGTTAGAATTTATAAATAAAACTGATAGAACATTGGAATATAAAGCATATAAATACGAGATTTTGAAATACAGCAGATAAAAACACTTCAGAATATTTGAACTTCAATTTTCTTCAGAATCCATGGAGATTAAAAGCCTCCACTTCAAAGTACAAGATTGCTCACTTTGTTCTCCTGGGTTAGCACTACTGGTGGGCTTTCCCTTTCCCTTTGAAATTTTTAAAAATAAAATTCATCAAGACTTCAATTAATTCCCCATTTACTTTAAATCATCTCTAAATTGATGCTCTTCATTTAATCTTAGACCTGACGTATACTAATTTCTTAGGATTGGTCTTACCGGTCTACTTGTGGTGACTTAATAAATTTTTATTTTTCACGTGGCTTATTTTTTAGTACCTATTTTGGTATTTTGGACCTCACCGTTGGATTCAGAACGCCGAAGAAAGTCAATTTAGACCTTCTCGAATTTTTATTTAGCTTCGGCATATTTAGGGGCAAAATGGTAATTTATTATTCTCGCCCCGGGACCTTATCGTGGTCCTTAAAATATTCCACTTATCTTATATATAAATTTTTAAGTCTTTTGGACTTCATTTGGTATTTGCTTTTGATCATAGGGACACATTGGTCATTTCTTATTTTGTAAGTTGACTATTCCGGAGTCTTGTTTAGCTCTTAAATTTTTATAATTATGCTTATAACAGTTAATTTTTGGCCTTTGCTTGTTTCTCTCGTACTCAGGGGTATTTTGGTCATTCATATTTTATGACATTCTGACCCCGAATCATTATTTAATCACATATATGAGTTCATAATTTTGTGGGCTTCCATTAGTATCAATTTCGTCTAATTTGGACTATATTTGGGCTTCGTATTGTATTAGGGACATTTTGGTAATTTATACTTTAACGTGTCTTAATTTTTTTTGGAGTCTCGTCTCGTGAAACGGACTCCACCATTGGGTTCAGAATGCTCAAAATAGTCAAAATATACTATTCATTTATTTTATTTGGACTTCGTTTGACCCATTTTTCACTTAGGGGTATTTTAAAAATTTTTCCTATTTAAATATTATTAATTTAATATTAAATTAATTACTGTTGGGCCTTAGTGTGATTTTTCACAACTTCTGGGGTCAAATTATAATTCCCTAAAGTTTTGGTATGAACCAGTGGGTTCTAAGCTTAAAACCCTAAACCTGTTTAATACTCATTGAACCAGTCGGTTCAGTTTATTTCAGCAAACCGGAATAAGATAGCCAACCCCTAGTCTTATCCATGGTTTGGTTTAACCTTAGTTCTGATTTTTATTTCTTATCCTTGTAACTAATCGCTCTAACTTCAATTTTAAAATTATAACACAAACCTCACACGGCGTCGTCCCACTTAAACCATTTGTGCAACTGGTCGGGTCCCAATCTGAACCCAGATCCGGCCCAAACCCAATTCGACCCAACACTATTCATCATCTTCCCCAACTCACCCTCACTGTAGCCCTAATTTTTGGGTTTCATTTTTTTTCAATTTCGTGCGTTTTCAATCACTGATTTCCTCTGTTCTTGGGTGATATGAGTTCTTGGGGGTTCGACCAATCTTTTGGCATTCATTTGAAGCCTTAAATCTAACTCAAACGTTCGGTCTAAAGCTTGATAGCCGAACCTGCAACTCCATAGTATCCCCCCATTTTATCACCAACTTGCATCTAATTTGGTCTGTTTTGATCTTAGGCTCATGTAAATTCATTCCCCAACCACAAAATTGGTTTTTGTGTTCGTTTTGTGACAGTCACTCATGGAACCGTAACCTGCATGTGATGTTTTGAGGGTTCTTACCTAGGCCTTTAGGTCTCGGGTTGGGGTTTTTGAAACCCTTGCAAGGTCTAGTTTGGGGTTTAACAAGCCAAACTTGGTTTGGCTTCGGTGATCTCAGACCTGCTCCACTAAGGTTCATCTATGGCGGTTTGTATACGGATTTAGTGTTCTAGGCTGTTTAAGGGTCCAAATTCATGCCTTAATCATGTTTTACATACTCTAAATGTCATGCACGTAATGTAGATACTAAACAAAAACTGAACCCATGAGCTAACATCAAAAAGGAAAATTGAGTTTTTGGGTGTTTTATTCCTTTGCACAGTAAGCTTCCCTTTACTCGTGGCTCAAGGTGAGCCTCAATGTGGTAGTTCTGTCCTGCTCGTGCACTCCCTAGTCCCTTCTCTCTTTGCACCTCCAATGGACACACACACACACACACTCACACACAAGCATACAGACAATGTGTTTCTCTCTCACTCTCTCTCTAACTCACTTTCTCTCTCTACATCAGACCTGCACACATTTCACTTTCTGATTTTTGACTTCAAATGCACACACACAACACTAATATATAATCATATATTTTATTCATTTTATTTTTTAAAAATAATACTTTTGTTGCATGAAAGGCCATTGGCCAATTTGGGAGGTAGCTTTATTTTAATGTGTATATATATATACATATAATTTGAAATATCAGACACAAACAAGTGGGCAACCCAAGTGGTATTTTTGTTTTGGTCTTTTAAACTTTGGTCTTATTTGGTCAAGGCTTCAAAACCTATTGGTCTCAACTTGGCTTATTTTTGCCATTTTTCTATTAGGTCTTGTTTGACCAATTAAATTATTTATTTTAACTTTTTGGATTATTTTTCACTTTGTGATTTTAAATTAAATATTTACTCTTCCATGTACCGATTTTATAAATCGTAGTCGTATTTCATTTTCCCCCGGAGTCGACCTTAATTTTTAAGGTCTTGGAATTATTTTGAAATCGTCATCCATTTCCCGTTTAAATTTCTTAATTATTCTTTTTTAGGACACTAATTAATAATTAGTGACTTAATTATCATTTAATCGGGTCGGGGTGTTACAATACTGATGCTGCACTTTTCGGCTCGCAATGAGTATGGACTCCGTGACCTGTAGAACACTCAAAAAGATGATCAGAGGACCACCGAATTGGCTCCGGCGGTAGCCGCTCCGATGCTTAAGTAAGTAAAAAAATTGAAAGACTGTATTGAAAGCCAAAAAATGAGCATAAAAATAAAGCGTACCTTTAGGGTTTAATTTATAGACCGTGGCCTTCCTAAGTTGATTAGGATTTGATCATCGGAGATTGCAGCTACCTTGTGGAGTATTGCATAGAGATAACCATAGATGGTAGTTCCCTTGTTGAAGACTGTTTCCTTGTTTGAAGACTGTTTCCTTGTCGAAGACTGTTTCTTTATTCCCTGCTCGGCATCCGCTAAGGCGGTGACGAGGTCTGGAGTGTTGATCTGGACCCTGTGATAAGTTCTGAGGCCCTTGTCCGGATATGTATGCTCTGAAGGTATAAGTTTGGTCACTTCCGACCTTTTGTGCTGATCTTTTTGGTCATTGGCTGAGTGGAAACCATGTCGGCAGTGCATGAGTTGGATTATGGTCATACGTGTCAAATGCTGATTGGCCTGCTCTTTTATGGTATATCAGTTACTCCCCCCCCAAGTCCTAGTTTGATGCTAGCAAGCAACTAGGGCTAGGCCTTTTTCGGATAGTCATGTGTCCTGCCTGTTCGCCTTTCAAGGCAACTGTTGGGGCGCCATTTATTGCGCAGCCGGAGATTAAATCTTTTCAAGGTCATTATTTGTACTGGCCGATAGTTGGGTTTCCCGAAATCATCATTGTTCCGAACCGTCATGGCGTTTGGGCTTGGTGGGTCCCTTCTAATACTGTGCTTATAAATACGGGGTAAGATTTTGAAATAACCTTTTCCCTGTCATTTTCACTGTGCTAGAAGACCTCATCCGCCATTGTTGGTTTGTGCGACTTTGCAGAATACCGATTTCCTGAGTTAGACCAGGTTCGACTGATTTTTCCTCTTCTCTTGCTTCTTTTCTTCTTAAGTCTGGGCATAATGTCTGCTCCTTCTGAATCCCCAATTGTGAATGAGGGAGTGGGAAACCCTTCTGAGATGGCTGTTTCGTCTCTTGTGGAAGATGTAGGTAACCCTACTCCCAAAGTTATTGGGGAGGGGCCTGTTGATCCTCCCGCTAGTCTTGGAGTTAGGATAGTTGATGCTTTTGAGGAGCCCCGAAACAGGGCTGGGGAGACCTCTGGTAGGTCGTCTCGTAGAGAAGAGGGTGAGAGTGCTGTCACTCAGAGCCTTCTGGACGAGTGGAGGGCGAAATACAATTTTTCCCCGAATGTGACCTGTAGAGTGCCAGGCCCCATGGATCGTCCCCAAAATGTTGAAGCCGGGGAGATTTGTGTTTACCTTGCCTGGTTCGAAATGGGCCTGAGACTCCCATTGCCGGACTTAGTCAGGCAATTCTTTTGTTGGTATAAGCTCTGCCCTGCCGACCTGAACCTCAATAGCTGGCGGCAGCTTCTAAGGTTTGTGGTGTTGGGACAACTGAATGAGGTGGATGTGTCTTTGGACTTGATCCGTAGCAATATGGATCTAAAGTTCAAGCAGGCTGAAGGCCTTTTCTATATGTCCTTCGAGAAGGGGTTTCGACCCTTGTCCTCCGTTCCCACTTCCAATAAAACGTGGAAGAAGTGGTATTTCTTCGTCGGAGGAGGATGGGAGCATGAAGGCTTTCAGGAAGGAGAGGCCTCGCCATTCCCTCGTGTTACGGGTCATAAGGGTGAGGCTTATTCCTTTAGATTTACTTGTAGCCTCGTTATACCTTCCGAACTGATAAACTGACATATCTTTCCTTACTTGTGTGCAGTCAAGAGTGCTTGGAAGAGGCCCAATTTTACTAAAGCACTGCGAGATCAATACCGAGTGCTGCTTTCAACTTCTAACCGGGCTCATTCTGTTATTGTGACTCCGGAGAACTTGATGGCTGCCCATTCTGCAGAGCTTAAGAGGAGGCTGACGACGAAGTGGGCTGTGCTGGAGGCCCCTAGTGGTGGGGGAGTCTTCCTCTCGAGCTGAGCCTGATGCCCCCCTTGAAGTAAAAAGGAGGAGGTTGATTTCTGGCTCTCCCGAGCCAGCCCCTACCGAGGCTGAGAAGGAGGCCGAATCTGCCGTCCCTATTTCAGCTGCTCCTCCTGCCTCTTCTGGTCCGAGCAGGAGGAATAGGAAGGGGAAAGCACCTGCTGCACCGTCCGAGCCGTTTTCGGAGCCGGACTATCAAATTGCCAAGAAGGCATTTGATCAAATATGGGCTCAGGGCCCACACCGATACAGAGGGGATGACCCCTCCAAGCTAATGACTGAGATGATGACTCTCCAGATGAAGGTCACTTCTGAAGCTTTTCTTGACTTTTCTATTTGTTCATTTGTTCAATCTAAATTGTCTGTCTTGCCTTGTGCAGAGCATGCATAGTTTGGCTGCTCTGATGGTGACCCCTATGGGCCTCAATGAGGCTGAGAAGCTGAAGGCTGAAGTGGAAGAGATGAGGCTGGAGCTTGGGACAGCCCGATCCAAGATTCAGACCGCTGAAGAGGATCTGAAGGAAGCTACCACCAATCTTTCTGTGGCAGAGTCTGAGAGGGACATATATGCTCAGAAGGTTGAGGGGCTTCAGGCGGAGTTGGTTGAGCTCCGGGGTTCCTTTAATCAGAAGGTTCATGAGGTAGCTGACCAAGCCAAGGTTGAGGCTGAGATGGAATTGAAAGGTGAAGTTGAACAGATGGGTGATGACCTGATCCGGTTCGGCTTTGAAAGCTTCAGGACTAGGTTTCAGATTCAGTTCCCAGGTTTTGACGTTTCATCAATCGTTCCCCCCGAAACTACCTCATCTCGTCCTGATCCGGACAAGACGGCTGGGGCTACTACCCTTAACTTGGAAGAGGACGCAGGCCCTTCTGGGAAGTCTTGAGGCTTTATGGGTTTTTATTTTTGCTACTTCTTTTTGATGTAATGAATGTATTCTTCCGATCAATAAAATTGACTTTCCTTCAGATTCTGCTTGTGTTCTTTCCTCCTGTGCAATTTTGTAGTAAGTGTGGCTGCTCTGAGCCTTTTGTATGTTAGATCAACTGTCTAACGGTCAATGGTTGCTCTCTGAGCTTCGATACTCGTCACTGAATGATGAATGTAAATTAATTTCACCTGCCTCATCACAATAAGATAAGAAGGCAAACATAATCAAATAGATAGAGCCCAATAGAATGGGGGTGAGCTTTTGTAGATCTCTGAGATAGACTGCTCTGAATTAAGAGCTTGTGAGGATAGTCAGGCAGCTTGTGCTGGTCATTATGATGCTCGGCATGCTGTTTTCGAGTATTTCAGGATCAGGATATGTCCGAGCTGCTTTAGCCTTTGTAATGTGGTTGGCCTGTCATAAAATAGTTAAGACTGTAAGTTCTGAATTTTGGATAGGAGGCCTATACATTTAGACGCTGTCCCCCTCCCTTTATCGTTCATAGAGCTCTGTACCCTGTCTCTTGGTATATCGAAGGGGCACATTTAATGCACCGCTTATTTATTCGATTGCCGTTTGGGATTTTGAGGCCAATCTCTTTCCCACCGTTGCGACGATTCAGTTGGGTGGCTTTTGGACTTCAAGGGTCTATATATACGGGAACGAGGGCACTCAGTTGCATTCAATCTTTTCATTCTCGTACTGTTTCCTCGTAGGAGAGACTTTAGATGCTGCCAGAATTTTGTCACTCGCCCGGAAATGATGGATGATTTTCTGTCTGAGTTAGGAATGATTAAACTGTGGCCGAGATTTAACCTTCCCTCTTTTTCAGTCTCCAAGGAAGGATTAAAGGAGGCACAAGTCTTCTTGTTTCCTCTGGCCTCCGGTCGAGGTTCCTCCGATTGGTGGTGTTCCCTCCCTGATTCAACCGAGGCTTAGAGCGCCGATGATGAAGACGCAAGTGGGGTGCCTCCTCTTCTTCATGCTTCGTCAGAGACCCCTGCTCCAATCGGTTGGGGTGTAACAACTAACGTGAGGGAGACGAATGGCGGTCCCTTGAGACCCAGAGCCCTCATCCTCCGTTGGTCGTGAGACCAGTGATAGTGATGATGAAATGGCCTGGGTGCTTCTTGATGCGGATTGGGGTTCAGGGTTCCTTCCTTTCAAACGGAGCCGACGACGGCGGTAATGGAAACTTTGGACCCTGTGCCCTTTTATCATCCCATGAAGAGAAGCCGTGATATTACCAAGTGTAGCTTCTGTAATAGCTTCTGTATTAGCTTCTGTATTAGCTTCTGTAATATTTCCAGTCTCTGTACTGATGTAAATCTTCTGAATCATCAATAAAATTGAGTCACTTTTTCTCAGATCTGATGTCCTTTGTATTCGAGTGTACTCTTCTGTAGTTAGAATACCTTCTCGTGCACTTCTGATGAATGCTCTAAGAATAGATCAAAGAAACTCAGAAGAATGCCTGAATCAAAGTACTTCACTCCTGATCGGTACCATAGTACTTATTGTTTGATTTGACAGATAAGTCAAATAATATAAATATTGGATCTGAGGCATTCCGATTTAGGAAACTTTAGTTTGTAGATGCCTGGAACTTTTGTCTTTGGGTGGACTGGATCATAGAATCTGCTAATTGAGGACGAACCAGGCTCGGAAGGCCTGTGCATCAGGGTGGTCCAGGCTCTGGAGGCCTGCGTATAAAAAATGGACCAAGTATTTAAGACCTGTATATTTATGGACCAGGCTCTGAAGGCCTGTGCATTAATAGATGGACCAAGTACTGAGACTTGTACATTTGTGGACCAGGCTCTAGAGGCCTGTGTATTAATAGGTGGACCAAGTGCTAAGACTTGTACATTTATGGACCAGGCTCTGGAGGCCTGTGCATTAATAGGTGGACCAAGTGCTAAGACTTGTACATTTATGGACCAGGCTCTGGAGGCCTGTGCATTAATAGATGGACCAAGTGCTAAGACTTGTACATTTATGGACCAGGCTCTGGAGGCCTGTGCATTAATAGATGGACCAAGTACTAAGACTTGTACATTTATGGACCAGGCTCTGGAGGCCTGTGCATTAATAGATGGACCAAGTACGAAGACTTGTACATTTATGGACCAGGCTCTTGAGGCCTGTGCATTAATAGATGGACCAAGTACGAAGACTTGTACATTTATGGACCAGGTTCTGGAGGCCTGTGCATTAATAGATGGACCAAGTGCTAAGACTTGTACATTTATGGACCAGGCTCTGGAGGCCTGTGCATTGATAGATGGACCAAGTACTAAGACTTGTACATTTATGGACCAGGCTCTGGAGGCCTGTGCATTAATAGATGGACCAAGTACTAAGACTTGTACATTTTATGGAAGTAAAAGAAAACCTCTCTACTGATAATACTTCCGCAAGTGTTCCACGTTCCATGGCCTAGGAACAGGTTTCCCAGTCATGTCTTCTAGCCAGTAGGTGGTAGGTTGAACAACCTTTGTTACTTTGTAGGGGCCTTCCCAGTTTGGTGACAACTTTCCCATGGTGGGATCCTTTGTGTTTTGAAAGACTCTTCTTAAGACGAAGTCTCCAACTTGAAGGCTGACTGTCTTGAGTCCTACCTTGGATTTGTTGACCATTCTCTGTTGATAGGCTTCCATCCTGATGCTGGCCTAACCCCTTCTCTCTTCGAGTAAATCCAAGTTTTCCATCAGCTGCTGATCATTGGATTCTTGCTCAAAGGCCTCAGTCCTCAGGGTTGGCATACCGATCTCAACCGGAATTATTGCTTCTGTTCCATAGGCTAGTGAGAAGGGAGTTTCAGAGGTGGGAGTTCTTCTGGTTGTTCTGTAGGCCCAAAGAACTCCAGGGAGTTCTTCTGCCCACTTCCCTTTGGCCTGTTCCAACCTTTTCTTTAACCCGTCAAGAATTGTTCGGTTGGTAACCTCTACTTGCCCATTTGCTTGTGGATGGTCTGGAGAGGCAAAGTGTTGCCTAATGTTAAGATTTTCGCAAAATGCCTTGAAGCCTTTACCAGTGAATTGTGTCCCGTTGTCGGAGATAATTACACGTGGTATGCCGAATCTGCATACAATGTTCTTCCAGGTGAAGCTCTCAACTTCCTTTTCTGTGATATGTGTCAGAGGTTCAGCTTCGGCCCATTTAGAGAAGTAGTCGATAGCCACCAAGAGATATTTCCTGCTTGGAGGAGCCTTCGGTAATGGACCCACAATGTCCATCCCCCATTGAGCAAAGGGCCAAGGACTAGGAATCGGGATAAGCTCATGATGAGGCTGATGTTGGTACGGGGCAAATCTCTAGCATTTGTCGCACTTCCGAACATATTCCTTAGCCTGTTTCAACATGCCAGGCCAATAATAGCCCTGCGATAGAGCTCGGTGGGCTATGGTTCTGCCCCCATTATGATTCCCGCAAATTCCTTCGTGTATTTCAGCCAGAACATATTGTGACTCATCTGGAGCTAAGCATTTTAACAGAGGTTGAGAATACGACCTTCTGTAAAGCTTGTTGTTTAGGATCAGGTACCGAGCCGCTCTGATTCGGATTCTCCTGGCCTTGTTTTTGTCCTCTGGGAGGAGCCCGGATCTTAGATACTGGAGGATTGGAGTCATCCAATTCTGAGGCTGTTCATCAATTTGAGCAATTTCGGCTTCCTCAATGCTGGATCCTGGCTGAAAGGAGATTTTAATTGTGGAGTTTTCTTCAGACTGGAGGCGGGAGGCCATGTTAGCCAGAGCATCTGCTCTGCAATTCTGGCTTCTCTCAATTTTCTGGATAGTAAATGTTTGGAAGAAATGCTTTAAATGGTTCACTAATTCGGAGTACCGGAGCATCCTGTCATCTTTAATGGCAAATTCTCCCAAGACCTGGCTTACTACCAGTTGGGAATCGGAGAAGACATCGAGGTTCTGAGCCTCTCATTCCATGGCAAGCTTCATGCCTAAGATTACGGCTTCATATTCGGCTTCGTTGTTAGAAGCTTTGAATCCCAGGCTGACTGTTTTTTCTGACGTGAGCCCATCAGGGGACTGTAGTACCAGGCCTACCCCTGAACCTTGATCGGTTGACGATCCATCAATGTATAGCAGCCAGGTTCCCGAAGTTTCGGTGAGCTGCGCTTTGTTCTGAAGTGCCGGGGTGAATTCTGCCACGAAATCCGCTAAAGCCTGCCCTTTGATGGAGTTTCGGGGTACATATGATATGTCGAACTCCCCTAGCTCCACAGACCACTTCACCAATCTTCCCAATACCTCAGGTTTTCTCAGTATAGACTTCAGAGGGTAGGCAGTTGGGATCTCGATTGGATGGGCTTGGAAATATGGTCGAAGCTTCCGAGCTGATATGACCAATGCATAGGCCAGTTTCTCTACTTCTGGGTATCTTTTTTTCGTGTCAAGTAGTGCCCTACTGACGTAGAAAATAGGCCTCTGTACTCCTCTGTCCTGTCTGATCAATGCGGAGCTGACCGCGTTTTCGGAAACTGCGAGGTACAGGAATAGCTTTTCTCCTTGTACTGGTTTTGATAGGAGTTCTGGAGAGGCTAGATACTCTTTTAGCTCTTGAAAGGATTCTTCGCATTGTTCCGTCCACTGCAAAGCTTTGCTGCCCTTTAGAGCTTTGAAGAAAGGTAGGCAGCGGTCAGTGGATTTGGAGATGAATCTGCTCAATGCCGCAACTCTGCCATTCAATGCCTGAACTTCCTTCCTGGTTCTTGGCGACTTTAGCCCAATCAGGGCTTGGATCTGAGTGGGGTGTGCTTCGATACCCCTCTGAGAGACAATGTATCCCAAGAATTTTCCCTTCGCAACTCCGAAGGTACATTTCGAGGGGTTGAGCTTCATCTTGTGCTGTCTGAGGATATCGAAGGTCTGGGCTAAATGCTGGAGGTGGCTGCCTTTCTGAAGACTCTTTACCAGCATGTCGTCAATGTATACCTCCATGGTGCTGCCGAGCAATGGGCTGAACATCTTGTTCACTAACCGCTGATAAGTGGCTCCAGCATTCTTCAAACCGAAAGGCATCACTCTATAGCAGTAGAGCCCTCTTTCGGTTATGAAGGCAGTCTTCTGTTGATCTGGAGGGTACATTTGGATTGGTTGTATCCAGAGTAGGCATCCATGAAACTCATAAGCTCATGCCCCGCAGTGGCGTCAACCAGTTGGTCTATTCTTGGCAGTGGAAAGCTGTCCTTGGGGCACGCCTTGTTGAGGTTTGTATAATCAACGCAGACTCTCCACTTGCCGTTTTTCTTTTTGACAAGCACGGTGTTGGCTAGCCACTCGGGATAGAACACTTCCCGAATCATCCTGGCGTCTAGCAGCCTTTGGACTTCTTCATTTATAATCCGATGCCGCTCAGGGGAAATCGGCCTTCTCTTCTGTCTGACTGGCGGGTGATCCGGATCTACCATCAGTTTGTGAGTTATAAGATCGGGATCTATTCCCTCCATATCTTTGGTTTCCCAAGCAAAGATAGAGAGGTTGTCTTTCAAGAACCTGACTATCTTTTCCTGCTCGGTGTGTGTCAAGGTCTGGGACGATGTACAAATAACGCCCCTCTGCTTCTGAACTGACCAGTACTTTGATGGGCTCGCCAACAGGTTTGGCTTGGCTATCTCGTCCCCTTGGGCTCAGGGGTTCTTCAATGCTGGATGGGCAATCTTCCACCTCGGGAGAGTGAGTGAGAACCGGATCTGCACAATCCCGAGTGTACTGTAATTGCTATTTAGG
This sequence comes from Nyssa sinensis, assembly GCA_008638375.1. Classification (NCBI taxonomy): domain Eukaryota; kingdom Viridiplantae; phylum Streptophyta; class Magnoliopsida; order Cornales; family Nyssaceae; genus Nyssa; species Nyssa sinensis. Next base: position 29,656,547 of record CM018032.1, read on the forward strand.
AGCCTTCTCCTTGAGGGCAATAGCGTGGCACTCTCGGGAGGTTGGCTGACACCCTCTGACCGAGTGGACGCTCTGGTTGTGTACGTACTTTAGGCACTGATGGAGGGTCGAAGTGACTGCTCCTATCTGATGCAACCAGGGTCTCCCGATTATGACGTTGTAGGGAGACTTCATGTTTAACACCATGTACTCTGAGATGGTGGTCTTCTGCCCTTCACCCTCTCCTACGGTGGTAGGTAGGTCGACTCTCCCCAAAGGGGTACTGAGGTTGCCATCAAAAGCTGCCATCACGGCAGTGGTGGGCTTGACGTTGTCATGGTCTATCCCCATCTGTTTAAGTGTCTCATAGAACAGTATGTTGACGGAGCTGCCAGTATCGACTAGGACTCTCCTGGTCTCAAAGTTGGCGATTCTGAGGGTGATGACAAGGGCATCGCTGTGAGGGCAATGTACCCCTGCTAGATCTTGCTCAGTGAATTGAATCTCCGGTGCTGGCTTGAGCCTATTTTCTACATTGGAGATCTGTAATAGGTTTGGGGCAGCTCTGGCCTCCCGAGCATATCTCTTTCTTGCCCTGTTGGACATTCCTGTGATAGGGGAGTCGGCATGGAGGACGTAGATAACATGGTTGTTCTGCCTCTGAGGCTCGTTTCGTCCTTCCCTCTGCTCCTACCTTTGCTCTGGCCTTTGGTCTGGCCGTTGTTGAGGCTTGTCGTCTTGGGGGTTCTGCCTTCCGTCCGGCTTGATGAACTCCCGAAGACGCCCCTTCTTTATGAGCTGCTCTATCTCATACTGGAGGGTCCTGCATGTGTTAGTTGTATGTCCATGATCTTTATGGAAATTACAATACTTACTTTGGTCCCGCAGGCTGGGATCTCCTTTGATTGGTTCTGGCCACCTCAGGTTTTCCCGATCTCGGATCTGCCGGAGTACCTGGTTCGGTGTGGTGTTTAGAGGAGTGAAGTTGGTGAACTCCCTTGGTCCGGAGTTGTACACAGCTTTGGGTGCTGTCCTTTTCTCTGGGCTCCTGGCCCTCTTTTTGTTGGAATCTCTTCTGTGATCCTCATTCTTGTAGTCCTCCCGCTTCGGATTGTCCCTCTGGATCTGATCTCTGCCCTTCTGGGACGTGTGGTTGGCTTCTTCCAGGTTGATGTATTTCCTGGCCCGATCCATTAATGCCGCCATATCGGCTGGAGGGCTTTTTGTCAAGGAGTCTCTGAACCCACCTTGGGAAAGCCCAGCAGTTAGGGCTGCTACAAGGAACTTTGGGCTGCAGTCAGTGATCTCAGTGAGTTCGGTATTGAAGCGCGCAATGTAGGCGCGGAGGGATTCCTCCCTGGCTTGCTTGACGTTCAGCAGGAATTCTGGCCCTCTTCTGAGCCTCCTGCTGGTCATAAACCTGTCCAAGAACTGTCTACCGAGCTCGTAGAAGTTGGTAATTGAGTTCGGAGGGAGGTTGTGGAACCACTTCAAAGCAGTTCCCTTCAAGCTGGTGATGAACGTTCGGCACATGAAAGCATCAGAGGCTCCGTGAAGGGCCATCGTATGCTGGTAATGAGAGAGATGATCTCCTAGATCTCCAGATCCATCGTACAGGGTGAACTTGGGCACCATGAACTTTCTGGGCCTCTCTTCTGACATGATGGCGTGAGTGAATGGGGTGGCTAGTCTTCCGAGCAGCCTGGCCAGTTCGTCTTGATCTGGAGGGTTCTGAGGTCCTCTCAAGGTAATTGTCCGATCCATCGACTCGGCAATTTCCTCTACCCTCCGCGGGTCTCTGAGTCTGACATCTTGTGAACCTTGCCTGACAGCCTCGGCTTCAGGCTAGTAGGGTTGATTACGCCCTTCGGACGGAAGAGGATTCTGAACCGGAGGGATTGGTGCTGCATGATGAGGCTCCTGCGGTGCAGGGTGTGCTCCCGAGGCCCTTGGAGTTGGGGCTCGAGTAGTGCTCCGGTAATGGACGTCGGGAACGAAGGCGGATGTTCCCCAGCCAGGGACTGTTGATGGCTGCGGATCTCGGCCAGCGCGAGCAACACCTGATGGGTGCCCAGGCTGGTTAGTTGGAGCCTGCGCATGAAGTTCTTCATTCTCCGTGGCAACAGGAGGTTGCGTTCCCGCAACGAAGTTGACCGGCGGGCTAGGAGAACCCGCCGTTTGGTTCTGCGTGAGTGTTGCCAGCGTTCTAGTGATGGCAAGCAACTGCTCCTGCACCAGTTCATTATGGCGTTTTATTGCTTCGATCTCTTGTCGCATAGGATTGGCCGCTGGTCCCTTTGTACGAGGAGCAGGCGGCTGTCGTTGAGCGTTTTGTGAACTTTGAGTATTCTGTCGCGGTCGGAGATTTGGTGCCATGGTTTTCCGGTGAGGAAAGAGATGAGTTTATGAATAGAGCACTTGGAGATTAGTCGTTCCCACAGACGGCGCCAAACTGATGCTGCACTTTTCGGCTCGCAATGAGTATGGACTCCATGACCTGTAGAACACTCAGAAAGATGATCAGAGGACCACCGGATTGGCTCCGGCGGTAGCCGCTCCGATGCTTAAGTAAGTAAAAGAATTGAAAGACTGTATTGAAAGCCAAAGAATGAGCATAAAAATAAAGCGTACCTTTAGGGTTTAATTTATAGACCGTGGCCTTCCTAAGTTGATTAGGATTTGATGCCATGCATATAGGGATTTGATCATCGGAGATTGCAGTTACCTTGTGGAGTATTGCATAGAGATAACCATAGATGGTAGTTCCCTTGTTGAAGACTGTTTCCTTGTTTAAAGACTGTTTCCTTGTCGAAGACTGTTTCTTTATTCCCTGCTCGACATCCGCTAAGGCGGTGACGAGGTCTGGAGTGTTGATCTGGACCCTGTGATAAGTTCTGAGGCTCTTGTTCGGATATGTATGCTCTGAAGGTATAGGTTTGGTCACTTCCGACCTTTTGTGCTGATCTTTTTGGTCATTGGCTGAGTGGAAACCATGTCGGCAGTGCATGAGTTGGATTATGGTCATACGTGTCAAATGCTGATTGGCCTGCTCTTTTATGATATATCAAATACTATCCATCCTTTCCCCAACTGTGGAATCCATCTGTGAGTGATGTAATGCTGCTGATCTAGTTTGGACCATTCATTGCCAAAACGTTAACAGTTAGCGTCATATACATAATCGTTTATCTATCATGCTAAGCCTACATACTAACTGACTCTACTTGGACATTTGATAATAGTAGTACACTATTCTTGACTCCCATGTATCTCTTGTAAACCTAGGTTTCTCTAGTCATTCTAAACCTAATGCTCTGATACCAAGTTTGTCACGACCCGCAACTCACCCTCTGCGGATTAGTGGACCGCACCCGGCCTTTTTGCCGAATCGGACCTAATCTTCCTGTTACACTATCATTAATGCAACTAATATGTAACCATGTACATTATCATATGTAAACATAGCAGAAAATAATAAAGAAAAAGGGTTACATGTACGTATCATTCTGTAATATCCTGATCAAAATTGTAACTGGTCGAGCCATGTAAACCAAATTGATAAAGCCTACTGTTTTTATATTGAATAAAATGGACGGATGGAGATCAATAGTTTCGGAAGTACGAATCATTTCCGGGCAATGGTCGAGCAAACTACGAATGAATATCAAAATTAAAATGAAATTCAAAATAAGTTAAATAGAATAAAATGGAACAAAAATATATATATATATACGTGTAAATAAATAAAAAAGAGGGCGATGAAATTTAATAATAAAATAAAGGTAAGAATAATAAATAAAATAGAATTTAATTTTTATATATGTGTAAATATATATATATATATATATATGTATATATACTAGACCGTGTGTGCATGTATATGTGTATATATATATATATATAAATATATAAACCCATACGGCAAAGTGGATAAGGGAAGGGGGCGTGACTCGGGGAGTTGAGAGTTGAATTAAAAAAAAAAATAAAGGTCAGAGGTTATAAGGCATAACGGATGGGATTAGAGAGAGAGGAGTTGGGCGCTGAAAAGAGGGAGGGGGTTACGGTTTGAGAGAAGCTGAACAGGAAAAAAAAAAAAAGAAAGATATTAGAGAGAAAGAAAAGGGGCGCTGAAGGGTGGTGGTTACGGGTGAGAGTGAGAGAGAAGGAGAATAAATGAGAGGGGCGCATGGCATGGAGCAGGAGGTTAATTCAAACAAAAAGAAAAGAGAAAGAGATGAAGGGATAAGGGGGCGTAACGGAAAGAGAAGCAGAACAGGGGAAGTTCTGCGACTTATTTTTGGACGGGTTGGGTGCGTTAGGAAATGGGACTCTCAGGTGGGTTGTTCTTAGTCAGAGAGAGAACCCGAATGACATCTCGTTGGATAGATTCAGAAATCGCCCAAATTGTTGAATTGTACAAGGATGATAGAGGGGTCTTGTGATGTGGGATGACCAAGGAAGCGGAAGAATTGTTGTAGCAGAAGAGGTTCTGTCTGCTCTAGTATGGGTGTTCAGATGTGGGCCGTTCAATGTATAATCGCCCTGGTAATGGTTGACATCAGGTGGATTGGGGGGCTTTGGGTTGGATTTCCTGTAGCAAACGGAGCAGCAGTAGCGACAAGCGGTGGTCCAACTTTGAGTTGCGGTGTATATCGAAGCCCAGGGTCGAAACTCTCAATTGGGTTCGGAGGAAAAGCCTTAGCTTGGCTTGTTGATGCTCTGAAAAATTGTCAAGGCGCAGATTTGCGGACACCGCTGGCCAAGAAAGGTATTTTTCCAAATTCTCTGCTGCGGGTAATTTCCTGATGATTGCTCAGAAAATGTGAGGAGACAGTTGATTGTTCGTTGTTTTTTGAAATTCAAGTTTTAACATACTGCTATTTTTTTTTGTGATTTAGTAATTCTGGGGTTTTTGATCGTGAGTGGCGAAAAGGGGAATTGTTCTGTTTCAGGATTCTAAACACTCACATATACTATAAGAACTTATAGATTTACATCCTTTTAGGGATTCCATATATGCACAAACATATGTATGTATGCATTGCCTATATCTCTCAAGATGAGAATTGGAAGGGCTTGTCTAATTTTATGCAGCTTCTTGGTTATTTATGGGACTGTTCCATGTTGTGGTCTGAGGTATAAGATACTTTTGCCTTATGTAGCCGAGTGGTTTTGTGATTTATTTTGGGATAAACCGGGTCGGGTTGAACCCGACCCACCCATTCAGATGACTGTCCAATAGTATTATTTTATGGGTAAATTTTTAAATTTAAGTTTATAGGGTGTTTGGTTAAAAAGGAGAAGCTATCCAATGATTGGCTTAAACATGTACAAGAAATGGTAAACTGAAAAAGAAAATGGGGAAAAATGGTTTGGGCAGAGAATACCTGTGACCAAGGGAGAAAGGGTGAAAAGCTTGAATCACTGTGCCACATGTGATTTATTTTGCTTCAAATAATATATGTATATTAGATCCAATTAAATAATTAAGAAAATTAAACAAATTTGAATTAAATTTTGACGCGTAAAATAATCGAATGAATAATAAAAATTTACTGTTTTGGACCTTTTGAATTTAATGGTGAGGTCCATTTCATGAGACGGAGTCTCGAAAAATAAAATACCGTAGAATGCCAAAATGACCAAAATGCCCCTACATCGAAGGTGAGTCAAACGGACTCCGAATGAGATAAGTAAATAGTGAATTTTTATTATTTCAAACCTACTGGACTCCACGGTGAAGTCCAAATTGTGAAAACAAAACCCGAAAGGAAGAGACATATAAATGACCATTTTGGCCTTGGGTTAATTAAGTTCAAAATGGAACCCGTAAAAGCATAAATTAGTAAAAGGTATATTTAAAGTAGCGAGGCATAAATTTGATAAATGACATGAAAGCTGAAACGTGTTTATTGATGTATAGGCAAGTCAAAAGGAAAGGAGAAAGTCACGGGATACCAAGACACTAATAAGGTAAGTGGATTCCTATCTCTTATACGTGGTTTTCCAAGCCACGATCTTTCTATTACTGCCAAGCTTGTACTCATGAATATATGTTCACTGTTATTGTTCCCACTTGGATATTGTTCTATCTGGTGGAAGTTTACTGATTGATACTTCATGACTTAATTTACTGTATTGAGGTCTATTCACTGTATGTTTATGTTACGATGTTCCATGCTTGTACACTTCATATGGAATACAACAGAATCCTAATTTATGTTAAATGCTAGGTTTTGTGCTCAGACACATTACCCTTCTGATGCTATCTGATTGACTGGACCTACGGGTCAATTTATGGGACCTACGGGTCAAACGGACATGTGGCAATGATGGCGTTTTTACGCAGTGAGTTTTAATGGCATTTTATATGCCTTCATGTTAAAGGGGGGTATGCTGGGCCCCAAAAGACCGAGGGTCTGCCAAACCCTGAACAGAGTAAATGCATCATTCATGTTGACTGATATGTGATGTTCATTTGATTCATGTGATGTTTTATTTCACTGCGAATAGTTCCATGTTGACAGTACCTTTATTCATTTGACTTGATTGAGATCATTCCATTATGGCAGTACATTTACGTCGACTGTGAACGTTGAATGTTCCCGTATTCATGTTATATCACTGTTCTTATTGGGTTATCATGCCTTACTGTTCATTGGCCACTTTGGCACCTTACTGTTGACTGAAATTGTTTCCATGACTGGCTATCATGTTCATCCATGATCTTATATGTTCCATGATTATTCTAACCCCGTATTTGAGATAGGCGTTTACTTACTGAGTTTGTAGCTCATCCCTTACTAAATTTTTTTTCAGGTGAGAATGTTACAGAACCACAGTAGGAGATTAGGAGATTAAGGAGACAGTTGAGAAGCATAATAGTAATGAATAAAGTCTCTCCCATGTACTCACCACCTAAGAGTGGTTCATGATTAGTTTATTGTTAGTTTAAGTTTAGTCTTTGAACAATAATTGTAATAAAGCTTCCGCACTTTAATGTCATGTTTATATTATTTACTGATGTCATTGGTAAAAGAACGAAAAAAGTAGGGACGGCCATTGGGCCGGCCCTGCGACACGAGATCCGCATAGGGTGGGTTTCGGGTCGTGACACATTCTGCTAATACAAAATACAGCCTGTAAAATTTTTAATACACCATCTCGTCCCCAAGACGTGAATATACGGGAGTACTACAAGACTGTACTACTATCACCATTACTTGCCAAAAATGTCCAACTTATAATTGCAGTCTTCTACGGTTTGTCCTCCGTATCAATCCCTGAAATCAAACATATAAGTTTGGAGTGAACTAAACTAAGCTCAGTAAATAAGTCCCCTACTCTGTCACGTGTATATGATCTAGATAGAATTGAATAAATCCAAGTAACAAGGATATAGAATGAATAAGATAGTTAGTCAATATTATAGCAACAATCATAGCTCGTCAATGAATATCAAATGATTAGGAATACAGATGATAATCAAAGAACATCTAATCTGAAAGACAATATCATGTGCTATAGTCAAAAGCTGTCAAATACATGATCATAGTAAGTACTCAATAAAATTTATGCAATTACATGATCATTCATACAAGAACATGATTAAACTATGAATTTTAATAAATAGATAGTGATGTCAAAACTAGTGGATGCGATCAACTACGGGGCCCGGTATACCCCTATGTGCATAAAACACTGAGCTCAATAATGTAAACTGCGTCCTCCAGGACTGGAGTCATGCACTATGCCTCGACATAGCCATGATGGAAACTGGTCTCCTTCCTCGGGACGTGGCCCCTTCCTCGGGTCATACTAGGCATCCAGATGGAGTTAGTGACTGAGCACAAATCCGACACTGATAAATATCAAGATCATGCTATTCTCCACGAAAGAGAATGTGGATCATAACTAGTTCAAAACAACATAATATAACTATTACTTTTTATAGCTATGTTACTAGGCTGGCGAGAACAACAACATTTGGCCCTTCTTGGCCCTACGTACAAGTGTACAGAATAGTCCTTTGCATAAATGTACATGAACTCATGATCAAGATACAACATTATCAATAAATATAGGAACTCGAGCAAGATACAACATAATCGCTAAGCTATTCCACTGATAGGCAAATATCACATAAGTGGAATAATAGAGAATCTGATATGATAATAAATAACTAAGAGTACAAGTGCGTATAGAAAGAACTGTGACATGGATAAGTGTACTACATGTAGAAGTTGGATATTACTTACCTTCTACTATTACTTGAAAAGTCAAGCTACCTTTCCCTTTCCTTTTGACGTTCTTGTCATTCGAAAGATATTACTTAGTCTATAACTAAAATCATTCTTTGCTACGTATCAAAATATATATCATGGCTATACATATTTTATTTATTAATTTGGACCCCATCATCGAGTCCGAAACGTCAAATAAAATTAGTTTAGGCTTTCACAAATTTCAATTTGGACTCTTTGACTGAAACAGGGCAAAATGGTCATTTTGCACTTTTACGTGTCTTTCATTTTTGGGAACTATTTTCATAATTTGGACTTTACCATCGAGTTCAGAATGGCCGAGATAATAAAAAATGACTATTCCTTTGTCTCGTTTGGAGTCCATTTGCCCACATTTGACTTAAGAGTAATTTAGTAATTTTTCTATTTAAATATTATTAAATTAATTTTAAATTAATTTACTGTTGGGCCTCAGTATAATTCTTCATAACTGTTGGGGTCTAGTTTGAATTTCCTAGAGTTCTGGGTCAAATTTAAAATTACACATTTCTTATTCTAACTCAGGATAGCTGAACAGTGGCTTATCCTCTAAACTGGAATAAGGCTATCCCCAAACCTATTCTAATTTATTACACCCATAGCCAAACACCCCAATTTCAATTTCAAATTCAAATTTTCCTTTAACCAAAACACTATCATTTCCCTTGGATTTTCTACGGGTGGGTCGGGTTTGACCCGAATCCGATCCAAACCTTGACCCGAACCCTTAATGGGTTCTGTCTTCTCCGGCGACAGCCAAAAAATTCTGGCCAGTTTTATGGTTCCCTCGAATGTTATTTTCTTCATAATTTTCCTAGGAACCTAAACATCACCCTATAATTTCAATTCCAGTTTTTAACTCCACGAAATAGTATTCAACCCCATCTCCGGCCATTGCCCGTCTTTTTTTTTTTTTTTTTTTTCGGCCAGCTAAATTTTTTTCTATTTCATGCAATTTCATCAACTATTTTCACTTAGACTCATCATAGAACTCCATTACGCATGATTTTATACAATGATACATCATTTAAATTAAGTTTCTCACATAAAATGACAGATTACAACATCATGCACCGTGACCTGCAACTCACGTTTCCTCTTTCATTTTTTGCCTTATTTATTTTCATTCTTTTTTCATTTCAAACCTTAAATCATGCTTCATAAGGCCCTCTAAGTGAATGAAACAAACATGCTTTATTTGACAATTCAAATCTCAAAACTGAACTTACAAATTTTCTGCAAATTTTTTCCTCCTTTTTTGAATATGTTTTTCTTCTTGCTTCTTCCTCCTTTTGTTTTTCTTTTCTTTTGTTTCTGAAGTTCAATTGGAATTTTAGTTTTAAGTTTAGTTGAGGTTTTGTTTCATTTTTAAATTATATGGTAAACACATGCACACGCGCACAAGGCTGCCATGCAACCTTCTCTCTCTCTCTCTCTCTCTCTCTCTCTCTCTCTCTCTTCTCATTTCTTCTTCAAAGTTCCATAAGCTTCTCAATGCTTCTGCTTACTTCCACTGATTCTGATTTCTCCTTTCTTTTCTTATTTTTGTTTTTTTACTTACATTACTTATATATATATAATCATAACCGTATATATATATATATATATATATATATATCATATGGATATAAATACATACATAATTTTATGCCACATCTATAATTATTTATATTTATATATATATATATGTATATTTAAATACATATATATATATACACACACTCAAGTGCACGCTTTCTTGTAAAATTCAAGCTTTTGGTACAGCGGCTCCCAGGGTACTCGGGACTGCTCGTCACTCATACCCATGCATCGTATATCGAACACATTATGAAACTGTACATTTGGTTTTATTCACGTAATAATATAATTTGGCTTACAGTTTAGGGTTACATGTTTTGGCCCAGTCCAACCCGGCTCGGGTACTGCCTAACTTGGGTCGATACCACCTAACTCGGGTCGGGGTATTACAGTAGAAGTGTCCTAAGATTTCTCTTAGTAAAAATTCTCACAATTACCTATATGAAGAAGGAATTATATTGAATCCAATGTATAAATTGATATTTAACTCTCACATATTTGAATAGTGCCAAAAGTGCTATATATGGATGCAAAATATGTTCCCTTGAATGCAAAATTTGCAATCCTACATAAAAGAATTCATCACTAATATATCTAGATTGAGATAAACTTAATTAGACTTGGAATAGGTCAACTAATTAGATTCTCAAAAACATGACACACCTTCAAACGGATAGGTATTTATCATTTGAACTGTATAACCGTTCAGACAGTAGTGGGACGCATTTGAAAAATTTGAGTAACTATTTTTTAATTTTTTTTCAATTACAAGCTTAAACTTGTAACAAGTACCTAAGGAAAATATAACATATTTAAGCATCTTTTCTAGCGTATTGATGCTGCACTTTTTGGCTGATGTAGATTCCGAACTCGGCTCCCTGAAGAACACTCAAAGAAGAAGATCAGAGGACCATCGGATTGGCTCCGGCAGTAGCCGCTCCGATGCTTAAGTTAATAAAACTGAATTGAAAGACTATAATAAAGCCAAATAATGAGCATGAAAATAAAGTGTACCTTTAGGTTTTAATTTATAAGCAGTGGCTTTCCTAAGTTGATTAGGATTTGGAGTCATGAAAGTAGGGATTTGATCATCGGAGATAGTAGTTTCCATGTTGGACATTGTATCAAATAGAGATAACCATGTGTGGTGGTTTCCGTATAAAAGACTGTTTCCTTATTCTCTGCTCGGCAGATGTTAAGGCGGTGATGAGTTCTTGATAGCGGAGAGTTACTATGAAGGTCCGTGTTCGGACCTGTAAGTTCTGCAAGAATGTAGATCTGCTCTGGAGGTATGTGCTCGGCCCCTTAAGTTCTGTAGGTCTGTTCTGGATGTATGTGCTCGGCCCCTTAAGTTCTGTAGGTTTGCTCTGGATGGCCGAGCACGAGTCGAATTGGCCGAGCACGAGCTGAACTGTAGGTATACGTGTCAAGTGAGGGTTGGTCTTGTCGCTTTGTGGTATATCACGTATAATTAAAACTAAAAGGTGCTTAATCTATATATCATTAAAACATAAGTCTCATGAAAAGCATATAAATGAAACATTAAACAAACACGAATTTGAAAATGCACCTAATTTAAATGCATGACATGCACGTGTATTTATACTTTTCATGTAACAATTCTGAAGCTTCAATATGTTGTCAATATTTTTCATCTTCAGAAGTATGCGAGCTATAATTAAGTATGACTCAATCAAATTTTCGCGAAATTGATTGACCAGACCAACAGTGTGACTCAACTTAACAAGTACAAACTTAATAAAGACTTTTGAAATGATCAATTACCAATACATAAACATAAAGGAGAATATTTTACAATAGTGTAAATATAAATTTTCCTCACATTCATGTAATCCTATATTCCAAATCATAAGCAAAAGACGTCTCTTATAACAAATTTAGGCAAGATGCATTTATATAATCATCCTTTCAAAAGACACCCCTCAGTTAAAGACATAAATTCTATATAACAATGAAGTCTTTTGAATTAGATGTTTTTCTCGACATATAGGTGCCTTTTCCAGAGATTTATTTATCTTTAAAACAACAAGCGAGTTTGAGAAAATTGAATCAAATTGCACGGGCTGGTTCGATAAAAACTCAATCACCATAATTCCAGAATTTCAGGAAAGTTCACAATTGGGATTTATAAGTGAACTTTCTAAGTTCATTAATTCCATTTTTTACGATCTTCTGGGAATTTTTCTTGAAATTTGCATTCATAATATTGCTCTTCCCTTTTTTTCTTGTTGAATGGTCAATTTGCTCAACAAACTAATGGATGAGATTACATCTAAAATGAGTACGTAGGTGTGAGCTAGTCAAGCTGGTCGGACCAGAGCCCTCAACTAACTATGATTGGGGAAGGGCTATTCCCATTTTGTAGCACAATCACTAGAAAAATAAATAAATAACCCACTTAATTTATTGCCACTTTATTGTTATTCATTGTTACATGCAAGATACATAAACATATTTTGTTAAAAGCTTAGAATACATAACAAATCATAAACTAGTAGAATTGAGCAAGAAAGCTTGTGACTTTCTCTCATAGTAATAGTCATTCGTGGAAGAAGCATCAGCAGAGAAGATCATGACCCCGTTAACATCAAACTCATTTTCCTCCAAAAGCTTCAAAGCTTCAAAGAATGCATCACCTTGAATTCCCCTCCCATTAACTTCATAGCTAGGCAAAACCTTGTCCTTATCGAACTGTGCGGTTCGAAGCCTAAATGCTTGCAAATAGCCTGCTGGTGTCTTAATCTTATCGGTATAGAACTGGTGGTTAACGTAATCAATAACATCTCCATAACGGTTGAAAAGCTCAATGTATGGTATAGCTGTGCTATAAAATGATGCAATGGTAGCTACAGAAATCACACTTTGGTTCTTCAACAGAGTTATGAGCTCACCAATGCAATAAGCAAAACTTTGATTATGTTTGGGGAAATTTTCGTAGTCTATGTCGATGCCATCAAGATGGTATGTGGTGACAATGGATTTGAGGGAGGAGAAAGCATTGGAAATCCAAAGTTGGGAATCAACCGGGGTGTACCAACAAAGGACTTTCTCACCGCGGCTCCAACCGGAGAGGCTGGCTAAGGCTTTTACGTTAGGGTGGCTTGCCTTAGTAGCTGCAACAGAGTCTGGGGTTAAGGTTGAGGCCCAGTATGGTGAGAATGTACCATTTTGGGGATTGCCTAAGGGGTCTGCATCGATTGCAAAGCTAAGTATGAAGTGGAAGTCAATCCCTTCTTCAACTGGAACAGGATCAAATGTTACTGGAATCCCTGTGGCTCCAATGTACTCCATCATCACCTTTCCATCTAAGCAAACAATTAAAAATGTTTAATTTACAACATTCCTAGCAAACCAAAAACACAGGATTAATATACAAAACGTCGAGTTCATGACAAGCACCTCAGATCAGAAAAAGCACTGGATACAAATGTACATGTGCCAATAATTTTTTTAATTTTATATATATATATATATATATATATATATATATTCAGGACTTCATGACTCCTTCCTATGGACTCAATGCTGTAAGATTTTTTCTTCACAAGCAAAAAATAAATAAATAAAAATCAGATAATGTTTGGATGTCTTAGAGAGAATTAGTAGAATAATTCATTCTGCTTAGCATAGCACTAGGATATCTCAATGATATCTTATTCTAGATGATGAATCTAAGCCTTCTGTTTCTCTGCAAAACAGATGTAAGTTGGCATTCTCTTAATTTATCACCTAATCTTAGAGTTTTTAAGATATGCATACATAAATGCATGCATACAAATACGCACAAAGAGGTGGGTGTATAGATGCGCGCGCGCACACACACACACACACATATATATATATATATATCGATACAGTAACACACAAATATTTTAACAAAACATCTCTTCAAAGAAGCCTCTACATGCACCATGAAACTTACTGCAAAATTGTTGAAAGAAAAGTACAACTGAGGCAAAATGAAGGAGAAAGAGATGAAGCTTAGTCATGCTACTTCTGGATGTGGATTCAATGGGGACTGGCCGGGGAGTCCAAAAGCTTCACATTCACTTATATATAATCTTCTTTCATTAGTTTCTACCAAGCCGGCTTAATTAAACATTTTTTTTTTGTCTTTTCAATGAAAAAGAAGCGGAAAAAACTATGTTATAGAGTAACTAGAAAATTTCAAGAATACATCTAATTATTTCATACTTAACTCATATAGCATTATTCAGAATCTTTATAGCGGTTTGTGAAGATTAAGCGGCAGCAGGAATGCGCATTGGTATAATAACCAGACATAAAAAGACACGCGTGTCGGCGTGTGGAATTATTCCCATTCTATTCTTTTGTTTGGTTGGAAGGGAAATAGAATGGAGCAGGTGAATACCCAATAATAGAATGACAATTATATTTCTGTTTTTTTGGTTTGAACCATCAAATTGTTGGAATAAAGTTAATATTAAGTTAGATATTCAAAGTACTTGTATAAATTTCAAAGATTTCATGTATGTTTAATGAAAAAAAAATTCAACCTACATTTTTTTTATTGACAAAAAAAAAATTAAAATTCAACCTGCATTTTTTTATTGGCCAAAAAAAAAAAAAAAATTCAACCTGCATTTGTTTTATTGGCAAAAAAAATATATATTCAATTTGTATTTTTTTATTGGAAAAAAAAAATTCAACCTGCATTTTTTTTATTAGCAAAAAAGAAAAAAAAGAAAAATTAAAAATTTTAGTAAGAAATGGAATGAGCATTCTGTGACTTTTGATAAGGAATGACGATTCCGACTTTTTTGGAAATACTCATTCCATTTGGAATGACAATTCCGACCTAAAAAGTCTAAACAAATACAGGAATGGAATAGCATCAGGAATGCGCATTCCATTCCTACCCTCATGCCGGCCTACCAAACATGGCCTAAGTTTTGATTTCATATTGTGTGATATAATTAAATTTTTTCATACTTTCATAATAGACATGAGTTGTATTTTGATTTCACAAGTTTCTAAATGTTTATTCTATTCCTAATGGAATAAAACAACATTAGGAATGCCGTTGGAATGGAATAAGACATGAATAAAATAGCATCAGGAATAGAATGGAGCAGGAATATAATGAGAATAATTATTTAATTCTTTTATTTGGCTGAATACCCAATAATGTAATGATAATTGCATTCCTATATTTGGTTTGAACTATTAAATTGTTGGAATGAAGTTAATATTAAGTTAGATATTCAAAGTATTTGTATAAATTTCAAAGCTTTCATGTAAGTTTAATGAAAAAAAATTCAACCTACATTTTTTTTATTGGCCAAAAAAAAAAAAATTAAAAATTTTGATAAGGAATGGAATGAACATTCCGTGACTTTTGGTAAGGAATGACGATTTTGGCTTCTTTGGAAATAGGGAATGATCATTCCGGCCTAAAAAGTTTAAACAGACACAGGAATGGAATAGCATCAGGAATGCGCATTCCATTCCTACCCTCATTCTGGCCTACCAAACATGACCTAAGTTTTGATTTTATATTGTGTGATGTAATTAAATTTTTTCGTACTTTCATAATAGACATGAGTTGTATTTTGATTTCACAAGTTTCTACATGTTTATTCTATTCTTGATGGAATAAAACAACATCAGGAATGCCGTTGGAATGGAATAAGACAGGAATAGCATAGCATCAGGAATAGAATGGAGTAGGAATGGAATAGAATAATTATTCCATTCTTTTGTTCGGCTGAATACTCAATAATGAAATGACAATTACATTCCTGTGTTTGGTTTGAACCATTAAATTGTTAGAATGAAGTTAATATTATGTTAGATATTCAAAGTACTTGTATAAATTTCAAAGTTTTCATTTATGTTTAATGAAAAAAAAATTCAACCTGTATTTTTTTTATTGGCAAAAAAAAAAAATTCAATCTATATTTTTTTTATTGGGAAAAAAAATTCAACCTCCATTTTTTATTGGCAAAAAAAAAAAGAAAAATTAAAAATTTTGGTAACGAATGGAATGAGCATTTCGTGACTTTTGGTAAGGAATGAAGATTCCGATTTTTTTGGGAATAGTCATTCCATTTGAAATGACCATTCAGACCTAAAAAGTCTAAACAAATATAGAGTAGAATAGCATCAGAAATGCACAATCCATTCCTACTCACATTCCGACCTACCAAACATGGCCTAAGTTTTGATTTCATATTCTGTGAAGTAATTAAATTTTTTCATACTTTCATAATAGACATGGGTTGTATTTTGATTTCACAAGTTTCTACATGTTTGTTTAGTCATTTATAAGGTGTGGGCATTTAAATCATTTTTAAACCATTTTGTCCCTTCCTAATGTGAAGAGTGTACGTGCATGCTGAAAATACACCCTTATATAATTAACCAAAACCTAATAAAATTAGGTTGAATCAATTATGAGCACTCTCAAAAAGTTCACTAAACTTAATTTGAGGTTGATTACAATCTAAGAGTTTCTTTTGTTAAATTACTTAAATAATAAATTAAACTATATCAACCATTCATGACAAAACAATTAAAATAATGATAATAAGAAGGATGCCAATGTTTTACGTGAAACTCTCATGGAAAAGTAAATCCACCAACTATAAAAGATTTCACAAATCAACAAAGAACACTACACAAATTTACAGAGACAAATTTTTAAATAACTAACCGCCCACTGCCCAGTGGATTATCGCTAGTCGAACTATAAAATTCTATTCTCGTTGTCTGTTCTTCTTGATCAATCTTCTATAGTTACAACACCATCCATAACCTGTAAATCTACTATTGCTAGAAGTGTGAAACTTTTTTGTGCAATGAATGTACGTGCCTAACCTGCTATATGCTATATGTACTACTTGAAATTAGGCATATACACTTCAACCATAAGGTAGTGACCAACCATGTTATAATAACTAACTATATATGAAATATAAATGTATGAATCTCAAAATTAATCTCTATACTTCAAGAAGTCAGGATTTTTTACGTCAGACACAAGAAGTCCCTTTTATAGTAAAAATAGAAAAAATCCTAAACTAATTCAAAGAAGGGCACACGTAGCCAATCAGAAGCCACAAAAACTTGACACATATTCGAACAAAGAAGTCCTTGTTGGTCGAACAACATGACTGTTCGAACTATAACATCCAAACCTAATATTATTAGGTAATCATTACTAATGCTGATTATTATTAGAGACTAACTCTAAATAACCAACGGACAATTTGATTGGGGCAATTAGACTATGAATTTGGAAATAAAGGCATATGTGAGTGTCACAATCATTTAATTGGCGACAATCATTTCTAAAAATATAATTAGATGACAATATCAATATTTGAAGTCAAACCAAATTAGTGTTAATCATGAATAAATTCATAGGAAATTTTGAGTGAATTAGTGCACAAGTGCATTTCATTTGAAAACTAGAGTCCCTAAACTAAATTATGTATAAGTATGGCATCCGGGACATGATAATTTTGGAAGACATCATAGTAGATGAAGGCATGATCATTGATGTGTGGTCAAGATGTATTGGACCAAGTGAGGTGTATCAACATTACATCTGATGCTGCAAAAAATAGCACCAGTCGTGATTTGACGATTCGGCAAGAGGGACTTGCAAAAAAGAGAAGGAGGACCCTCCGACGATCAAGTCAGTAATTAGGGAATAAAAAAAATATGTGTAAAAGAGAGTGATTGTATATGTGATTGAATCTTTTCTTGAGCATACCTGGCCCCTTTATTTATAGGGTTAAGAGTCATTGATTTTAGCAGTTTCTTATGTTGAATAGAATTCATTTCTTGCTTGACAAGTTTAAGGAATATGTGATAATCCTCCTAATTGAGATAGGATTTCTTTCCCATCTAAAAGACTTGCGCTTCAAGATATAGTCCTTGTTCTAAGGTTGAAATTTCTAGAAGACGATGACCAGTTCGAAACCCCTTCTTGCAGATATATTATTGTCCTCACCACGAGGTCTGTACCCTACTGCTCTAGAGGCAGTAGTTCTGGAGGCAGCTCTAAAGGCAGATGCTCTGGAGGTTGCTCTAGAGGCAGTGCACTGTTTGGTACCCCCTCTATTCTGTAGGCAGTGCACTGTTCGGTACCCCCTCTGTTCTGGAGGCGTTAGCTCTAGAAGAGCCAGTGCTCTGGAGGTAGCTAGCTCTGGAGGATCAAGCTCTGCTGTCCAGATTTGGAGGTGTCATTTTATGGCTCATCAGTTACTCCCCCCCAAGCCTCAGTTCAGTGAGATCCGTGTAGAGCTGAGGTTAAAATTTCTGAAGAGTCACGCGTACTTGATGATTTATAATATACTGTCCTGCAACATTTGGAAATAAAACAAGGTTTTTTTTATACAAGTCGGTAGGGTGAGAAAAATGGACCAGACCTGGGGGTCTGTACATTTAGATGAACCAAGCCTACAACACTTGTAATGGATACAAGGCTTTAGGGGTTAATAAGATAGACCAGACCTGAGGGTCTATGCATTAAGATGGACCAGACCTGAGTCTGTGCATTAAGATGGACCAGACTTGAGGGTCTGTGCATTAAGATGGACCAGACTTGAGTCTGTGCATTAAGATGGACCAGACACGAAGTCGGTATATTAAGATGGACCAGACACGGGGTCTGTACATTAAGATGGACCAGACACGAGGTCTGTACATTCAGATGGACCAGACACGAAGTCTGTGCATTAAGATGGACCAGACACGAAGTTTGTACATTAAGATGGATCAAACACGGGATCTGTACATTAAGATGAACCAGACATGAAGTCTGTACATTAAGATGGACCAGACACGGGTTCTGTACATTAAGATGGACCAGACACGAGGTCTGTACATTCAGATGGACCAGACACAAAGTTTGTGCATTAAGATGAACCAGACCTGAGTCTGTGCATTAAGATGGACCAGACCTGAGCGTCTGTGCATTGCAGGCTCTCATCAATCACAATATATAGCAGGTTAGAGATTTCAACACACATAAACATTCTGCCATCTAGACTGGTTATTTAGGAGACTCGAAACTTCCTGTTCGAGAACAGAATAGAGGCAACTAGCGACAATAGTACCAAATCCACCATCATCAATGATGTAGGTCTCGCTAAAATTCTCAGTTGCCAAAAGCTCATCACTGGACTGTGGTTCAATTGCTTTCACGAGCTTACCCTTTCTTTCGTCAAGAATGATAATTTCCTTTCTTAGCATCCTCCATCTGAGAAGACAAATTAGCAGGACTAGAGAGATAAATGTGGCACTGAATGCAGTGGTCTAGTAAGCAATTTATTTGATAGGTTAAGCTTGGCTAAGCTCTGCGTCATTGACCCAAGATTATTAGGGGGATCGAGCCATATAGGTGACTGTGAGAAAGTTTGAGACTCTGAAGGTTTCTCATCTAGAAGAACGGAGGAAGAGCTGGTCCTGAAAAAGAATTGAAAGACAGACCAAGTTGCGTTAAGTTAGCTGGACCTGAGATCTTATAAGGAAGATTCCCATTGAGCTTGTCTCCCTACAACATTAGCACTTTTGTAAACCGGAGCAAATCTCCTCGGATATCAGATCAGATAATTGGTTGTTAAATAGCACCAGGTTGTTACGCAGTTTCAACTAAGATATGGATTCAGGAATGGAACCCATAAGCTCACTTGCACCAAGGTCCAGAAAAGCCAGCTTTTTGTCTCTAGTCAAATTGTTATCATGCAAGGACAGATTAGCCAGATTGTTAAGTTCACCGATGGAACTTGGGGTGTTCCCCACAAAGAGATTATTGTCTAGTTGTGACCTCTGCAGGGTGGAGACTTTGCAACTGCCTCTAAAATTTGGCCCCCAAGCCAGTTGTTGCTGGGTGATATCGAGAAGCTGCAGTTCTGTTTTGAAACAAAAGATTTATTCACCATAATAATCTTGATCGACGAATGGGATGTCACTAATCTGTGATGCAGCTCTCCACTCATGATCAAACAAAACAGATCCAACTGGGCTCCTATAATCATGAAAAGTCCAGAATTGAAAGCACGTTGCCTCTAAATATAGCAGATGAAGATTCAAAGAAGGAGGAGGCGGTCCGATATATTCAGTCTGTACATGGGTTTCTCTTGGATGGTAGCTCTTTGAGGGCATGCTTTGGGATCACAAAATATTGTCATGCATGGCTAAGGAGTGTGCCTTGCAGCAATCTTGATTGTTGGTGCTATAATTAATATGCAACGGCGTTCGGGGAATGTATTGCCACCACTTGCAAATGAATACTGCAAGGACAACTATGCTTCCTCTGGAAAATTTATTAGTAAAAGTGCTTCAAGTAGTCCAGCAAGTAGTGTCAGAGGTTTCCCACCAAGAAATTGTTCGAAAGATTAGACTATATCTACATGCTTTTCAGACTTGCAATCACTGACCCAGTGAGATTGTCGAGGATGAGGCCAAGAGCTAGTAAGGCTATGCAATTGCATATACTGTTAGGTATGCTTTTTATTCAAAAAAAAAAAAAAATCATTTCCAAAGTCTATTGGCTGCAAATTCCCGAGGTTTCCCTGGTAGTTTTGAGAGTTCTGTTTTGTGAGGACCGCAGGATTTGAATAAGTCACATGGGAGGAATGACTTTGGTGTTTGACGCCAAAAATTCCAAAGGCATCACTAATCAGCCTCAACTTGTACAGATTAGAGAGGCTCCTTATTAAGTTCGCCCAAACCATAATTTTGAAAATCTTTGGCTTACCAGCAGTCCCATAATTTTTCTATGGTTGGCCTTTTAGCATCCGTATCCCCCACAAGGATAGCTGCTGCATTTCCAACAAGCTGACTATCTTTATACTGAAGTAGTGCACGGTATTGGAATTGCCTCCAACAGTGATATGTATGTCACGACCCGAAACCCACCCTATGCGAATCTCGCATCGCGACCGCCACCCTCAGGCCCGGAGACCTTAGGGCGAAGGCTCGCATAAGCAGCGGTATCGAATAGATGTGCGACATGTGTTTGCAGAAGCGTGAAAAACTTTTTTTTTTCTTTTCTTATTTTTAAATTACGCACATCCGTCCGGTACTGCCACTCTTTACATAACATACATGATTTAACAATCAGAGTATAACTAAAACTTAAAACTTCATAAACAATAAATGTTCAATTGCCCCGTGGGGCTTATACATAATAGGGTACTATTTTACTAATACAACATTTCATACTTAATGTTCATAGTACTAGACAAAATTACTTGAACATAACTTCCAAATGCAGCAGATTCATCATCATCATCCTCAAGTCAAGACTGCTGCTAATCACCTGAAAGGGGGATCCGAACAAAGTCCGGGTAAGCTAATCTAAGCTTGTGAGCAATTCCAGTATTCGTCATGGGGTTTTCAATTAGCAGTGGTTTTGTATATAAGAGTTTGTAAAATAATCACCGCTAATTGTTCGTACACTTTGAATACAGAATATATGCATTCCTTAAAACAGATAGCTTTGAAACATTTAAAGTATTCAAGCTAAACTCATACTTCGTCAAATAGAGTATATAACTCAAAACATATGCATGTCATAAAACATATAGCTTTGAAACATTTAAAGTATTCAAGCTAAACTCGTACTTCGTCAAATAGAGTATATAACTCAAAACATATGCATTTCATAAAACAGATAGCTTTGAAACATTTAAAGTATTCAAGCTAAACTCGTACTTCGTCAAATAGAGTATATAACTCAAAACATATGCATATTGAAAATGAGGGTAAAACCTGCTTCCATTTTCAAATCATTTGTCATCTTATCACTTCCATTAGTGGAATCCGTTTCGAATCGGACTCCCGTTTTATTGCAATGCTACAATAAAGATATCCCGTACCAGGGGGATCCGATCCTGCTACTTGGTATTTGACAATCAATTGAGTTCGTATATAACCCAAAATCTTGTCGGTTTTTACAGGGCAATTGAGTTCGTATATAACCCAAAATCTTGCCTGGTGCTTATGCACTATTATCTTGTAAAACTTTAACCCAACTGAACCGATCAAGAGCAGCTGCCTGGTCCCTAACAGGTAGGACTTGTACTCACTCCCTAGCAGAACAGATAAGGTTTCTTCAAATAGGTACTTCTCATGAACATTTAAAACATCATGTACATAATTTCATAACAAATCCTTTAAACATTTGATATAAACAAATTCAAAACACTTTACATAATTTGGCATTTAAAACTTTAGACATGCAGAAATATGTTTTAAGAAAACTGTGACAGAAACCATTCTCTGAGCATGTCATAGTAGAGTTTATAGAGATAAAACAATTTAAAACTGAATCATGTAAATACTGAATTTGAAAACTCAAACACTTCATATCTTTGCATTTAAAACCTTTTCAAATCCATGGAGTTAAATCTCCACTTCAAATACAGGGTTACTCACCTTGGTCCTTTAGGGTTAGTGCTAATAATGCACTTTCCCACTTTCCTTGTAGTTCCTAAGAACAATTCATAAACATCTCATCAACTTCACATTCATTGTATTATCATCTCGATATTCCTTAACTTATGCTTAAATCGTATTAGATCCTAAAATGATTTCATAAATCCATATGTACTTAACTTAACTCGTACTCTTAACCTATGACACAATTTAATGTGTTAGAAATTGAATTTATTTCAATTTATACTCTTCTGGTAGCTCCATTAACTTTAAATTAAAGTTATTTATTTCATATGTTTACGTGTCGTGTCTTTTCGTATTTCCTTTCCTCGTATACGCCTTCGATTAATACTTTGACATTACTTTAATTTATAGTCATCTAACATATGCTATTCAACAAATTTTATGTCTTTTTACTTTTGACATTTCTTTTGGTCAAATAGACTCTACCATTGAGTCCAGAGCGTCGAAGAAAGTCGGTTTAGGCTTTCCTAGAATTTAATTTGGACTTTTGTATGTAAAAGGGCAAAATAGTCATTTATCGTTTTACGTGTCATATTTTTCCGTACTTCGTTTGGTAATTTGGACCTCACCATTGGACTCAGAGGGTCCGAGATAGTAAGAATACACTAATAATTTGTTTATTTTGGACAAGGGGTATTTTGGTCATTTACCCCTTTACGTGTCTTTATTTTTTGGGACCCCATCTCGCAAAACGGACCCCGCCATTAGTCTCAGAATGTCCAAAATAGTAAAGATTCACTATTCGTATGTTTAATTTGGACTTCATTTGCTTCATATATGACCTAGGGGCAAAATAGTAATTTTACTTTATTTATTAAATAATTAAATTAATTATTTAATTATTTTTCAGGGGCTTAATTGCATAAATTTCTCATTAGTTGGGCCACAGTATAATTTCATAAAACAGTTGGGGTTAAACTGTAAATAAAGGAAATCTTGGTTTATTTAATTTTAAATAAATAAGAAAACCAATTGGTTCAGTCCAAAAATAAGTGAACCGGTCCGGTCTGGTTGTAAACCAACCGGTCTAGTGGATTTCATGCGTGTGGCTGACGTCATTGTGACGTCAGCCCTAGCGTTTTAAGATTTTATAACACATATAAAACGTCGTCGTCGCATTTAATTTGGTGGCAAGCCCAGAGGCTGCCACGTGTCCGAGCCAACTCGGTTATTTCAAAACGAGTCAACTCATCATCGTCTTCCCCACGTCGACCCCGACTGTAACCCTAATCTTGTTTCCTGTTTCTTCCATTTTCGTGCCTTCCCATTTAACCAATCCCCACTGTTTTAATTCGAAATCGTTCCTAAGGTATAACCGACTGGTTTGGCATTAAATTGGGAGTTCAAAATGAACTCTTTGTTTCGGTTTCAACCTTGATAATCCGAACTGTGGGTTGGTCACAAATGCTCATTTCTGAGCCAAAAGATTTCGGGTTTGATCCTTTATGATCCATTTTTCATGTATTTTTAGTTTTCATTCATACATATCATTTTAACATCGATTTTAAAGCTTTGGGTTTCAAACCTGTAGCCTGTAACTCAATTTTTGGAGGGCTTTTCTTGAGCTTTTTGATCGTGGCTCTATGTTTTTAGAACACCCTTAGGGTCTTCTTGTAGTCTTATTACACCAAATAGAGTTTGGTTGAAATCGATTCAGACCTGTCATGGGCAAGGTCTTCAATGGAGGTTTTTCGTGGGTTTCATATTTTTTGGTCGTTACAAGACTTAAAATCATACTTAACAATCTTGTTAACATATATCTAGCATCCTATAACCGTATACAATCCAAAAACAATTCCTAATACTTCAAATTTTTAGAGAGAGAAATATGAAAGTTTTGAATATCTCTTACATTTTTCACTGTTATTCTCTTTCTTCTACTTCTGAATCTCTTCTATTCTCCTCAGTTTCTCCCTCTTTTGGTTTCTTTCGTAAGAGAACAACATGCTTTGCATGTTTTGGTTTTAAAGACAAGGCAGCCGACCTCTCTCTC
Organism: Nyssa sinensis; assembly: GCA_008638375.1. Classification (NCBI taxonomy): domain Eukaryota; kingdom Viridiplantae; phylum Streptophyta; class Magnoliopsida; order Cornales; family Nyssaceae; genus Nyssa; species Nyssa sinensis. The sequence goes on from CM018032.1 coordinate 29,680,838, forward strand.
TCTAAATCTCTCTCTCTCGTCTCCATTCGTAGCCCTACTTCTAGCCTGCATCTTTCTCTTCTCAATAACTCCCTCTCTCATCTCATAAATTTTGCTTTTTCTCTTTTCTACTTTGCATTAAATTTGTAAGATATTTGGTGTATTATATATATATATATATATCTATATATATATATACACACACATACACTTACACATGTTGGGAGACACACACCAGCCGACACACACACACATACTGCACTGTTCACACACTTTATGATTTATATATATTTATTTATTTATTTTTTACTTTATTCATATACATACATGCATACATACTTGATTACATATACATACATATAATTCATCTTCCTATGTAATCATAATTATGTGCTTAATTTATTTTTAATTAAATAAAACTAGTTATTTCATATAAATAATTAATTAATTATTCTCTTTGAGTGTAAATGTTTTTACACTAATTTTCTTTAATCTCGTAATACGTGTCATATGACCCGGTATCCCGGGTTAGGGATATTACAATGTAGATCTGTATTGAGCATCGACAGTGATGCTATGTCCATATATTCGATCTGCATACTGTTGACAGATTCACTGCTAATCTGAATTGCAGAACGGAGGAGTTTTTCGTTGAAGGAACCTGTGCGAAGAGATCCATAAAGTGCTATAACTTTGATTGACGAGTTTCGCGATCTCGAACAGTTCTTCGTGACCACCTCTTTGTTGATTTCGTGATGCGTATATACATATTGAAGATAGAAAATAAATCCGTAGCTCCTCTTTAAGTTCTGATTTTGCTGGTTGTCTTGTGGGGAAACTGCAAGCTGCCCACCCCAATTACTACGATGAATGACCAGTTTGCTTGGGGGCTTGATGACGATAACCCTGTGGCAGGATTATATTATCAAGTGTAGCACTCATAGGCAATGAAGGCCTCAAGGAGGAAGACTTTAAATGTAGTTGAACACTTTTTAAGCCAGAAGGCTTTTCTTTGGCAGGTGCTTCAGAAGCTAGAGTAGCAATAAGCTCAGGTGTTAAATTAACTCCAGCTTGGGATACTGCTCCAGTATTAGTTGATCTAACTAGCTGCACAGGTAGGAAATCACTGGTCGGTAGAATAAGCTGCTTTGGAGAAGTCACTGCCCTATTGTAATCCCATTGCAAAGCTTTCTCCTCCTTCAGGGGCACTCCACTATACTCCATTCGAGGAGGAGCAATCTGCTGTTTATCAATAGAATGAGAGTGAAGTAATAGTGACTGTGATTGCAATTGCGACAGCGGCTGCATGGAAGTGCTACTGGGAGTATGTTAGGGTAATTTTAGAACAACTCCATAGAAATGTTCAGGGCCTGTGATATTCAAAACTGTTGCAAAGAAATCAGATGGAGGCACCAAAAATAAGGTGGTCCTATCTGGGAACCTTGCAACTCCAGCCTTGTTTTTCACACTGAGGTATTGAAGGAATTCAGTGTAAGAAGCGAAATCACCTTCTCTTTCTGGCAAGAAGAGGACGATATTAGATCCAGTAGCCTCGGCATAGTGCTTCGTTACCATATCAAGTCCTGTTCAGAATAGTTAACCACTTGGGTATATCAGATTCTATCCCTTTCCCAATACAAATACATCGAGAATGACAAACAGGCATTTCGCCCCTGGCAATAATGCCACGCCATACGCAATTATAATCAGGATGACCAAGAACAGTCCTACCAGTTGTGAATCTCATGTCTATTGAACTAAGGAGATTATTCTCTTGAATAATTGCAGGTAAAGCTGAAGCAGCCCTATCAGCTTGTGGGCCAAGCCCATATAATGGGTCCCAACCCAATCCTAAAAAATTAAATGAATGGACTCCAATGGCAGGCGTTGAAAGGGGCATAATGCTATGTTCTTTTGTGTGCACCAATAATCGATCATTATTATGCTCTCTTTCACATGAAGACCTTTGAACTGATAATTCAAGTAACCCCTAAATTTATGATATTCTTTGATCAGCCTCTGTAGCATACCATTTATGATGCCAAAGTGCTATAATAAACAAATCTGCAACTTGATTTGCAGCTTGCGCTATAGTGGCCATGACCAGATCTGCGAGAAAGAGAGAAACCCGAGCAGTTTTTGCCCTTTAAGGTGGCGTTAGAAATTCAAAGTCGGCTTTGCCGATAAGAGAAGCAGAGAGAGCGTAGCCGGAGATGGAGCCGACATTGAACCCAATTTTATGCACAACAGCGGCCTAGAGGGCCCATAAATGTAATCAGAGTAGTCAAGCGAGAGAGAGTGTGTGGGGTTCTTCTTATTCTATGATCAAGGGAGAAAAACCCCAGGGTCTTTCCTTGTAATAACGAATGCCAGGAGTTTTTAGCCATACAATTCTCAACTTGTGACCCTGTTTAATCGACATAGATTTTTCAAGAATCTGAAGATGCTCTGATGTGCAAAGTTGACCAGGAAATCGCAAACAACTTCGATCAATATTCCGGATCTCCTGCAATTTGTTTTTCACCAAAATTTGAATTTTAATTTATCAAGGCTCTCTTTGGAATATACAACAAGATGCATGAGGTTGGCCCTAATTTTTTATCAAAATTTCACTGGGGCAAGATTCAGTACTAGTTGAGGCTCCTCTTCGCTGAACATCTTCTCGGCACCCTTTTTGAATGTTTGATTGTCTTCATGCAGCAAGAGATCCTTTTCTTCATTCTTTGAGAAATAGCAAAGGAAGATTGTGAGCGTTTTGGTGTTGCAGTGTTGGCGTTGGGGGAATGGTTTGATTCATAAGATGGGTGATGATGAAACTAGGGCTTTTGATTACAACACAGATGAGTGGAAAGATGTGGATGCTGGATCATGGTTATGATCGGCCACCGGCGGTTATTGTTGCCTTTGAGTAGAGCTTTGTGCGGTTCATTGGATACAATCACCCGATCATCTTGATTATTCTCACCTCGCAAACCCAAGATCTGTTGAGGGCCACTACACTCTTCCATCCCATCGGTGCAAACAGCCCTAGGGATGCCGGAACTCATCGACGCTGGGGATACTAGGAACCCGCTCGACCAGTGCCCCAGGACTCGGCGGAGGTCTGGTAGCCAGCCTTCTTGGAAACAGCGTATGGCTGGCGGCAGCTCTTGGTGATATGGATGGAGTTGGCGATATCCGATTGGATGGATGCCATCATAACATTAGGCTACGGAAGGGTGTTGGCGGCACTGTCGGTCGCCATGTTCGAGTCGTGGTTGACGACTGAGACCAGAGGGCGGGCAGTGGCCATTGCTGGTGGCGGTATCCTTCTGAACAGCGAACCAGGCCCTCCCCCCCCCCCCCCCCAAGTTGAAGATGAAGTTTTGGTTTGTCAAGGCAAAAAGAAAAAATGCCTCAGCGCCTTTTTGATAATAAGCTGAATGGGGGTGTGAATTCAGCAACCCAGAAAGAGAGCCTCGTCTCGATTCTAATGCAGAGCTCTGCAGAAGAAAACGCGATCTGTTTTTCTAAAAAAAAGTTAGATTACGCGTGCTTCTTTTCATGTATCAAAAAATAAAAAATTAAATTATGTGTAATGATTTGATATGTCGAAAAAATCCTTGATCAATAGCTTGATCAGAATATTTGTTGTATTGATTTGATTATGACGCATACGAATATACATATAGCTATATGTATATATATATATATATAAAGATCTTCTGATTATATATATAGACATGTATCTATATATACATAATTTTGCAAGCAATATGCAGAATTTGATATATACGTTGATATATAAAAATTTAATCTGATTCAGTCTTGTTTAGCATCGATCAAATTATATGGAATTTGATAGAATTTAAATAATCATTAGGGATTAATATTAGTAGTAGAGAACGAAGCCTGTTGACTGTCGTTCCCATAGAGGGCACCAAATTGATGCCGCAAAGAATAGCACCGGTCGTGATTCGACGATTCGGTAAAATGGACCTGCAAAAAAGAGAAGGAGGACCCTCCGACGATCAAGTCAGTAAAGAGGGAATAAAAAAAATATGTGTAAAAAGAGAGTGATTGTATATGTGATTGAATCTTTTATTGAGCATACCTGGCCCCTTTATTTATAGGGTTGAGAGTCATTGATTTTAGCAGTTTCCTATGTTGAATAGAATTCCTTTCTTGCTTGACAAGTTTAAGGAATATGTGATAATCCTTCTAATTGAGATAGGATTTCTTTCCTATCTAAAAGACTTGCGCTTCAAGATATATTCCTTGTTCTGAGGTCGGAAGTCTATGGAAGACGGTGACCAGTTCGGAACCCTTTCTTGTAGATATATTATTCTCCTCACCACGAGGTCTATACCCCACTGCTTTGGAGGCAACAGTTCTAGAGGACAGCTCTGGAAGCATCTGCTTTAGAAGCAACTCTGGAGGCAGATGCTTAGGAGGCAGCTGCTCTAGAGGCAGTGCACTGTTCGGTACCTCCTCTGTTTTGTAGGCAGTGCACTATTCGGTACTCCATCTATTCTGGAGGTGTTAGCTCTGGAAGAGCTAGTGCTCTGGAGGCAGCTAGCTCTGGAGGATCAAGCTCTGCTGTCCAGATCTGGAGGTGTCATTTTATGACTCATCAACACCTTTACTAGATCACATGAGTATGTGTGTGTGTATATATATATATATATATATATATATAGACACACACATATATACACATAATATGTAAGTGGTGGAAGAATCCACCATATTTCACTCACAAAATAGATTTGTTTAAGGGCTAAACAAGTCATTAGTGGACTGATTACAATCAAGCTCAAATAATGAGGTGTCAAGCTTAGATTTAGTCAAGAAAAAAGGGTGGCAATATGTGATTGGTCAAAATGGGAGGCATAAGATGCGTGATGCTCCTTTCCTCAATGTATACATATACTAGCATGCAAAACTAACTTTGTATTCTCCAGCTCCTTCACAGCCTTTTAGAGAGGAGGTGGGGGTGGGGGTGGGGGTGGGGGTGGGGGAGGGGGGAGGGGCAGAGAGAGAGAGAGAGAAAAGAGAGTGTGCATGCATGCGTATTACACCAAACCAGAGGCTCAGAAGAAGATATTCAGAAACTATTGGAGCTCAAGAATCCAGCTCAAAAAGAGGGAAGGGCTGCCATTGAAGAAGTAACCCACAAAATCGTGTCTCTCTCTAGAATTCAAATTTGTAAAACTTACTGTTTAAAACTGTTTGATAAACATATTGTGCATGTAATATGATATATGTGAGTATTATACAAAGAAAATGAAGCTAAATGGTCCAGAAACACTAGAATAAATTCAGATTGCCATTAACAAAGCTTGAAGTTGGGTCAAGATTTCGACAAAACCAATATCAATTTTGACTGATTGGGACTTAAACTAGACTTAACAAGGATCATAAACCACAAAGACTCGATCATTTGACCCAAAACAACCAAGATACATCTAGTTGCAGGTGCGGGACTAAAAATAGATATGGTCAAATCAAGCACTAAGCTTGAATTTATGAATAGAGAATGAAACTTGATTGACCAAGGATCAAAGCAGAAAAAGATTGATGAAAAATGGTTAAGAAATGGGCCCCAAATGAGGCCACTTACAATCGGCCATGGGAGCTTAGAACTGAGCTCCATAGTGGGTTTCATGGCGCGAAATTAATGCTAAAATTTAAGTTGGACTTCCAGAAAATGAATGGATTGAAATGGAGTCGAATTGAGGTATGAAACTTCATGAAATAGGACATGAAATTTATAGGGTTTTGATGCTGCACTTTTTGGCCCACGTGAGATCCAAGCTCGGCTCCCTGCGAAACACTCGAAACAGAAGATCAGAGGACCACCGGGTTGGCTCCGGCGGTAGCCGCTCCGATGCTTAAGTCAATAAATTGAATTGAAAGACTCGTAATGAAAGCCAAAATTATGAGCATGAAAATAAAGCGTACCTTTAGGGTTGAATTTATAGGCAATATCTCTCCTAAGTTGATTAGGATTTGGAGCCATGAATATAGGGATTGGATCTCTGGAGATATCAGTTACCTTGTTGAATATGGTAACTTAGTGTGGCAGTTTCCTTGTTGGAGATAGCTTCCTTATTTCCTACTTGGTGCTTACTGAAGCGATGATTAGGTCTGATCATTGATGTGTTGTATTGCAAGCTTGCATCTATACAAGTTAGTCTTTATGGGAGAACTGTCTTGCTTTGATACTATGAGCTCGGCCCATGTAGGTTATGCCCTTGACTGACTGAGGATGAGATGTGTGACCGGGCATGTACTAAATGGCCGAACACAGATTATAAGGCCGAACATGAACTAAGCGACCGAGCACAAGTTATGTGGCCGAGCCCGAGCTGGGCGACCGAACACAAGTTATATGGCCGAGCCTGAGCTCTATTATGGGTCATGAACCGATCTTGCAGTTGCACGTGTCATGCAGTGGTTGGTGTGTCACATAGTGGTATATCAGTTACTCCCCCCCCAAGCCTTAGTTGGAGCTCGGGGGATAACTAAGGTCTTAAGAGTGCCCGAAAAGTCACGCGTTCTGTCGTCTCGTTTTCCTAGACGTCCGTTGGTACATCATTTATTGCGCAGCCGGTTTTTGGGTTTCTCAAATCATTATTGTTGCGATACTGTCGTGGCGGTTCGCCTGGGTAGCCATTATTCTCCGAATGTATATAAAAGGGGGAAAGAGCCTTGTACGACTCTTTTTACCATCTTCTATTTTGCAAAGCGAGATATACATCCGCCATTGTCGAACCAGCAAGCTACCTTGTGAAGAATCCCATCCGTCCGGAGTCCCTTACTTTGATTCAGGTTCGGTTTTAGTGTTTTCGTTCATCTTTTCACTTTCTCTTCTTCTCCTTTTGGTTATTTTGAAATGTCGACTTCTTCGGCATCTTCTGATGTTGGTAATGGGTCGGGGAGCCTTCCGGAAGCTCCTTCCTTGTCACAAACCCTAATTAGGGGTAGCACTTCCTCGGGGACTGAATCGGAGGAGACTCACTTTAGTCCCTCAGTTAGAATAGTTGATGCCTTCTCGGAGTCTAGGGATAGAGAGGGTGAGGTCTCGGGTCGGTCTTCTCAGGTAGAGAGTGCTGTAACATCCTCTTGGTTGGAGGTTATTAGGGAGAAGTATGAGATTCCTCCAAATGTCACCCTTAGGGCTCCTGATGACTTCAACTACCCTTGGGAAGTTCAGGATGGGGAAATTTGTGTTTATACCGCTTGGTTTGAGATGGGGTTACGCCTTCCTTTCCCTAGACTGCTTAGGGATTTTTTCTGTTGGTTCAATCTCTGCCCGGCCGATCTGCTTCTGAACAGTTGGAGGCACCTGTTAGGGTTTATGGCCCTAGGTCGCCTGAATGGTGTTGAGGTCTCCTTAGACTTGATCCGTAGTAAAATGGATCTTAAATATAGGAAGGCGGAGGGCCTCTACTACATGTCGTTTGAAAAGGGCTTCCGGCCTTTGACTTTCGTGCCGTCCTCCAATAAATTTTGGAAGGATCGGTTCTTTTTTGTTGGTGGAAAATGGGAGGTGACCGACCCTGAGGACCAGTTCTCCACGTTCCCCCGGAGCACGGGGTTTATGGGTGAGACACCCTTTTCTTCTGTAATTTGCTTTGTGCCTGTCCTTTGTGTATCTGACTGACCTTTGTTCAAAACTCTTTTATGTAGCCAAGAGCGTCAAGAAGAGGCCGCAATTTACCCCTGTTTTGAAAGACCAATACAAGAGACTCCTCCAGACTTCAAACAGGGATTACCGAGCCATTCTTCATTCAGGCCCTACAATGCCTCCCAAGGATAAGGGTGTTGTTGACGACGTCCTCAAATCCCTCGCTGGCAAATGGGGGTCGTCAAAGAAGAAGAGGGTGGCTAGCCAGCCCCCTCCCACTGCGTCTTCTTCGAAGAAGACGAGGACGACCGACCCTTCCCCATCTGTGCTTCCCAAGAAGGGGGCGGTCTCCTCTGCTTCTCCCTCTTCCCGACCTCCTCTGAGGGGAGTTGTGATCAGGGAGCCCTCCTCTGCCCCTCAAAAGGGGGTGGTGATCGGGGAACCCTCTTCTGCCCCTCAGAGGGGTACGGCGGTTCTTCGGCCTGTCCCCTCTTCGGCCCAAAAATCTCAACAGAGGGGTAAGGCGAAGATGGGTACTGACATGCCTGATGGATACAAGGCCGTCCATCAGGCCATTGAAGATTTCTGGGCTGAGGCCCCTTGTACTGACATCCCTTCCTACAGCACCAGGAAGGGTACTGAGAAGACCGTGGCCGGTGCCATGAGGGCTCATCTGAAGTTAATGACCGACCTTTCAGCTTTTGTGCTCTTCTTCCTTTTCCTCTTTACTGATACGTCTTCTTATTTTTGCAGACCCTCCATAGCTTGGCTGCTTTAATGGAGGCCACGGTGGATCTCCAGACCGTGGAGAGGTTGGAGGAGGAGCTGGATGAAGCCAGGCTTCAGCTCGGTACGGCTCAATCTCAAGCCACCACAGCCGAGGACGAGCTGAAGGAGGCGAGGAATTGCTTCTCAATTATGGAATCCGAAAGGGATTCTATTAAACTTGAGAGGGATTCTTTGCGATCTGAACGAGACTCCCTTCTTCAGGACCTGACCAAACTGAAGGAGGAGAACAGTGCTCTTCAGTCTTCACTTGTTCAGAAGGTTGATGAGGCCAAGGTTGAGACCGAGGCCAGGTTGAAGACCGAGCTTGAGAAGATGGGTGATACTATTGCGCAGCTCGGTTATGACAACTTCAAGTCCAAGCTTCTTGCCAAGTACCCGGATATTGACCTGTCTGGGATTGACGACGATGACGAGGACGAGGATGGTGATCAGGACGACGGATCTGCAAGCCCCTTAGTTTAGGGAAAACTTTTGTAGTCCTGTTTCATCTTTTTGTAACCGAGCTCAAATATTAATGAAAATATCTTCTCTTCAGTTTTTGTCTCTATCTTTCTTTGATTGTTGGCAATCTTCGAATTCTGTTCTAAATATGTATCAATGTTTTGTGGTGTATGAACGGACTTCGGCCTTTGAGGCTTGTATTATGACCCAAGTAAACCTGCTCGGAACCCAGAGTATTGTTTTTACCGACCATGGGTTGTCTTCAGAACTAACTTATGGCAATCCTGAAGTAATGTGTAGTAATAACCAACTTATGCCGAACTCTTGGTATTGGAGGGGTTTTTGAATCATGGATTTTCTTTAAGAAAGATGACTTGAATAATAATTAATCAATCTGTTCTCTGATTAACAGTCGTAGAAACTGGTACAAGACAGTTACTCTGATCTTTTAGAGCAGGAACCTGAGCTTGATCGCCGAACTGAGCGACTTGTATTTGTAAGGATTTTTTTTGATGGTCAGTGTGACTGAGCATTTAGAGTTATCCTCGCCTGTTTATAACTGCCGGCACCTAGTTTCGTGTTCTTGCAATAGAACATCATCCTTATATATCAAGATAGATCAGACTTAGGGATTTTGTTCATTAAGATGGAACAGACCTGAGGTCTGTGCATTGTAACGTACCATACCTGAAGTCTGTACATTAAGATGGACCAGACCTGAAGTCTGTACATTGAAATGGACCAGACCTGAGCCTGTGCATTAAGATGGACCAGACCTGAAGTCTGTACATTGAAATGGACCAGACCTAAGCCTGTGCATTAAGATGGACCAGACCTGAGAGGTCTGTACATTGAGATGGACCAGACTTATAGTCTGTGCATTAAGATGGACCAGACCTGAAGTCTGTACATTGAAATGGACCAGACCTGAGAGGTCTGTACATTGAGATGGACCAGACTTATAGTCTGTGCATTAAGATGGACCAGACCTGAAGTCTGTACATTGAAATGGACCAGACCTGAGCCTGTGCATTAAGATGGACCAGACCTGAGAGGTCTGTACATTGAAATGGACCAGACCTGAGCCTGTGCATTAAGATGGACCAGACCTGAGAGGTCTGTACATTGAAATGGACCAGACTTATAGTCTGTGCATTGAGATGGACCAGACCTGAGAGGTCTGTACATTGAAATGGACCAGACTTATAGTCTGTGCATTGAGATGGACCAGACCTGAGAGGTCTGTACATTGAAATGGACCAGACTTATAGTCTGTGCATTGAGATGGACCAGACCTAAGCCTGTGCATTAAGATGGACCAGACCTGAGAGGTCTGTACATTGAGATGGACCAGACCTGAGCCTGTGCATTAAGATGGACCAGACCTGAGAGGTCTGTACATTGAAATGGACCAGACCTGAGCCTGTGCATTAAGATGGACCAGACCTAAGAGGTCTGTACATTGAAATGGACCAGACTTATAGTCTGTGCATTGAGATGGACCAGACCTGAGAGGTCTGTACATTGAGATGTTTCACGAAAGATGTTGAAATAAAAAGAAAGTACTTTATTGATAATATTTTCGCAAATGTTCCATGTTCCAAGGCCTGGGAACAGGTTTCCCATTCATGCTTTCCAACCAATAAGTGGTCGGTCTAACTGTTTTGACAATTCTGTAGGGACCTTCCCAGTTCGGTGATAACTTCCCCATGGTGGGGTCCTTGGTGTTCTGGAAAACCCTTCTTAGGACGAGGTCCCCAACTTGGAAATTGGTAGGTTTGAGGCCAATTTTTGAGCGGTTAACCATCCTGCGCTGATATGCTTCCATTCTGATTACGGCCTGCTCTCTTCTTTCTTCGAGCAGATCCAAATTTTCTGCTAGTTGTTGGTCATTGGTCTCTTCGTTGAAAGCCTCAGCCCTTAAGGTCGGCATGCCGACCTCAACAGGGATTACTGCCTCAGTTCCGTAGGCTAGGGAGAAGGGAGTTTCCGATGTTGGAGTTCTCCTGGTTGTCCGGTAGGCCCAGAGTGCCCCAGGGAGTTCCTCGACCCATCCCCCTTTAGCTTCCTCTAATCTTTTCTTGAGAGCGTCGAGGATAGTTCGGTTGGTGACCTCGGCCTGCCCGTTGGCCTGAGGATGACCAGGGGAGGAAAAGTGCTGTTTGATGTTTAGGTCCTGGCAGAATTTCTTGAATATTTTCCCAGTGAACTGCGTGCCATTATCTGAGACGATCACATGAGGTATGCCGAACCTGCAGACTATATTTTTCCAAGTAAAACTCTTTATCTCTTTTTCAGTGATGCGAGTCAGTGGTTCTGCTTCGGCCCATTTTGAAAAGTAGTCAACAGCCACCAATAGGTATCTCCTGTTCGGCTTGGCTTTAGGTAATGGTCCTATGATGTCCATTCCCCACTGTGCAAAGGGCCATGGGCTAGTAATGGGGATGAGCTCATGTTGCGGCTGATGCTGATAAGGGGCGAACCTCTGGCATTTGTCACACTTTCGAGTATATTCCTTTGCTTCCTTCAGCATCCCAGGCCAGTAGTAGCCTTGGGTTAGAGCTCGGTGGGCTATGGTTCTCCCCCCATTGTGATTTCCACAGATTCCTTCATGGATTTCTGCCAAGACATATTGAGACTCTTCAGGTGCTAGGCATTTTAACAATGGCTGGGTGTAAGACCTTCGGTAGAGTTTTCCGTTAAGGACAAGATACCGAGCTGCTCTGATGCGGATTCTTTTTGCCTTATTTCTGTCCTCTGGAAGGAGTCCCTCCTCCAGGTACTGGAGTATAGGGGTCATCCAGCTCTGAGGCTGTTCCGTGACTTGGGTGACCTGGATCTCCTCAGTGCTAGGCCTTGGCTGGTGAGAGAACTTTATCGTTGACTCCACCCCCGTTTTCATGTGAGATGCCATGTTTGCTAAGGCATCGGCTCGGCTGTTCTGTCCTCTTTCTATTTTTTGGATTGAGAATGCTCGGAAGGAATGTTTTAGCAAGTTGACTAGTTCCGAATATCGGAGCATTCTTTCATCCTTGATGGCATATTCTCCTTGAACCTGGCTAACCACCAGTTGGGAGTCAGAAAATACCTCGAGGCTCTGTACCTCGCACTCCTGAGCTAGCTTCATTCCTAAGATAAGGGCCTCATATTCCGCTTCGTTGTTGGAGGCTCTGAACCCCAAGCTAATTGCCCTTTCGGTTGTAAGTCCATCAGGAGAGTGTAGTACTAGCCCTGCTCCGGCACCTCGGTCTGTGGATGATCCATCAGCATACAACTTCCAAGTCCCCACCTCGTCTGAGACTTGAGCTTTGCCTAGCAGCGCGGGAGTGAATTCTGCGACGAAGTCTGCCAAGGCTTGCCCTTTAATTGAGACTCGTGGAATGTAGGACAAATCGAACTCCCCCAGTTCCACTGACCACTTGACCAACCGTCCTGATACTTCTGGTTTTCTTAGGACTGCTTTAGTGGGTAGGCAGTCGGAATTTCTATGGGATGTGCTTGGAAGTATGGTCTCAGCTTCCGTGCAGAAACTATGAGAGCAAGGGCTAGCTTCTCAATTTCGGGGTACCTCTTTTCTGTGTCTAGTAATGCCTTGCTGACATAGAAGATGGGCCTCTGCACGCTCCTGTCTTGCCTAACCAGTACCGAACTGACAGCGTTCTCAGAGACTGCGAGATAGAGGAGCAGCCTTTCTCCTTGGATTGGTTTTGATAAGAGCTCGGGCGAAGCCAAGTATCTTTTGAGTTCCTGAAAGGATTTTTCACACTCGTCAGTCCATTGCAAAGATTTGTTACCTTTCAGAGCCTTGAAGAAGGGTAGACACCGATCCGTGGATTTGGAGATGAATCTGCTGAGAGCTGCTATCCGGCCGTTCAGAGCTTGAATGTCCTTTCGGACCTTTGGGGATTTCAGTCCGATCAGAGCCCCGATCTGAGTCGGGTCTGCTTCTATACCTCTTTGAGAGACTATGTACCCAAGGAACTTCCCTTTTGTTACACCAAAGGTGCACTTTGAGGGATTGAGCTTCATTTTATATTGTCTGAGGATATCGAAGGTTCGCGCTAGGTGTTGGAGATGACTGCTCTTCCTTAGGCTCTTGACCAGCATATCGTCGATATAAACTTCCATAGTGCTGCCGATCAAGGGGCCGAACATCTTATTAACAAGACGTTGGTAGGTAGCTCCAGCATTCTTTAGTCCGAACGGCATCACTTTGTAGCAATAGAGACCTCGTTCGGTGATGAATGAAGTCTTCTCTTGATCGGGAGGATGCATCTGTATTTGATTGTACCCAGAATAAGCATCCATGAAGCTCATGAGCTCGTGCCCTGCAGTTGCATCGACTAACTGATCTATTCGTGGAAGAGGGAAGCTATCCTTTGGGCATGCTTTGTTGAGATCTGTGTAGTCGACACAGACTCTCCACTTACCATTCTTCTTTTTGACCAGAACAGTGTTGGCCAACCAATCAGGATAAGATACCTCTCGTATCATGTTGGCGTTGAGCAACCTTTGAACCTCGTCGTTGATGACCTGATGCCGTTCTGGAGCGAGAGGCCTTCTCTTTTGTCTCACTGGTGGATGATCTGGATCCACCATTAGTCTGTGCGTGATCAGGTCGGGATCTATCCCTTCCATGTCGCTTGTCTCCCAGGCAAATACGGAGAGGTTTTTCTTCAAAAACTTGACCAGCTCATCCTGCTCGGCATGCGTCAGGTCAGGGACCTATCTGCAGGTAACGTCCCTGATCCTCTGAGCTGACCAGGACTTTAATAGGCTCCCCTATAGGCTTGGCTCTGCTATCCCTTCCTCTGGGGCTCAATGGTTCTTCAATTTTGGAGGGACAGTCTTCTGCCTCGTGACAGCAAGGGTAGATTGCATCCTTGCACACACGGGCAGTGCAGTAATTGCTATTTGGGGGCCTTAGCTTTGAGTGCGAGGGCATGGCACTCTCGGGAGGTCGGTTGGCATCCTCTGATGGAGTAGACTGTCTGATTGTGAACGTATTTTAAGCATTGATGGAGGGTTGAGGTGACCGCTCCCATCTCATGTAGCCAGGGCCTTCCAATTATGACGTTGTAGGGAGATTTGGCTTTTATGACCATGTACTCGGCTATCGTGGTCTTCTGTCCGTCCCCTTCACCCGCAGTGGTGGCCAGATCGACCCTTCCTAGTGGAGTGTTAGTGTTTCCATCAAAGCCCGTCATGATTATGCTCGTGGGCTTAATGTTATTGGGGTCGAGCTTCATATGCTTGAAAGGGTCGTAGAACAGTACATTGGTCGAACACCCAGTGTCGACGAGAACTCTCCGGATATCGAAGTTGGCGATCTTAAGGGAGATAACCAGGGCGTCGCTGTGAGGACAGTGAACTCCCCTAAGGTCGTGATCCGTAAATTGGATTTCCGGCAAGGGCTTTAACCTTTTCTCCAAGTTAGCGACCTGCATGATGTTGGGAGCAGACCTGGCCTCTTGAGCATATCGTTTCCTTGACCTGTTAGAGGTGCCTGTTGCAGGGGAATCTGCGTGTAGGACATAGATCACCTGATTGTTCTGTCGTGGGGGTTCGTTCCTGCCTCCTTTCTGCTCCTGCCTCTAGGTCGGTTTTTCTCTGCTGGGGTCGTTCGTCACGGGGGTTCTGTCCTCCGTCCTGCTTGACGAACTCCTGCAGCCTTCCTCTCCTTATTAGCTGCTCAATCTCATGCTTGAGAGCTTTGCAGGTATTGGTTGTGTGCCCTCGGTCTTTGTGAAAGTCACAATATTTGGTCTGATCTCGATAGCTGGGGTCTCCTTTCAAAGGCTCCAGCCATCTCATATTTTCTCGAGATCTTACTTGCTTCAATATGTTGTACGGAGAGGCGTTTAGAGGAGTGAAGTGGTTGAATTCCCTTAGTCCAGAATTGAAGGAGGTTCTGGGGGCCCCCCTTTTTTCTGGGCTCCTGACTCTCTTCCTGGCCGAGCTGGTGTCCTTCTTTTGACTATCTTTCTTGTGATCGTCTTTCTGAGCTTGCTCTTTGATCTTTCTAGAGGTGTCCCTGGCCTCCTCCAGGTTGATGTACTTCCTTGCACGGTCCATGAGTGCTGCCATGTCCGCAGGGGGACTTTTGGTCAGGGAGTCTCTAAACCCTCCTTGAGCAAGTCCAGCGGCTAGAGCAGCCACTAGGAAACCGGGGCTGCAATCTGTTACCTCAGTGAGCTCGGCGTTAAAACGTGCTATATACCCCCTGAGCGATTCTTCCCTCGTTTGCTTTATGTTCAGAAGGAATTCCGGACCCTTTCTTAGCCTCCTGCTAGTCATGAATCTGTCCAAGAACCTTCTGCCGAGCTCATAAAAGCCAGATACTGAGTTCGGCGGGAGGTGGTGGAACCACTTTAGGGCGGTACCATTGAGGCTGGTCACGAACGTTCTGCATAAGAAGGCATCAGAAGTGCCGTGCAAAGCCATGGTGTGCTGGTAGTGGGAGAGGTGGTCCCCCAGGGTCCCCAGTCCCATCATAAGGGGTGAATTTAGGGACGATAAATTTCTTGGGTCTTTCCTCGGCCATGACAGCATTGGTGAACGGGGTGGCCGACCTCCCGAGCAATCTGGCCAGCTCGTCCTGTTCTGGATACTGGGCACCCCTTATGATAGCAGTACGGTCTATTGATTCAGCAACTTCTTCGGCTCTTACTGACCCTCTTGGTAAAACGGGTTGCTGCGAGGCAGGTCTCACGGCCTCAGGGCCTATATGGGTAGGCTGATCTTGGCCCGCTACTGGGGGGTTGTTCTGATTCTCTGGTACCGGTGGTACAGGAACTACTTGAGGAGGTGATCCTTGTGGAACGTAGTTTACTCCCGAGGCCCCCGGGACGGGGGGTCGGGTAGTACTTCGATAATGGACCTCCGGGACAAAGGCGGGAATCCCTCGACCGGCTACCGACGACGGCTGGGGGTCTATATGAACACCGGCGGCCGCAGGAGGCTGCTGCTGTTGAGTGACAACGGGTGGATTTTGAGGATTGGTTTCATGATTCTGGGTGAACATTGCCAGGGTCCTGGTCATGGTCAAAAGCTGTTCCCGTAGCAACTGGTTCTGCCGCCTAGTTTCGATTAGTTCTTCCTGTGCAGGGTTATTCCCTCGCCCTCTTCCTCGTCCAGCAGTTGGTTGAGGATGAGGGTTTTGAGTGTTATTCCTGGGTCGCAAGTTGGGAGCCATAATCCCTTTAATAGACGAAAGATGAACTTAGATTGAGTAGAGCACTTGGTGATTGTCGCTTCCCACAGACGGCGCCAAACTGATGCTGCACTTTTTGGCCCACGTGAGATCCAAGCTCGGCTCCCTGCGAAACACTCGAAACAGAAGATCAGAGGACCACCGGGTTGGCTCCGGCGGTAGCCGCTCCGATGCTTAAGTCAATAAATTGAATTGAAAGACTCGTAATGAAAGCCAAAATTATGAGCATGAAAATAAAGCGTACCTTTAGGGTTGAATTTATAGGCAATATCTCTCCTAAGTTGATTAGGATTTGGAGCCATGAATATAGGGATTGGATCTCTGGAGATATCAGTTACCTTGTTGAATATGGTAACTTAGTGTGGCAGTTTCCTTGTTGGAGATAACTTCCTTATTTCCTACTTGGTGCTTACTGAAGCGATGATTAGGTCTGATCATTGATGTGTTGTATTGCAAGCTTGCATCTATACAAGTTAGTCTTTATGGGAGAACTGTCTTGCTTTAATACTATGAGCTCGGCCCATGTAGGTTATGCCCTTGACTGACTGAGGATGAGATGTGTGACCGGGCATGTACTAAATGGCCGAACACAGATTATAAGGCCGAACATGAACTAAGCGACCGAGCACAAGTTATGTGGCCGAGCCCGAGCTGGGCGACCGAACACAAGTTATATGGCCGAGCCTGAGCTCTATTATGGGTCATGAACCGATCTTGCAGTTGCACGTGTCATGCAGTGGTTGGTGTGTCACATAGTGGTATATCAGGTTTACTACAAGCAGTAAACCCAAGAATGACGGATATGGTGAGCAGTATCGAGTTGCGAGTTGTTTTCGTATTGAGTTCGTGTTGACCACGCACAACAGGGGTTTTAAGGTTTGGTGGAACAACATTGTTTTGGACGTTTACAGGCTGACGTGGCAGACCGAGCTGGACCGGTCGGCTTTTGAAGAAAAATGTTCTAGTTCACTTAATATAGCCTCAGACCGGTTAGTTCTTTTAGTAATTGGACTGGTTCTCAATAGTAAAGGTTAAACCAGTGGGTTCAACCCAAAATTAATGAATTAAAACTTTGTGAAATTACAATTTGTCAAAACTTTGTGAAAGTCGATCTACATGTAGTAATTTATTCATTCTCGTAACAGTTGCGCATTATATTTTTACAATTTTTAAACTTTTATATGAATCCTTTATGATGTAGAATTTTTGAATTTCTGTTTTTAATATAATTCAATTTTTGAAGGTATCCTCTAATTTACTATTATTAAATTTCTTTTTCTCCTTTTATAATTGCATTCTTGTTTTAAGTTTATTTGTTTAAGATGTCTTATTACTAATAATTTTATTTTCTTTGATTTTGGGATTATTCAATTTTCCTTTTTATGAATCTTTTATTTTTTATTTATAATTATCTTTTTAAAAGTATCCTATAATTTAGGATTCTTAAATTCCTTTTTTCCCCTTCTATATAATACCTTTATCTTAAATTTTCTTTTTAAAAGAGCCGTATCGCCTATAATACTATTGTAATTAAACATTGACAAAATAAAAATAGAATTACGGTTAATTTTTCTTTTTTATTTTCTTCCACTACATTTTTTATTTTATTTCTTTATTTATTTATTTTGAACAAGTTTTTTAGCGTAATAAATTATTTGGTTTTTCTATTTATTTTCTTCAACTTCTATTTAATTGGATTTTTTTTTTTATTAATTTTCTTCTCCAATGTTTTTTCTTTTATATATTTACTCTTTTTTTTTTATTTCACTTCCAAGATCAAATAAAGTTTGTGTAAGTGGAAATAAAAAAATTTTATGAAATAAAATAATTAAAAAGAGAAGTTGATTTACATATACTAATTTATTATTCTATAAATTCATTGTCATAACAACGGAATTACTAAAATCAACTTGTCATACCGACTATGAAAATATTTGCTCATAATAGTTGGTGTTTTTAATCAAAGTTGATATAACTATATTTCTTGGGGGATTATTTAACAAACTCTTTTTTTTTTTTGTTGCAATGACACATATATAGTTATGTATTTTTACAGTCTTTTTTAAACTCTATTTTATATTTATTTTTTTTCTCTATGTTTTTTCACAAATTAATTAATTATTTATTTTGCGTAATACTTATTACAAGATTCTAAAATTTATTTTAGTATAATAAATTATTTAGTTTTTTCTATTTATTTTCTCCAACTTATATTTATTTGACTTTTTATTTGTTTTCTTCTCCTACCATTTTTTCTTTTAAAATTTTTTTCATTTTATTTTCTTCAACCTCTCGTCTACCTCATTGCTCTCTGGCTGTCCTCCTTCTTGAACTTCAATGGCAATAACGTAAATATAAAATGTCTAAAATCTTAGAGAGGGTCATCGCCACCCTTAGCCCCACTTGTATATACTGCTACTTTTATCTACATAAAATAAAATAATTGATCATATCTATTAACTTGTTCAATGAGTTCAATTCACTTAAAAATTTCTTGTGTGCTTATGCACATAAAATGTAACATCATAATGCTCTTCAAGTTATTTATTTTTAAAGAGATAAAAAAACACTACTTCTGTCTGGTGGTGAATATAAACCATTAACCATGGGGGCAAAAAAATAAAAATTGAAATTTCAAGTGATATCTTATAAAAAAATGAAAAAATTTAGGGGGACAAATCTTAATTTTAAAAAAATTTATAGAAAATAGGGGTCAAAATATCAAATGTCAAAAATTTTAGAGAAGTAGTGTTTTCGCCAATGCTTTTATCTACATAAAATAAAATAATTGTTCAGATCTATTGACTTGCTCAAGAACTTTAATTTGCTTAAAAATTTCTCAAGTACTTATACTAGTAAAGTATAATATTATGGTGCTCTTCAATTTATTTATTTTTAAAGAAAGAAAAAAAACTACTTCTATCCGCTGGCAAATATAGACCATTAACTAAGGGGGGCGAGGGAAGCAAATAGCCATAAGAATGAAGTGCAATTAGAAAGAGCTCAGAGGAGCCATGGGTCGCAGGTAGGTGTTACCATCTGATACAATCTGATATATATATCTCAATATTCATCACTATAATCAATGAGAAGGCTATGGCATCCAGCAACACCAAAGATGGAATCGAAGAGGAGTCTAGCAAAAAATCAACGAAGCATAAGATGGGTGGATCCACAAGTAATTAGAAAACAAAAAGGAAGAATAGAGATGAAGAGAAGGTCGGTGCTCAGGCTAGTGATATACGCTCTGCTTTAGCAATTGATCATGACTGTAGTGCTGTTGTGCGTGAAGCCAAGGTTCGAATATCGCGGCATCTACTCCAGGCTAGTATCAATGCTATTGAACGATACCTGATTGGTAAAATTTGGGGTTAAGCAATTTGGTTAGAAATTATAAAAGTTAGAACTCAAAATCTCTGGTTCCCTAGGATTGAGACCTCTCTCTCTCTAGCTGCGCGCGCACACACACATACACCAAGTCTGTTTTTCTCTGACACATGCACAACACACACATTATATATATATATATATATATATATATATATATATATTTGTATACATAATTAGGTCTTTGCATGAAATTTGATTGGGTGAGGTGAGGGTCCAACGAGGTGTTAACACTTCAGTTTTTGAGCTTGCAGACTAGTAGATTTATATGAGTTATATACATAACATATAGCACAAAAGTGCTTGTAACCTTGTCACGCCCCAAATTCCAGCGAACCCGAGGCGTGAGTAACGAGACAAAAAGAAATAAAATAATAAAGAAATGAAAGATAATAATGACATTCTCATACATTCCGTACACTGTTCTGATACATACATAGGGTCTGGTCCATTGGTTCACAACATACAAAATAAAATACAGTCTCGGGCTTATGCCCTTACACAATATCAAAAGAGCCCCTTGGGCCCAACATAATCCTCAATCAGACTGTCTCTATGTCTCGTACAGCTGGGACATCATCTGAAATGTTTGCCCCATTAAAGGGGTCAGCTCAACATTCTGGTACAATATAATGCTAATGCAAGAAACAAAACTAAGGTCGTGGCATGTGCAAGTGTACAGTTATTTTTATATGGCATTCGACATCATGATGGCAGTATATAAACAGTGTATAGTGTATGAATAGTATGCGTGACACACCCATGCAACTCTATGCCACCCATGTCTCATGATACGGTCATTCTCCGCTGGCATGAGTACCGCCACGTATGTCTCGCTTCACGGTCCGGAATCCGTCAGGCTTGCAAGTACCTAATGGCCGATTTTGGGTTTTTCACCACAGGATCTGCACCCTCATAATGCAAAGCACCAAGTGCTTACCCACGCCATGTCCAAGGAATCACACCATGCCAATATGCTCTAATCTCATCATGTCATAATGCAATCTCAATGATGCATCTCATTCATACATAAAACATGCTTTCAAGTGTACAATTCATAACATCAACAGTTCTTCAAAGCATATAATTCACACACCACACTAACACATGCGATATACCCATAATCATCATCCACTAAACAAGATAGCACGTAGCACATAAGCATGTGAACACTCAGACAAACATGTGAACGATCAATGCAGCAAAGCAAGTATTCCTAATCTCAATTCTATTTCTTACTTAGCACAATATATCGTACCTGTAAATCGATCTCAACTCAAGAAGTGCACTCGAGGTATGGTAGGATCACTGTGAAAATACTGAAGGTCAGAGCACCTTCTCCTTGCCCTTTCGCGTTCCTATAAGCATAACAGGTAATTCAGTTCATTGTCATTTGAATTTATTCTATTCATCAAATTTTATGTCTTTAATTAATAAGTTTCTATTTTGCTAATTTAGACTCCACTATTGAGTCCGGGACGTCGAAGAAACTAAGTTTAGGCTTTCATAGAATTCAATTCGGGCACCTGGGTTAAAAAGGGCAAAACAGTCATTTTGCACTTTACACGGGTCCTTACATTTCGTGACCTCTTTTCACAAATCGGACTCCAGGGTTGAGTCCGGAACGCTCGAGATAATAAAGTTTCACTATTTATTTACCTAATTCGGAGTCCATTTGACTGTATTTCAATTCAGGGGCATTTTGGTAATTTCATATGTTACTACGGGTCTTTTATTTTTTGGGACCCCGTCTCGTAAAACGGACCTCACCATTGGTCTCAGAATGGTCGAGATAGTCAAAATACACTAATGACTTGTCCCATTTGGACTCCGGGATATTTTTGAATATTTAAATAATTTAATTAATTAATTTAATTAATATTTTATTAATATTTTAATTCAGGTGGGTCAAATCAGAATTATTAATAGTTGGGGGGTCAATTTATAATTTCCGTAAGTTTTGGGTTAATTTTCAATTATCAAAAGTTCAGGGGCAGAATTGTAATTTGAAAACCCTTATTCCATATTCGGATAACCAAACAAGGGATAGGGTTAAAACTGGGATAGGATATCCCTATTCCCATTCCAATTTCAATTTCAATTTCTTAATCCGGTTGCCAAACAGCCCAAATTAGGTTTTTAATTTAAAACCTCCGTGCGACACGTGGCAGGGGCGGTTCACACCCGCCCGAACCGGACCCGACCCGACCCGGAACCCGACCCGGTCACCCCACCTTCTTCCCCGACTTTCCTGCGAAGCAGCAGTAGGGTTCCGGCGCCTTCTCCGGCGCCGGCGACCGATCTCCGGCGACTTTTCCAAGGTTTCAAAATGTCATTTTCTCCCATTTTCCCCCTAGATTCCCTTTCCACCGTTAGTTTTTGATTTGCCCCTTTGGTTTTTCACGAAATAGAGGGTCAAACCCTAGGTCAACATTCCGGCAGATTCTATTTCCCCATTTTATTGATAGTTTGGTCACGATTTTTCTACCATTTTCATTCCAAATGACTTCTGCATCTCCTAGGTTCCATTTCCTATCATCTAAAGTAAGTTTCACACATAAAATCACAAGACCCATCTCTTAAAACCGTGACCTGCAACTAGGGAGTTCTCTCTCTCCCCTTAACGATTTTAACTAGTTCTTCTTGCTTTATTTTCCATTTCATTCCCTCTACAAGTCCCTACAATTAAATTAAAATAACATGCTAAAAATGAAAGATCAAGGCTGAGCCACTCACCAAACTATCGGATTCTCCTCCTTGGTGCAGTTGCCTCCCCTCTTGATCCCACTTTCTAGTTTCAAGCCACTGAGCTTCAGTATCCCCTTCTGCCTCAGTCCTCTTCCTTTCTTTTCTGATTTCTTCTCTAAACAGACACCTCACATACACACACACAGATGCACATATATTTCCCTCTCTCTCTCTCTCTCTCTCTCTCTCTCTCTCTCTCTCTCCAAGACCAACCACTCTCTGGCCAGACCTGCACCTCCCATGCCCTGAATTCCACTCACACACACAACCTCAACCCATGCCCCTTTGAGTGTGCAACACTCAACACATGCACACACACGGCACACACACACACACACACTGTTTTATACATATATATATATACATATATATACATATATATATATTTACATATTTAAATACACACTCATATGTACACACATATACACACCAAACAACTTAATTTATATATATATATATATATACACATCCATGTTTACATTATACACATTACATACTTACATTCATCTATAATAATAATAATAATAATAATAACTTGAAAATTTTATTAAAAAAAAAAAATTTTCAGGTTATTACATCCTTCCCTCCTTACAGAAATTTCGTCCCGAAATTTAAAATAACATAAAACAAAAGAAAATACATCACTAATCAAACAAATCGGGGTATCTAGCACGGACCTCGGCCTCACGCTCCCAAGTAGCCTCCTCGACCCCGTGATGGTTCCAACGAACCTTGACCAAAGGGATGGTTCTACCTCGCAAAACCTGGTCCCTCGAGTCCAATATCTCTACGGGTCTCTGGTCATAGGAAGCGTCCCCCTCTAGCTGAAGATCTACCCAATCAAGTACATGTGAGGGGTCGGGATGGTACTTCCTCAGCATCGATACATGGAAGACGTTGTGAACCCCAGATAGCTGTGGTGGTAAGGCTAGCTTATAAGCCACCTCACCAACTCTCCCAAGAATCTCAAAGGGGCCAATAAATCGTGGCGACAGCTTCCCACCACGTCCAAATCTCCTCAAGCCCCGTCTGGGAGATACCTTGAGGAACACATGGTCCCCCACCTCAAATGCCAAGGGTCGCCGCCTCCTATCTGCATAACTCCTCTGGCGACTCTGGGCTGTCAATAGACGCTGCCTGATCACCTGTATCTTGTCCGTGGTCTCACGGACTATATCGGGCCCCAAGGCAGCTATCTCTCCCACCTCAGTCCAACATACCGGGGAACAGGCACGGCCTACCATACAACGCCTCAAATGGTGCCATCTCTATACTGGACTGATAGCTATTGTTGTAGGCAAACTCGACCAAGGCGAGGTGATCCTCCCAGCTACCCTTGAAATCCATGACACAAGCCCTAAGCATGTCCTCGAGGATCTGAATGGTACGCTCTGACTGGCCGTCGGTCTGGGGGTGAAAGGCAGTACTAAACTGGAGCTGTGTCCCTAAGGCTGTCTGGAGACTCTGCAAAAACCGGGCAGTGAAACGTGGGTCCCTATCTGAAACAATGGATACCGGCACCCCATGTAGTCGTACAATCTCTCGAATATACAATCTACTGAGGGCATCTGATGAATCAGTCACTCTGATCGGCAAAAAGTGAGCAGACTTCGTCAGCCTGTCCACGATAACCCAAACTGCATCATGGCCCCTCGGTGACCTCGGAAGACCCATCACGAAATCCATAGTCACGTGCTCCCACTTTCACTCGGCCACTGGCAATGGCTGCAACAATCCCCCAGGTCTCTGGTGCTCAGCCTTCACTTGCTGGCACGTGAGACATCTCGACACGAACTGCGCCACATCTCTCTTCATCCCCGCCCACCAATACTGACGGCGCAGATCGTGATACATCTTAGTGCCCCCTTGGGTGCACTGCCAGACGTGAGTGGTGGAAATCCCTAAGGACCTCAGCCCTGAGAGACTCTGGGACAAAAACTCTACCCAAATACCTCAGACTAAGGTCAGAATGCACCGTCCATCCCGCAAATCCCTCGGGACTAGCAATCCGTACTCTGATCTGATCTGCCTCAACATCCTACTAGCTGTGCCTCTATCACTCTAGTCAAAAGGGTGGGCTGTGCACACAAGCTGAACAGAGTGGCCTGTCCCTCAAACTCAGCAATATCTAGATCAAACTCGCCAATATCCCCCATCATCTCCCATTTCCTGATGGCAATACTGGCAATAGTACCCCTCGACCTCCTGCTGAGTGCATCAGCCACCACGTTAGCCCTCCCTAGGTGGTACTGAAGGTCAAAATCATAATCCTCCATGTACTCCATCCACCTCCTCTGCCTCAGGTTCAGGTCCTTCTGCGTGAAGATATACCTGAGGCTCTTGTGGTCAGAAAATACCTCGAATCTCTCCCCGTATAAGTAGTGTCGCCAACTCTTCAGTGCAAAGATGACGGCAGCTAACTCCAAGTCATGTGTGGGGTAGTTCCGCTCATGGTTCTTCAACTGACGAGAACCGTAGGCTACCACTCTGCCATCCTGCATCAATACACAACCTAGTCCCTCTCGGGAAGCATCACAGTACACAGCATAGCCCACTCCCCTCTCAGGTATGATCAAAACAGGCACTGAAGTCAACCTCCTCTTCAGCTCCTGAAAAGACTGCTCACAGTCCTCTGTCCATAAGAATCTGATGCCCTTGTGCGTCAGACGAGTCATCGGCGCGGTAAGACGGGAGAAACCCTCCACAAATCGTCGGTAGTATCCGGCTAACCCCAGAAAACTCCGAATCTCAAATACACTGCTCGGTCTCTCCCAGCTCATGACAGCCTCAATCTTGAAGGGATCCACAGATACCCCTCCACTAGATACTACATGTCCCAAGAACTGTACCTCTCGAAGCTAGAACTCACACTTCGAGAACTTGGCAAATAGCCGATGCTCTCTCAAAATCTGTAGTACAGTCCTCAAATGATAGGCATGCACATCCTCAGCAGGTGAATACACTAAGATGTCATCTACAAATACCACGACGAACTGATCTAAGTAAGGACTGAAAATGCGGTGCATCAAGTCCATGAATGCCGCTGGGGCATTCGTCACTCCAAAGGGCATGACCACAAACTCATAGTGACCATAGCGAGTGCGAAAGGCTGTCTTCGCTATGTCCTCCTCCCTGACCCTCAACTGGTGGTAACCCGATCTAAGATCAATCTTCGAGAAGCATCTCGAACCTCTCAGCTGATCAAATAAATCGTCGATCCTCGGCAACGGGTACTTATTCTTGATAGTAACCCGGTTCAGCCTCCTGTAATCTACACATAGTCGTAGTGTCCCGTCCTTCTTCTTCGCGAACAGTGCCAAGGCACCCCACGGAGAAGTACTAGGACGTATAAACCCCTTCCGCTGGAGGTCAGTCAACTACTCCCTCAGCTCTCTCAACTCAGCTGGGGCCATGCGGTAAGGTGGTATGGAAATGGGTGTAGTGCCAGGAATGAGCTCTATAGTGAACTCGATCTCTCGTCTATGGGGTAGACAAGTCAAGTCACTCGGGAAGACGTCGGGGAACTCATCCACGACTGGGGGTAACACAATCTCTGCAGTCTCAAAATCACCCGCAATCAGACTAGCCAACATATAACTGTGGCCTCCCCAGCTCCTAGAATCACGCACTGGTGGAACCAAGAAATCCCCCCTATCCCCTATGAAATAAAAGCAGTCTCCCTCCGGAGTGCATACAGTCACCCTCCCCCTGTAGCAGTCTATACTCGCCCGATAGGTGAACAACCAATCCATCCCCAGAATCACATCAAACCCAGACATATCAAGTACAATAAGATCAAAGTGGAGAATACGATCGGCTATCTCTATCGAGCAATCTCTACAGATCCTCGTCAGTACTACAACACCCCCAACTGGCGTACCAACATGCAACGGGGGGTCCAACCAAGCTATATCCAGACCCAATGACATGGCAAGTGCAGTAGAAATGAATGAATGTGATGCTCCTGAATCTATCAATACACTGGCCCATGAACTGGATATGAGAAATGTACCTCGGACTACTGACGGTCTGGTAGCAGAGGTCTCCGGGGTGGCTACTGCGTAGACTCGGCCCTGTATGGTCTGGCCCTGTCTGCCTCCCCCTCTCTGTGTCTGCTGGCCTCCTCCCCTAGGTGCTAGAGCTCTGACGCTCTGCGCGGAGGGTGTAGGCTGATGATAGGGCGCTGGGAGTCCCTGAACTGACTGTGGCTGTGGCAGAGGCACCTGTGTATGCTGATAATAGTGTGACCTCGGTGCACTTTGCGAAGTCTGCCCTTGAGGGCAATTGGCCCTAACATGGCCAGGTTGCTGACAAGTGAAACAAATCGGCGGGGCCCTCTGACTCGGTGCCGGTAGAGGTAGTGGAAATGACCCCTGACTGGATCCGACACCCTGTGCACTGCTGGGTCCCCTCAAGGGACAGTCCGCCCTCCTATGGCCAGGCTGCCCGCAGGTATAACATGTGCTAGGTCGCTGTGACCCTCCTCCCCTAGGAGTAGATGGTAAGGCAGGACGGGGAGCTACCGAATGAAGGGGTCCGGCTGGTGGCTGTGAGGAAGAAGTACTGGCTCGGTACCTCTTCGGCTGTCTATATGTCGAGGCAGGTGTAGAGGTCTGTACTGTGGGTGCCCTGCCCTGTGCTCTGGTCTCTCTAATCCCTCTAAGATCAGCCAGCTCCCTCTCCACCTTGGAGGCCCTGATCACTACCTCCTCGTAGGTCTCTATAATATGGCCAGCCAGTCTGTCCTTGATAGAGGTCTTCAACCCCTTGAGGAAATTATACACCCTCAAATCCTCCTGTCCAATAATGTGCGGGGCAAATCTCCCCAAAGCAGTAAACCGTGACTCATACTGAGCCACTGTCATGTCCCTCTGAAGGAGTGCCTCGAACTCCTCTCTAAACCCAACTCTAGCAGATATCGGGAAGTAGTGGTCATTGAACATGGCCACAAATGCATCCCATCCCTCTCCGTACCGATGTAGTCTGTCAGCAGCTACCTCCCACCACTGACTAGCCAGGTCTGTAAACTGGAATGTAGCGCATCTGATCCTCAGGTGGGGCTCAGTGATCCCCTGTGAATCCAAAATCCGAGTAATCTGTCTCAACCACTCCTCTGCAACAAGTGGGTCTGGCTGCCCGGCAAAGGTAGGTGGTCTCATCCTCTGGAACACCTTCATCACGAAGGTATCCCTGGTCTCACCGCCAGTGGTCCGCGCCTCCATCACGGTGCGGAGACACTCCTGCAAGAGGGCCGCCATATCTCTGGCACCAACCATCTGCTCTACCTCCTGTGCTGGAGTGGGAGCAGGGATAGGGGCTGGGGCGGGAGCAACATCCTCCTCAGCTGCACTGTGCTCTGGTGTGTCAGCCGGGGCAATAACCTCCTCAACTATATCGGGAATAGGGGCAGCAGCTCTAGGTCTGCCTGGACGAGGCTAGGCAGCACCTCTAGGCTGGGCAGCACCTCTGGGCCTACCCCTACCCCGTCTGGGCGGTCCAGCTCTCGTGGGAGCTCGTCTGGGGGGCATATCTACAAGTTTAAGAGAAAAATTTCAATATCACTTTTTTTTTTTTTTTCACATTCCAATGTAAGCATCTAAATGTGATCTTAATCAAGTTCTCATCAATAACCTATACTTTAACGGGTAGCATACGTAGAAAGTCATGATATATACACTTAACAAGTTTTTTTTTCACACATCACACATGTCATGCCTCCAACATAGCATAAATCAGCACGTAATCACAATAAGTCATGCATCAGGACATATAAAACCACATAGCACACAAGATCCTATCACATGCTGCTAAAGGTTCACACTAAGTCTTATTCTTTTCTCTACGGTCTCATGGTGTTAGACAACACCCCACGGTCTCTAGGTATTCGAACCTAAGCTCTGATACCATGTTGTCACGCCCCAAATTCCAGCGAACCCGAGGCGTGAGTAACGAGACAAAAAGAAATAAAATAATAAAGAAATGAAAGATAATAATGACATTCTCATACATTCCGTACACTGTTCTGATACATACATAGGGTCTGGTCCATTGGTTCACAACATACAAAATAAAATACAGTCTCGGGCTTATGCCCTTACACAATATCAAAAGAGCCCCTTGGGCCCAACATAATCCTCAATCAGACCGTCTCTATGTCTCGTACAGCTGGGACATCATCTGAAATGTTTGCCCCATTAAAGGGGTCAGCTCAACATGCTGGTACAATATAATGCTAATGCAAGAAACAAAACTAAGGTCGTGGCATGTGCAAGTGTACAGTTATTTCTATATGGCATTCGACATCATGATGGCAGTATATAAACAGTGTATAGTGTATGAATAGTATGCGTGACACACCCATGCAACTCTATGCCACACATGTCTCATGATACGGTCATTTTCCGCTGGCATGAGTACCGCCACGTATGTCTCGCTTCACGGTCCGGAATCCGTCAGGCTTGCAAGTACCTAATGGCCGATTTTGGGTTTTTCACCACAGGATCTGCACCCTCATAATGCAAAGCACCAAGTGCTTACCCACGCCATGTCCAAGGAATCACACCATGCCAATATGCTCTAATCTCATCATGTCATAATGCAATCTCAATGATGCATCTCATTCATACATAAAACATGCTTTCAAGTGTACAATTCATAACATCAACAGTTCTTCAAAGCATATAATTCACACACCACACTAACACATGCGATATACCCATAATCATCATCCAACTAAACAAGATAGCACGTAGCACATAAGCATGTGAACACTTAGACAAACATGTGAACGATCAATGCAGCAAAGCAAGTATTCCTAATCTCAATTCTATTTCTTACTTAGCACAATATATCGTACCTGTAAATCGATCTCAACTCAAGAAGTGCACTCGAGGTATGGTAGGATCACTGTGAAAATACTGAAGGTCAGAGCACCTTCTCCTTGCCCTTTCGCGTTCCTATAAGCATAACAGGTAATTCAGTTCATTGTCATTTGAATTTATTCTATTCATCAAATTTTATGTCTTTAATTCATAAGTTTCTATTTTGCTAATTTAGACTCCACTATTGAGTCCGGGACGTCGAAGAAACTAAGTTTAGGCTTTCATAGAATTCAATTCGGGCACCTGGGTTAAAAAGGGCAAAACAGTCATTTTGCACTTTACACTGGTCCTTACATTTCGTGACCTCTTTTCACAAATCAGACTCCACGGTTGAGTCCAGAACGCTCGAGATAATAAAGTTTCACTATTTGTTTACCTAATTCGGAGTTCATTTGACTGTATTTCAATTCAGGGGCATTTTGGTAATTTCATATGTTACTACGGGTCTTTTATTTTTTGGGACCCCGTCTCGTAAAACGGACCTCACCATTGGTCTCAGAATGGTCGAGATAGTCAAAATACACTAATGACTTGTCCCATTTGGACTCCGGGATATTTTTGAATATTTAAATAATTTAATTAATTAATTTAATTAATATTTTATTAATATTTTAATTCAGGTGGGTCAAATCAGAATTATTAATAGTTGGGGGGTCAATTTATAATTTCCGTAAGTTTTGGGTTAATTTTCAATTATCAAAAGTTCAGGGGCAGAATTGTAATTTGAAAACCCTTATTCCATATTCGGATAACCAAACAAGGGATAGGGTTAAAACTGGGATAGGATATCCCTATTCCCATTCCAATTTCAATTTCAATTTCTTAATCCGGTTGCTAAACAGCCCAAATTAGGTTTTTAATTTAAAACCTCCGTGCGACACGTGGCAGGGGCGGTTCACACCCCCCCGAACCGGACCCGACCCGACCCGGTCACCCCACCTTCTTCCCCGACTTTCCGGCGAAGCAGCAGTAGGGTTCCGGCGCCTTCTCCGGCGCCGGCGACCGATCTCCGGCGACTTTTCCAAGGTTTCAAAATGTCATTTTCTCCCATTTTCCCCCTAGATTCCCTTTCCACCGTTAGTTTTTGATTTGCCCCTTTGGTTTTTCACGAAATAGAGGGTCAAACCCTAGGTCAACATTCCGGCAGATTCTATTTCCCCATTTTCTTGATAGTTTGGTCACGGTTTTTCTACCATTTTCATTCCAAATGACTTCTGCATCTCCTAGGTTCCATTTCCTATCATCTAAAGTAAGTTTCACACATAAAATCACAAGACCCATCTCTTAAAACCGTGACCTGCAACTAGGGAGTTCTCCCTCTCCCCTTAACCATTTTAACTAGTTCTTCTTGCTTTATTTTCCATTTCATTCCCTCTACAAGTCCCTACAATTAAATTAAAATAACATGCTAAAAATGAAAGATCAAGGCTGAGCCACTCACCAAACTATCGGATTCTCCTCCTTGGTGCAGTTGCCTCCCCTCTTGATCCCACTTTCTGTTGCAAGCCACTGAGCTTCAGTATCCCCTTCTGCCTCAGTCCTCTTCCTTTCTTTTCTGATTTCTTCTCTAAACAGACACCTCACATACACACACACGGATGCACATATATTTCCCTCTCTCTCTCTCTCTCTCTCTCTCTCTCTCTCTCCAAGACCAACCACTCTCTGGCCAGACCTGCACCTCCCATGCCCTGAATTCCACTCACACACACAACCTCAACCCATGCCCCTTTGAGTGTGCAACACTCAACACATGCACACACACACATACACACACTGTTTTATACATATATATATATACATATATATATATATATTTACATATTTAAATACACACTCATATGTACACACATATACACACCAAACAACTTAATTTATATATATATATATATATACACATCCATGTTTACATTATACACATTACATACTTACATTCATCTATAATAATAATAATAATAATAATAATAATAATAATAATAATAATATAATAATATTAATAATAATAACTTGAAAATTTTATTAAAAAAAAAAAATTTTCAGGTTATTACAAACCTAGTGGTTATACTTTTTGGTATAAGTGTTTTTCCACTTTCTTGGTCTTGGGTTCAAGACCTTAGGCCATTACTTTTGGCTTATTTTTTTCTTTTTTTATTTGCCTTTAGTTTGGCTTTTGTACTTTAATCTCATTTTTTTTATTGCATTAATTTTATTTCTTTCTCATATACTTGTATCATTCATTATTTATTTTCTTCATGTGTCGGTTTCATTAGCCGTAAATTTATTTTATTTTAGCCTTCATTTTCTTGATCTAATTTTTCTTAACTATTATTTTGCTTCTTAAAGTCCTTAATATTTAATTAGCAACTTAATTATCAATAACTAGGTTGGGGTGTTACATTGGGGACCACTTATCTCTTTATCAATACACAATGGCTCTGCATAGGGTTACTGATGTCTTTATGTGTCGAACTTTTGTGACCAGCCTCAAGGAGAGCTCAGTAGGCTATTTCCTAACCGATTCTTGACAAGCAGGAAGTTAAGAAAAGGGCCAGAATTCTTGCTCATCGTGAAGCAAGCAAAGGGTGAATCACTTCGGGAGTACATAACTCGTTTTAATACCGAGCTCACAGAGATAACCGATTGCAGTTTAAGTTTTCTAGGTGGCCGCCCTCACTTCAGGCCTCGGGCCTTGACGCTTCCAGCATTCCCTAACCAAGAATCCCCTTGTCGATATGACGACACTTATGGACAGAGCACAGAAGAATATTAATCTCGAAGATATGAAAGCCTCATTCCAGAAAGCTAAAGAACAAGCTTTGAAGGATTAGCAAGTTCATAAGAGGGATAACAA
This sequence comes from Nyssa sinensis, assembly GCA_008638375.1. NCBI lineage: Eukaryota > Viridiplantae > Streptophyta > Magnoliopsida > Cornales > Nyssaceae > Nyssa > Nyssa sinensis. Next base: position 29,712,739 of record CM018032.1, read on the forward strand.
CGCCAACAAGAAGAGGATTAGGAGTCCCGACAAGAGAATAGCACCCAGAGCCTAGAACAACTCTGACTTTAGAAGGTATAGGACTTATATCCTACTGAATGCTTCTCTGACCCATGTACTCCAACAAATTCGGACTCGTGAAAACCTGAGGTGGCCGGAACCATTGAAAAGCAACCCCGACTTAAGGAATCGAAACAAGTATTGCAATTTTCATAAAGAGCAGGGGCACACAACTAAGGAGTGCAGATCCCTGAAGCAGGAGATAGAACATCTCATCAGAAGAGGACGACTGAGGGAGTTCGTCCGACAAAATGGGAGGCAAAACCCCCGTGATGAAAGACCCCCTTAAAGGAGGCTAGAGCAAATGCCTGAACATAAAGAAGTTCGAAATGATCAGCAGTAGCAAAATAATCAAGTCATCTTTGTACTCCATGCTGACAATACGATAACAATGACGGCTAACCGAGCCAGGAGAAGTTATGCTCGGGAGGCAAGGGTAGAGCCCTATATCATCCAGATCTCAATTATTGAGAAAAAGATGAAGTCAAAACCCTAGATCCAGTTATCTGAATTGGACTTTATTGGGATACACTGTCCTCATAGTGATGCTCTTATCATCTCACTCAAAATTGTTAATTTTGAGATCAGAAGGGTTCTCGTAGACACTGGAAGCTCTACCAATGTACTATTCTACGAACCCTTCAAACACATGAAGCTCAACTATAATGACACTTGTGATACCCTGACCCAAAAATACTGGGTCATATGACGCGTATTACGAGGTCATGAGAAATAATGCATAAATTCTAAATTATAAGAAAATAATTAATTAATGTAATAAAGATTAATTAATCAAATGTAAGGAGATAAAATTGTTTAAAGTGCATTGTAAGTATGTACATATGGTCAAGTGTGTATATACATATATACCTACATGTATGTATACAAGTATAGTAGATATATATATATAAATATAATTTTATATATATATATATATATAAATCTATGTATAAATATACATAAAGTAAAGAAAACCAAAAATATCTTTGTGTGTGTAAGTGTACAAGCAGTATGTGTGTGTGTGTGTCGGTTGAGGTGTGTGTGTGTGTATCTCCATCTGTTAGTGTGTGTGTGCTTATATAATATATATATATATATATATAATATACAAAATATCAAGCAAACAATAAATCTAAAGTAACAAGAGGAAAAGAGAAATTTATGAGATGGGATGGCAGCCGAAATTAGGGACTGAAAGAGGGCTATGGAGTCAGATGTGTAGAGAGAGAGAGAGAATGGAGAGAGAGAGAGAGAGAGGTCGGTTGCCTCTTCTTTAAAAGAAACAAGCATGCATTGCATGCTTGTTTTGTAGGAAAAGAACTAAGGAACTGAAGGAGAAGAAGAGGAGGAAAACCAGAAAGAGAAAGAGAGAAAATCGTAGCAAAAAGGTAAGAGATATTCAAGGTTTTAATGTTTCTCTCTCTAGGATTTTAAGCGTGATATGAACTGTTTTCAAGTTATTTAATATGTATGATGTTTGATATATGTCTAAGACATGAATAAGCATGAAAAATCACAAGAAAAACATTGAAAAAAGTAAACCCACGAAGAACCACCATGGGAGGACCTTGCTCAAGCAGGTCTGAACCCATGGTGATTAAACCATGTTTGGCTCATGGGGACCTCGACTAAACCCTCTAAGGGTGTTAAAAACCCTACTACGCGACCACCAAGCTCATGATTTAACCTTTAAAAATCCAATCGCAGGTTCGGGTTCCCAAAACAAAACTCAAAAACATGAGATTTAACCTACCCTTGTTAATAAAATATGAAACCTCATGAATAGAGGATCAAAACAAGCTAAACCCCATGAAAAACCATCAAGAAATGAGCATGAACCGTGAGGTTATAGGTCTGGTTATCACTGGCTTAAACCGAGCGCTTGAGCCATATTCGAAGTGTCACGACCCGAAACCCACCCTAAGCGGATTACCGGATCGCGACCGCCGCCCCGAGACACGAGGATCTCGAGACAAGGCTCGCATATGCAGCGGTATCGAATAGATGTGCAACATACGTTTTGCGGAAGCGTGAAAAACTTTTTTTTTTCTCTTCTCATTTTTAAATTATGCACATCCGTCCGATACTGTTGCTCCATACATAACATACATGGTTACACATTCAGAGTATAACGAAAACTTAAAGACTTCATACATTAATACAATACATATTCGGTTGCCCTGAGGGCTCATTACATATTCTTACTTTGTCTATTAATACAAAACGTACTACTAGTGTTCATGGGTTCTTTAAAAGAAACTACTTAAACATATCCTTCCAAAAACTAGCTAGACTCATCGTCGTCGTCCTTAAGACCCTGTCTGCTGCATCACCTGAAAGGGGGATCCGAACAAAGTCCGGGTAAGCTAATCTAAGCTTGTGAGCAATTCCAGTATTCGTCATGGGGTTTTCAATTAGCAGTGGTTTAGTACATAAGAGTTTGTAAAATAATCACCGCCAATTGTTCGTATACTTTGAATACAGAATATATGCATTCCTTAAATCATGTAGCTTTGAAACATTTAAAGTATTCAAGCTAAACCCATACTTTGTCAAATAGAGTATATAACTCAAAACATATGCATTTCGTAAAACAATAGCTTTGAAACATTTAAAGTATTCAAGCTATACTTATACTTCGTCAAATAGAGCATATAACTCAAAACATATGCATTTCATAAAACGAATAGCTTTGAAACATTTGAAGTATTCAAGCTATATTTATACTTCATCAAATAGAGTATCTAACTCAAAACGTATGCATTTCATAAAACAATAGCTTTGAAACAGTTAAAGTATTCAAGCTATACTTATACTCATGAACTTCAAAACCTATAACATAACATGTATTTCTTAAATAGAGTATAAAAACTCAAAACATATGCATATTGAAAATGAGGGTAAAACCTGCTTCCATTTTCAAATCATTTGTCATCTTATCACTTCCATTAGTGGAACCCGTTTCGAACCGGACTCTCATCTTACTTATAAATGGAGATATCTCATTTGCCTGGGGGATTAGATCCTGCTACCGGGCATTTGACAGTCAATTGAGTTCGTATGTAACCCAAAATCTTGTCACAGGGCAATTGAGTTCGTATGTGACCCAAAATCCTGTCTATGTGCTTATGCACCATTATCTTATAAAACATTTATCATGTAACTTTTCTCATAATTACTTTTCATAACTTCGTAAAATCTTCGTATACTTGAAATAAGCAAATTCAGGATATTTAACAATAATTGCATTTTAACTAGACATGCTGAAAAGTATTTGAAGGAAAACTGTTGCAGAAACCAATCACTAAGCATGTCACAATGGGGTTATAAAATAGAACAATTTAAAACTACATCATGTAAATACTGAATTTGAAACTTCAAATACTTCATATCTTTGAACTTAAAACCTTTTTAAATCCATGGAGTTAAATCTCCAATTCAAACACAGGGTTACTCACCTTGATTCTTTAGGGTTAGTGCTAAAAATGCGCTTTCCCACTTTCCTTGTAGTTCCTAAGAACAATTCATAAACACCTCATCAACTTCACATTCATTGTAATATCATTTCGATATTCCTTAACTTATGCTTAAACCGTATTAGATCCTAAAACGATTTCACAATTTCATAGGTACTTAATTTAACTCGTACTTGTAACCTATGACATAAATTAACGTGTTAGAAATTGAATTTATTTCAATTTATACTCTTTTGGGAGTTCCATTAACTTTAATTTAAAGTTATTTATTTGACATGTTTACGTGTCGTGTCTTTTCGTATTTCGTTTCTCGTACTTGCCTTAGTATTAGTACTTTGGCATTACTCTAATTTATAGTCATCTGACAGATGCTATTCATCAAATTTTATGTCTTTTTATTTTAGACATTTCTTTTGGTCGAATAGACTCTACCATTGAGTCCGGAGTGTCGAAGAAAGTCAATTTAGACATTCTCTGATTTCATTTTGGCTTTAGGGGTACCAGGGGTATTTTGGTCTTTTTACCCCTTTACGTGTCTTTATTTTTTGGGACTCCATTTCGTGTTGTGGACCTCACCATTGGACTCAGAAGGTCCAAGATAGTAAGAATACACTAATAACTTGTTAATTTTTGGTCAAGGGGTATTTTGGTCATTTACCCCTTTGTGTATTTATTTTTTTCGGGCCCCGTCTCATAAAACGGACCCTACCATTAGTCTCAGAATGTCCAAAATAGTAAAAATACACTATTCATATGTTTAATTTGGACTTCGTTTGCTCTATTTATGCCACAAGGGTAAAATAGTAATTTAACCTCATTTATTAAATAATTAAATTAATTATTTAATTATTTAATTATTTTTCCAGGGGTCTAAATGCATAAATTTTCCCTCAGTTGGGCCTCAGTATATTTTTCTAAAGCCCAGGGGTCAATCCGTAATAACCAAAAGTCTTGGTTTATTTTATTTTAATTAATTTAGAAAAACCAAAGGGTTCAGTTAATTTGGAAGTGAACCGGTCCGGTCTAGTCATAAACCAACCGGTCTATCCGATTTATTTACATGTGGCTGACGTCATCATGACGTCAGCCCTAGCGTCCATTTACTTAACCGACATTCAAAACGACGCCGTTCCAATTAATCGGTGGCAAGCCCAGAGGCTGCCACCTGTCCGAGTCGACCCAGCCCTATTTTTAAAACCGAGTTAACTCGTCTTCGTCTTCCCCACGTCGACTCTACTGTTGCCCTAGTTCCCGAATTCATTTCTTCCTATTTCGTGCATTTCTACTCAGCCAATCTCCACTGTTTTGGTCCCAAATTATTCCTAAGGTATGAAGAACCAATTTGGCATTCATTTTAGAGTTCAAAACGAAATCTTTGCTTCGGTTTAAGAGGTGATAATCCGAACTTCAACTCCATGGTTAACCCTTATTTCTTGATGGTTTTTCATGGAATTTGGCTTGTTTTGTTCCTTAGTTAAAGGGGTTTCATTCCCCATTCTCAAATGTCACTTTTGACGCGAGATTAGAAGGTTGGTTTTGAAAACCGAAACCTGTAACTCATCCTTATGGGGCCATTTTTTATGATTTTTGGTCGCGGCTAAGCATTTTTAACATGCTCATAATGTCTACTTTAAGCCTTGATAAGCCAAATCAAGCTTAAAGGAAGTTGATTCAGACCTGCCATGGGCAAGGTCTTCAATGGAGATTTTTCGTGGGCTTCATATTTCTAGTCGTTTTCATAGCAAATTTTCATACTTGATACACCTCTAGACATATTTTAAGCATCATATATACATAACAAACTCAAAACAGTTCCTATCATGCTCAAAATCTTAGAGAGAGAAAAATGTAAAAATTGGAAACTTTACCTGTTTACACCTGATTTCTCTCTTGTTTTACTTCCAACTCTTTCTCTATTCTCCTTACTTCTTCTTCTTTTGGTTTCTTTTGCAAGAAGAAAGCATGATTTGCATGCTTGGCTTTTTAAAGAGAAGGTGACCGACCCTTTCTCTCTCCTCCATTCTCTCTCTTCCCTCATGACCTCACGGCCGAAACCCTTCACTTCTCAATTAATTTTCTTACACCAATTAATTTTACTTTTTCTCTATTCAGCTTTCCCTTTGATTTTTTTGCAAGATATTTGTACATATGTATATTATATATAATATATCACACACACCAACACATGGAGACACACACACTAGCCGACACACACACACACACTGCACTATTCACACACTGTTCACATGTATATACATTATATATATATATAGATATTCTTCCTTGTGTACATGTATTTATATATATACATATTCATACACATTTGATAATATACACACACAATACACCATAATGTGTGTATATGTGTGTTCATATAAATTTAATTTTAACAATTAAATATATTCTAATATTTTACATTAATTAATTATTTAATTAATCAATTTTTCTCTTTAGTGTAAAAGCCTTTACACAATTTCTTTCATTGTCTCGTAATACGTGCCATATGACCCAGTATCCCGAGTCGGGATATTACACGAAGCCCTAAATCGATACTAAAACATGTTTTAGGGTAGTAGGAAATTATTGGAAAGGAAAGCAGAAGAAATGGAATTGAAAAATGCCACGAAATAACTGATTGTAAAAATTTAGGGTTTATGATGAACAGTGTCGACTTCGTGGGGAAGATGACACTGTTCGGGTCGGGTCTAAAAATGGGTCGGTTACGGGTTTGGGTCGAATCTGGATCCAATGAGTTATGATTTTATTTAAACGGCAACGTTTTAATTTTTAAAATTAAAACATTAGGGCTGACGTCATCCTGACATCAGCATTACGTGTAAAACCGGCTAAACCGGTTGGTTTGCAAGTGAACCGGACCGGTTCACTTATATTTGGACCGAACCAATTGGTTTTCTAATTTATTTAAAATTAAATAAACCAAGATTTCCTCTATTTACAGTTTGACCCCAACTGTTTTATGAAATTATACTGTGGCCCAACTAATGAAGATTTTATGCAATTAAGCCCCTGGAAAAATAATTAAATAATTAATTTAATTATTTAATAAATAAAGCAAAATTACTATTTTGCCTCTGAGTCATATATGAAACAAATGATGTCCAAATTAAACATATGAATAGTGTATTTTTACTATTTTGAATATTCTGAGACTAATGGTAGGGTCCGTTTTACGAGACGGGGTCCGAAAAATAAAGACACGTAAAGGGGTAAATGACCAAAATACCCCTTGTTCAAAATAAACAAATTATTAGTGTATTCTTACTATCTCGGACCTTCTGAGTCCAACAGTGAGGTCTAAATTACCAAACGAAGTACAAAAAAATATGACACGTAAAACGAGAAATGACCATTTTGCCCTTTTACATATGAAAGTCCGAATTAAATTCTTGGGAAGCCTAAACCGACTTTCTTCAACGCTCTGGACTCAATGGTAGAGTCTATTCGACCAAAAGAAATGTCTAAAATAAAAAGACATAAAATTTGTTGAATAGCATCTGTCAGATGACTATAAATCAAAGTAATGCCAAAGTACTAATCTAAGGCGTAAACGAGGAAATGAATTACGAAAAGACACGACACGTAAATATGTGAAGTAAATAAATTTAAATTAAAGTTAATGGAGCTAGCAGAAGAGTATAAATTGAAATAAATTAAATTTCTAACACATTAAATTGTGTCATAGGTTAAGGGTACGAGTTACGAGTTAAGTTAAGTACATATGAAATTATGAAATCGTTTTAGGGTCTAATACGATTTAAGTATAAGTTAAGGAATATCGAGATGATATTACAATGAATGTGAAGTTGATGAGATGTTTATGATTTGTTCTTAGGAACTACAAGGAAAGTGGGAAAGCGCATTTTAGCACTAACCCTAAAGGACCAAGGTGAGTAACCCTGTGTTTGAATTGGAGATTTAACTCCATGGATTTGAAAAGGTTTTAAGTTCAAAGATATGAAGTGTTTGAATTCCAAATTCAGTATTTACATGATTCAGTTTTAAATTGTTCCATCTTTATAAACTCTATTATGACATGCTTAGTGAATGGTTTCTATCACAGTTTTCTTAAAACATATTTCAGCATGTCTAAAGTTTTAAATGCCAAATTATGTAAAGTGTTCTGAATTTGTTATATCAAATGTGTTAAAGGAATTGTTATGAAATTATGTACATGATGTTTTAAATGTTCATGAGAAGTAACTATTTAAAGAAACCCTATCTGTTCTGTTAGGGATTGAATATAAGTCCTAGGCAGCTGCTCTTGATCGGTTCAGTTGGGTTAAAGTTTTACAAGATAAATGGTGTTTAAAGCACCCCCTATGATGGTTGAAATCCTTTGGGATTCAACAGTAAATGCCAGGTAGCAGGATCTAATCCCCCTGGTACGGGATATCTCTATTGTAGCATTACAGCATTGTAGTAAAATGGGAGTCTGGTTCGAAACAGATTCCACCTAATTAAAGAGAAAAGATGACAAAGTGATTTTGAAAATGAAAGCAGGTTTTACCCTCATTTTCACAATACATGTTTATGTGTTTTAAAGTTTACATACTTTATTGACAAGTACGAGTTTAGCTTGAATACTTTAAATGTTTCAAAGCTATCTGTTTTATGAAATGCATATGTTTTGAGTTTTATATACTCTATTTAAGAAATACATGTTATGTTATATGTTTTGAAATTCATAAGTATAAGTATAGCTTGAATACTTTAAATGTTTCAAAGCTATCTGTTTTAAGAATGCATACACTCTGTATTCTAAAATGTACGAGCAATTGGCAGTGAATGTTTTACAAACTCTTATGTACTAAAAACCACTGCTAATTGAAAACCCCATGACGAATACTGGAATTGCTCACAAGCTTAGATTAGCTTACCCGGACTTTGTTCGGATCCCCCTTTCAGGTGATTAGCAATAGTCTCGACTTAAGGACGACGATGATAAATCTGCTATTTTTGGAAGTTATGTTCAAGTAGTTTTGTCTAGTACTACGAACATCAAGTATGGAATTTTGTATTAGTAAAATAGTACCCTGTTATGTATAAGCCCCATGGAGCAATTAAACATTTATTGTTTATGAAGTTTTAAGTTTTAGTTATACTCTGAGTGTTAAATCATGTATGCTAAGTAAAGAGCAGCAGTATCGGACGGATGTGCGTAATTTAAAATAAGAAAAGAAAAGAAAAAAAGTTTTTCATGCTTCCGCAATTATGTATCGCACATCTATTCGATACCGCTGCTTATGTGAGCCTTCGCCCAAGGGTTCTCGGGCCTGAGGGTGGCGGTCGCGATGCGAGATCCACACAGGGTGGGTTTCGGGTTGTAACAACACCAGAACTACCATTACTGTCATGGCAAGATTCAATGGGAACCTCAGCTTCCCAAAGGAAAAAAATGATTTGCTAACCACTGTAGGAGAATGAGATGACCAGAAGACCCTGATATTTGAATACATGGTCTTGGATGCTAAATCTCCCTATAATATCATTATTGGGAAGCCTAGGTCTACCAAATGGGGGCAGTTACTTCAATCCTCCATTGGTGCTTGAAATATGGCCACAAAAACAAAATTCTCACCATCAAGGGTTGTCTTTCCACAGCCCGGAAGTGTCATACCCTCGCATTGAAAGAAAGACCTTCCAAATAGCAATTGCAACACCCTCGTGAAGGGGAGAAATCCTTATCTCCTGAATTTCATGAGGTCGAAGAATGTCCTTCCGAGATTGACGAGTCATTGAGTCCAACAGGAAGGGACAATGCAGCCAAACAAATGGAGGAGCCCATCAAAGTACTTGTCAGCACTAAAGAGGGAAAGTACTTGCACATTGGCTCAGCTTTGTCTCATTTCAAGCAAAAAGGGATTGTTAAATTCTTAAAAACCAATCTTTTTGTATTTTCTTAGGAAACCAAAGATATAGAATCGATTGATCTTGATTTCATCTGTCACAGTTGATGATGGATCCAAACCATCCTTCAGTGAGACAAAAAAAGGACATTTGCCCCAAAACGTCACAAGATCATCGATGAAGAAGTCTAGAGATTACTTGACACTGGGATGATTAGAGAAGTGTTCTACCCAGACTGGCTCACCAATACAATTCTTGCAAAGAAGAAGAATGGCAAATGGAGAGTCTATGTTGACTATTCCGACCTGAATAAAGCTTGTCCTAAAGACAACTTTCCTCTTCTTAGAATCGACCAGCTCGTTGAGGCAACAAAAAGTCACAAACTCATAAGTTTCATGGATGCCTACTTTGGGTAAAATCAAATTCAAATGTATCCTCTAGACAAGGAAAAAACTACCTTCATATTAGAACGAGGTCTTTACTGTTATAGGGTGATGTCGTTCTGTCTGAAAGAATGCTGGGGCCACGTATTAGAGGCTTGTGAATAGAATGTTTGCCTTCTAGGTTAGAGATACAATGGAAGTCTATGTCAATGATATGCCCAGCAAAAGTGTTCGAAATGATGACCCAGCACTTAAGCCAGCCATTCGATGTCCTAAAGAAGCACTGAATGAAATTGAACCCATAAAAATGTAGCTTCGGGATCATAGAGGGAAAATTCCTGGGTTTCTTGGTTTCATAGAGAGGGATTGAGGTAGATCTTACCCAGATCAAAGCTCTGATCAATCTGGAATCCCTCAGAATCAAGAAAGATATTCAAGGGCTAAATGGGAAGATAGCAGCAATAAATAGGTTCATCTCTAAATCTACGGATTAGTGCCTCCAATTCTTTAAAGCCTTGAGGGGCAGTAAGGCCCTAGAATGGACCTCTGAATGTGAAGAAGCCTTCCAACAACTCAAGCAGTACTTAGCCTCCCTAAACCTCCTTTTAAAACTAGTGCCAAGGGAAAAACTACTCCTATACCTAGCCGTGTCAGAATGAGCTATCAATTTTACGTTGATTAGGGAAGACAAAGGAGTTTAGAGGCCTATCTTCTATGTCAGTAAAGCACTTCTGGACATTGAGACAAGGTATTCTGAGATTGAAAAATTGGCTTTAGCCTTGGTAATATATGCTTGGCAACTTCTTATAATGATTTCGACATCCTATCCTCTAAAGTCAGTCCTACATAAACCTAAAGTTTTAAGATGACTAGTCAAATGGTTGGTGGAACTAGGAGAATTTAACATATCTTACGTTCCACGAACGCTATCAAAGCTCAAACATTAGCAAACTTCATAGTTGAATTCACTTGAACACAACATTCAAAAGCTCAAACCACTACAAACACTTCAGGATGGCTACTTTAAACCAAATGGTTCATCTATATACAAGGGCTCTGGAACAGGGATAACACTCCAGTCCTTTGATGAGATCATAACAGAGAGAGTAGTTAGCCTGGGATTCAGAACTTCTAACAACGAAGCTGAATATGAAACACATATCCTCGGATTAAAACTAGCTCTAAAATGTAAAAGCCTAGACCTTGATGCATTTTCTGACTCTCAACTAGTAGTTAGTCAAGTCCTAGGAGAATATTCTACCAATGAAAATAGAATGACCAGATATTCAGAGTTGGTGGAATCACTAAAGCAATCTTTCCACAAACTCACTATTTAGAAGATTGAAAGGAATCAAAACTCCAGGGCTGATGCACTGGCAAATATGGCCTCCTATATCAAACTAGAAAGAGATTCTATGGTAAAAATCTCCTATTAGTCAAAACCTAGTATTGAAAAGTACAAGCTTTTCAAATTTTAGAACAATATCTAAATTGGATGACTCCCATCATTCAATATTTAAAGGAAGGTTACTTCTAGAAGACAAAAATCATGCTAGGATAATTCGAACTGAGGCAGCTCAGTATTTGATTCTCAAAGAAAAAATTTATCGAAGGTCTTATACACAACCCCTCTTATAGGTGCTTAACTCTAGAAGAAGCCCACTATGTTCTAGCAGAAATACACGAGGGGATGTGTGGCAACCTTAATAATGGAATGACCATAACCCACTAGACACTAACCCAGGGCTATTATTGGCCCAGTATGCTAAAACAAGTTAAGGAATATGTTCGAAAGTGTGACAAATGTCAGTATTTTGCTTTTTACCAACATCGACCTTAGCATAAACTCATTCTATTGCAAGCACTTAGCCTTTCGTCCAATGGGGAATGAACATCGTAGGGCCTCTGCCAAAAACCCCTCAAAACAGAAGATTCTTGCTAGTCGCCATTAACTACTTCAATAAAAAGGTAGAGGCAGAATTGCTGATCCATATCACAAAAGTAGAGGTTAGGAACTTCACTTGGAATAACGTATATGAAGAACATAAACAAAAATTTCAAGACATCGATTTATTAAATCGATACCTGAATGAGATGAATAAGAATACAAGTATACAAGTATACAAGAAGAAAAAGAAAAATAAATCAAGCAAGGGAAAAGTGGGATAAATAGTGTATAATGCAAAACAAGGCATAAAGGAAAAAAAAGGGAGGGGGGGGAATAAGCCAAATTGCTACCCCAAAGACTTTAACCCTCAACCAAAAATAATTGAAGAATTTAAACCCAAAAAGAGAGTCACTTGGGCTGCCAGCATTTTATGCTATATATCTCACAAAATATATACACATACACTATAAATTCTACCCCACCTCCCACCTTAACCAATGAGGTTACATGCAACACCTCAGCCAATTGTTATTATATGTATAATATGGATATATATATATATATACATATTGTGTGTGTGCAGAATTATGTATCCAAACTGTGTAAAATTGTAAGTGTGTGCATGTGAGGTCGACTAGAGAGAGAGTGAGGCAGAGAGAGAAAGAAGAAGAAGAAGAAGAAGAGAGGAGGAAGAAGGAGAGGCTAGCCAAGAAGTTAAAGAGTGTAGAACCAAGCTAAAAAGAGAAGAAGCCTCATTGTTGAAGGTAAAAACCCTAACTAAAAATTTTTCTTCTTTAAGAAAAACTCTCTATTGCATGCTGTTTAATGGGTATTAGGCACATGCATGGATTCTATTAGAGTTGTACTAAAGTGTTGGAGTGAAACTAAGACGTAGGAGGGCTTCGAATGCAAAACCCAACTGAATCCACCATTGATGGACCTTGAAACTAGGTCTGAAACAAAGTTGAGTTAAATCTATTTTTTGGAATGGGGGATCAAAAGTAGGGTGAAAATGGAACACCATGCAAAAAGAATTGGGTTAAATGGCACAAAAATGAGCATTATATAGGCAGTTGTAGGTCTAGGTAATAATTGAATTTTTCCATAATCTTGTGTTAAATTAAATTTTAGAACCATGAACATATAGCTCTTTGTAAATCATGAAGAACAGGCCAAGAATGGGCCGAAATGGTTAAGAAATGAGTGAGAAACCTGAGGTGATCGAAAAAGTGAGGTCTTGGGAAAATCTGTCTATTCGACGGGATTTAGAAAGTGAAATGAGTCTTAAATTTACCATAAATGTTTGATTTATGTTTTGGTGAAGAAATGGTCCAAAAATAGGCAAAAAAATCGTAAGGAAAAATGAAAAATTTTTCCCAGTTTCCGGTCACTGGCACTGGAGGGGGTGATCGGAGGTTTGCCGAAAAAATAAGGGAGAAGAAGCCTGTTCAGCTCGGGTTAGTTGGGTCGGGTTTCTTGTTCGAGTCGGAACTCGCCTAGGCGTAGATAGGGTTAATTTAAAACTGCGTCGTTTTGGGCTTTAAATTAAGTGGGAACAAGGCTGTTTGGCTATTTGGTTAAGACTTCAATTTAATAACCCCTCATGGAACAGGGATATCCTATCCCTGTTTTATCTCTCATCCACTGTATGGCTCGCGAGATGTTAGAAAAATAAAGGAGAGCCATAGCTCCCCAAACTCGATCCCCTAACCTTGAGCAAGTATAAACCTAAAATCAAGCTTCTGACCACTGTGCCACCATAGCACATGTGATATTATATTAACTAAATAAATATATAATATGAAATTAAATATTTAAATTAATTAATTTAATTTAATTATTATAAATTGTCCCGTTACCCAAATTGTAATACCCCGACCCAAATTTTAACCGGGTGAACCATGTGAACCGAGCCGTTAAAGCTTTTTGGTTTAATATTGAATAAACGGATGAGTCAAAATCTTAATAGTTGGAAGTACGGGTCATGCCCGAGCGATGCCCGAACGGATACTGGAATATAAAAATAATAATAAGATAATAATAATAAAAATACAAATGAAATAAAAATAAAAGAAAAAGGAAAAATAAAATAAATAAATAAATAAATAAAAATCATGTTGTGGCATATGGATAAATATATATATATATATATATATATCTATATATGTAGAAGTGTAGGTGTATATACATATATATATATATATTAAATACATAAGGGGAGGGGTTACAACCGAAAAAAAAAAAAAAGAACTGAAGGGGCGATGGTTACGGTGTGAGAGAGAAATAAAAAGGGGGGTGGTTCGCATGCCATGCGTTAGAAACTGAAGAAAAAAAAAAAACGGATGAGGTTAGAGGGTGGGGTTGCGGAACAGGGGGAATTAAAGGGAGAGAAAACTGGACAGTGAAACAGGGGTTAGTCGCATAACCGAAGGGGCGACGGAGACCTCAAGGACTATGGGGATCGAGGCAGTGGGCGAAGCAAAGGTGGTGTTTGACCACTCGGCAGGCGACACCGCCTGCTCCGAGCGCAGCGTCGTGCGCGAGTAGCACACGATCGATAAGACTTCCGAATGGAGGACTTGCGCTAACGATTCTAGCAGCAGCGATCCAGTTCATCAAGGCACAACTGATATATGGTGATATATATGAGAGTTGTTGCTAGCATGCCAAAGAGGGAGAAATAAAACAGAGGGAAGTAGATCGGGACTGAGTGGAGGAACTCAGGACGTGAAGTCGGGTGACTGGGACAGAGCATTGTGCGTCACGATTGGAACGGTAAAGATGAATCAACCTCAGTGTTTTTATTCTTGAATATGATTTTGGAAATCTTCTAAAGCATGTAAATTGGGTCGGTCCCACGATACGAGATCCGCATAGGGTGGGTTTCGGGTCGTGACAGCTTGGTATCAGAGCAAAGTCTTAGGTTCTAGTGAGTCATGGGAGACAGGATTAGAGTACTAGAATTGTTAAGGTCTAAGAGTTAGTCGATGGATAATACTGACATTACTAGGCTATACTTTTATGCGAACACTAACAGTTACTTTACGTATACATTGACTGATTATCCTTTACAGGAAAGGTTAACACCAGAAGATGATTGGGCTACTGTACCAATATCCGTAGGTATTTTTTAGTTACTTACAACCTGCTCATATATTGTCTAGAGAATTGATTTATAATTCCGCATTTACTGTTAGGTTGAACCTTGAAACAGAACCTCTAGGCTACTTGTAAACTGTTCCAATACCATTGAGAGATTGTTATTGATGAATACTATATATCGGGGAAAAGACTATATGTTATCGGTGATTCTTGAACAATTGAGATGATTTGGGTAATTAGTGACCTTTAAGGAAATAAAAATATGTTTAAAAGAAAAAATTCTCAAGGAATGACACTGCAAATATTTGAAGAGATTTCTATAAATGTTACGGATAGATAAATGAGGCTTGAATGAGAGATAGTTTGTAGGAAACTAAATGGATGATTTTAGGAGGACCAAAAATATGAAAATTCTCGAGTAAGTCATAGGTAGACACTGATAGGGTGAAGATGAGTAGAGTGGTGAAGACAAGTACTAAAGGAGCGAGATTGCCAGAATTGATCCTATGAACTGTGATGATTTTGGAAAGAGGCTGACACATGATGAATGAATATTCGGGAGAGATCCATGAATTTTGTAATCTAAGATGAGGTGTGATACGATTTTAGTCAATACTCTACCAAGTTGGATGAAGGTAAATGATAGAAGAGTCTGAATAACTGTTAGAGGTCAATGTGATTCAAATTATTGTAAAGACAGAACTGGTAGTAATCATATAGAGAAACCATGAAATTGAGATGATACATGATTCTGAGGTATTACGAGGAAATCATTATTGAATGATATATATAAGGCATATGAGATACAGATCATAAGTACATGGTTATTAACCGATTAGATATCTTTGGAGGAACTAAGAATTTGAGGATTTAAATAGTTAAATGATTGGTGACTTTTGGAAAACAATAGCTTGATTAAATACTAAGGTTACTAGTTTTTGGGAAAGACTATGCTATGACTGACTTGATGTTTCTTGGATGATTGAGATGATTAAATGAATAGTAACTTTTGGGAAGAAGTAGTATGCTTGAGGACAAAGGTTGAGGATTCTTAGGAAGAATAATACCAGTGTTGAGGTGGATGACTGTTAAGTCATTGCATTGGAATTGATCTATGAATTGGGGGAAACTAGCATTTTAACAAGGGCAACAACAAATGCTCTTTTAAAAGATATAAGGTGACATAGAGTTGGGATTGTGAAATCTTGGAAAGTCGAGGAATTTAACAAGAAGTCTATGTAAGAGATGGTCTGAGGAAGACTTACTGAATGGTAACATGAGGCGTTAAGACTCTAGATGGACTAACGATATGTCAGAATTAAGAGGATTCTTGAGTGAGTCATATAGGGTAAAGACAAATGCATTATTGGTAGACAGAGACTGATTAAATGAGATTATCAAGTGAACATTTATGAACTGTGATGGTCCTAAAAGGAGATTGACACGTGATAAATGATAGTTGGGAAAATTCAATGGATCTCATTAACCTAGGTAACAATAGGACCTAATTATGGGTTATACTTTATTGAGCTAGCTGAATCTAACTCAAAAGATAAATGATTGATGACATTGAATGATTTTGAGGATTTACATGACCTAGCAATTAAAGAGACGAAAATTGTGGCATACATAATGCATATAAAAACTAGTGAGGACAATGACTGTGCTAAAGTGATACCTAATTAATTGGGTTACGAGAACAATCAAGATCGAGGTAGAAAGTAGGAATAATTGAATTGTGACACAGAGGAGGTAGAGAATTTCCATGATGGAAAAAAAAAAAAAAATTTTGATATCGTTGTGATAAACTTTAAATGTCAAATGTAACGATAAAATGATTAGACGACTAAATGATGTGAACAATCCTAAAATATGATATGAAGACACAGAATGTACAAGGGACTCTCTCTACGGTTGAATAAGTTCTTGAAAGAACGAAATGAAAAAAGTGAATAACGACCGGGGAGAGAAATGTAACATATGATGGAAAACCGAATATAATGACGAGGATAAGAAATGAGACAGTTGAACAACCGTTATGAGCAAAGGTAAGTGAAACCAAAAGAATGGTTATAAACTAACAAGTCATAAGACTTGAGACTTGAACTGATCAAATGATGTGGAAAATCCTAGGTAAACCAAATATGATAACACCATTAAGGATGCTTTCGAAGTAGAATATCACATGAAGAATCAGTGACTGGGGTAAAAGACTACCCTAAAATTTTATAAGTATATGTACCATACCTTAATCTATGAAGGGATGAGGAATCAAAACTTATGAAAAGAGCAATGGTAAAAAACACCTGCCTATAATGTGGAAAAAAAAATAGAGGAATTGAGCTCCTTAATCTATCTAAATCATAAAATGATAAGCATGAATTTGAAAACAAAGACAGTAATGCCAATGAACAATACAAGTGAAATGAAAAGAGGATTGATAAATCTTCAAGAAATGGACAATTGATTAAGAAATCACAAATGAAAAGTTCGAATAAATTTGAGAACACCTGAGCAGGGGATGAATATTGTAATACAAAGAGAATACGAGTAACTCGTCCTAACACGAACCAAAAGATGTTCATGAAAATGAAAGGGTATATGATACTTTGTCCTTAGGAGAACTTAAAGTACTTGAATGAGATGTCCAAAACACTTTAAACGATAGAAGTGGTATAGTCTAGTTACACCATTGACTTCCTATGATCACTACAAAAGAAACGGATTGAAAAGAAAAGATCAAGGTACTAGATACCTTTACCTAGCACATGGTGCGCCATACGATGTCAATGGAAGTTGACAGCCTATGATCAGTAGGGTAATCACGACTTAGTACCAAATGAGATGAATATAACGACTAGATGTAGAACTAGTCAAGATACTGGTAACAAGAAAAAAAAAGAAAAAAGAAGAAGTTAAATAACTGAAAAGATGACTAGCCATAGACCTGAGGACTAAGGAGATACGCAGGGGGATGTTAATATTAAAATCTGGAGACAATGAGTTAAAAGTCTCGAGGAAGTTAAAAGGTTAAACCCTTGACGTCCAAATTCACTATTGAAAGAAAACAAAGAGTAATACAAAATAAATGTGAACCCTGTATAAAGAAATCTTCTACCTAAGCATATAGTATCTGAAGAATAGAGATAAGTCCAAGTGACAGGTTACAAAGAAAATTATGTTGATGAAACTGGCATGATGAGGTGACAGAGTTTCATGGATTACGAACATTCGAGTTTTGGGGACAAAACTCAATTTAAGGGGGGTAGAATGTAATACCCCGACCCAAATTTTAACCGGGTGAACCATGTGAACCGAGCCGTTAAAGCTTTTTGGTTTAATATTGAATAAACGGATGAGTCAAAATCTTAATAGTTGGAAGTACGGGTCATGCCCGAGCGATGCCCGAACGGATACTGGAATATAAAAATAATAATAAGATAATAATAATAAAAATACAAATGAAATAAAAATAAAAGAAAAAGGAAAAATAAAATAAATAAATAAATAAATAAAAATCATGTTGTGGCATATGGATAAATATATATATATATATATATCTATATATGTAGAAGTGTAGGTGTATATACATATATATATATATATTAAATACATAAGGGGAGGGGTTACAACTGAAAAAAAAAAAAAAAAAAAGAACTGAAGGGGCGATGGTTACGGTGTGAGAGAGAAATAAAAAGGGGGGTGGTTCGCATGCCATGCGTTGGAAACTGAAGAAAAAAAAAAACGGATGAGGTTAGAGGGTGGGGTTGCGGAACAGGGGGAATTAAAGGGAGAGAAAACTGGACAGTGAAACAGGGGTCAGTCGCATAACCGAAGGGGCGACGGAGACCTCAAGGACTATGGGGATCGAGGCAGTGGGCGAAGCAAAGGTGGTGTTTGACCACTCAGCAGGCGACACCGCCTGCTCCGAGCGCGGCGTCGTGCGCGAGTAGCACACTATCGATAAGACTTCCGAATGGAGGACCTGCGCTAACGATTCTAGCAGCAGCGATCCAGTTCATCAAGGCACAACTGATATATGGTGATATATATATGAGGGTTGTTGCTAGCATGCCAGAGAGGGAGAAATAAAACAGAGGGAAGTAGATCGGGACTGAGTGGAGGAACTCAGGACGTGAAGTCGGGTGACTGGGACAGAGCATTGTGCGTCACGATTGGAACGGTAAAGATGAATCAACCTCAGTGTTTTTATTCTTGAATATGATTTTGGAAATCTTCTAAAGCATGTAAATTGGGTCGGCCCCACGATACGAGATTCGCATAGGCTGGGTTTCGGGTCGTGACACAAATAAATTAAAAAGGTAGTGTAAATTTATTATTTTGGGCATTCTGGATTCAATGGCGGGATCTATTTTATGAGATAAGACTCTAAAAAATTAAGACACGTAAAAGTAAAAATTACCATTTTGCCCCTAAATATGCTCGAAGCCAAATAAAAATCCAAGAAGGTCTAAATTGACTTCTATCGATATTCCAGATCTAATGGTGAGGTCCATATTATCAAATTATGTACTGAAAAATAAGACACATGTAAATAAAAATTTATAAATTGCTACAAGCAGTCCGATTTAAAAGGAATAAGACCTATCCTAGGAAATTAGGATTAACACAGTCTAAGAATAAGTTAAGAGCACTACTAGGTGATAATTTAAAGTAAATGTGGAATTAATAAATTCTTCATAAATTGTTCTTACGAACTACAAGGGAAAAGGGAAGGCACACCAGTAGCGCCGACCCCAAGGGCAAGGTGAGTAATCTTGTACTTTGAAGTAGAGGTTTTAATCTCCATAGATTCCGAAGTGTTCTAAAGTTCAAAATTCCTGAAGTATTTCAAGTTCTAAATTCCTGTGTTTATATGACTCATGTTTCAAGTATACTATTGCTTCCATTTTTAAAATTCTGTCTTGACATGAAAGTTAGCTTGTTTATATTGTTGTTTATATTGCTGACTTTCTATATGTTTATATTCGAACATGTCTACGTAAAATTCAAAATGTTAGTAAATGCCTTTCTAAAAATAAATTTCCTTCATCTTGCTATGTTTTAAAAATTCCTGAACATCGTGATTCAATATCCTAAAGCTCGTGCTCGAAATGTTTTAATCGTTGTATTCCAAGTATTTGAAGACTTTGTTAAAATATTCCTGTTTTGAATGCTTATGAAAACCATCTATTTGAAGCCATATTTTTAATGCTCATGAAAAGCATCTATTTGAAGCCATATTTTTAAGGCTCATGAAAATCAGTTATTTGAAGAAGTTGTATTTCGATGCTCTTTGAAAAGCATCTATTGAAGAAGTTAAAGTTTTTAAATACTTTTAAAAAGCATCTTCTGGGAGGTTATCTATAAATTCTTTTATATAGCATCTATTTGAAAAGAAATATTTTCAAACCTCCTATTTGCGAACTAGTAATGCAAGATAAATCGTGCATAAGCACTATGTGTTCATTGGGTTCCTTCGGGACTTAACAACCTGTAAATGCCTGGTAGAAGGTTCAGCCCCCAGGCATGAGATCTCCTCGTGAAGTAAAATTGGAGTCTGGTTCAAAACGGATTCCACTAATGAAAGTGAAAAGAAGACACATTTAGAAATTGTAGCAGGTTTATCCCCCATTTTCTAAATGTGATTTTATGTGTTGAATTCATGAATAAAAGTTTCATGTTTTCATAAGAAATGGTAGCAAGTCTTCAAACCCCCATTTACAAGAAGAAGTGTTTTTAAAAGAAATGACCCAGTTTTTAAAATAACAAAGGGTCATATATGAGAAAAGTATTTTATGCATCCTGTTAACAAGCAAATGTTTTAAACATTTTTGGCCACCAAATGGTTATTCTGTACGTGTTACAAGTTTTCTATTGCATATTTAATGCCTCACTCGAATGCCTTTAAATGCTTCATGTTACGTGTTCTTTCTAAAGATCCTTGTACTTGCATACGTGAAATATCTATTTTACTCGAATGCTTTAAAATACTTCGTGTTACATGTTTTAAAGTTTCCTATATTCTATATTTGAAGAAGTGTGTGCCTATCCTGAATGCCTTGAATGTTTCATGCTATTTACTTTTAAGAATCATGTATTATGTATCTGAAGTATACGAGCAATTGGTAGTAAATGTTTTTATGAACTTTCTTATAACTAACCCATTACCAGTTGAAAACCCATGACAAGGTATTGGAAATATTCACGAGCTTTTCATAAAGCTTGCATGGATTTGTTACCCACGACTCTTTCAGGTGATAAAGATGGTTGGAAGCCTTGCCCGTTTTGAGAAAGGGCATTGAGCTCCACACTTGATTAGCAAATTTTGGGAGATACTAAGACCCATAGTTGGTCAACTTTGATGTAGTAATTTTTGGACAATTATGTAATTAAGCCCCAAGGGGCAAATGGATATGTAATATATATAACTTTAAAAGTTTTAGTATGCTTTGAATGTATGACATGTGTACTGTTCTGAAGAACGGCAGTACCGGAAAAATGTGCAAAAATTATAGAAGAATAAAAACATTTTCACGCTTCTGCAATTGCAATTCTGGTCGCACCACCGTTTGGCACCGTTACTTTTAGTCCACCCGCTGGCCCTCAGGCCGAAGGGTGGCGGTTGAGTTCCCTTAATCGGCAGAGGGTGGGTTTCAGGTCGTGACATGCCCAAAACTTCTCGGTACAGACTTGCCAAAGAGCATAGACCTTTCCATATCTTGGATGACTCTATTTTTTCTTTCAACCACCTTATTCTGTTGAGGTGTCTTGGGAGCTGAAAACTCATGTTTTATGCTTATGTTATCACAATATTCAGTAGCAGGGAATTTTTTAAAATCAATACCACGATCACTTCTTACCTTCATAATTGTGTAACCTTTCTCATTTTAGATTCGCTGACTAATCCTAATGACGAGATTATAAACATATTACTTCTCTCTTAGGAAATCTATAACAAAGTATCTAGAGAAATCATCTACCATAAGTTGGATATATCTTCTACCATCAAGACTTTTAGTTCTAGTAGGACCCATCAAGTCCATATGGATTAGTTTTAATGGTCTTGAGGTTGATAGAGAAGAAGACTTCTTATGTGATACTCTTGTTTGTTTAGCTTTTTGGCACGTACCACATACACTTGTAGAAGTCTTACCTAGTTTTGGTAAACCACGGACTAGGTCTTTATTTGATAGTATTTTCAAATCCTTTGAGTTTAAATAACCTAATCTCTCATGCCACAAGTTGCAGCTCTCAACCTTAGCACTATTAAAAATGATAGTGGGATTTGGAATTATACTATAGCAATTATCAATTGTCTTAATTCCTTGCAAGACACACTTTCTTTTTGTGTCAAAGACTCTACACTTCGTTTTAGAGAAGTGGAATGTAAGACTGTCATCACACAGTTGGCTTATGCTAATTAAGTTGGTCTTTAAGACCATCAATATAAATAACATTGTCTAGTTTAGGAAGACCTTCAATAAGGATTAAACCCTTTCCTAACACACTAGACCTATTACCATCACCGAAGGTAACAACCCCACCATTGTAATTCTCTAGATTAGAAAATAGGGACTTGACAACGGTCATGTGCCTAGAACACCAACTGTCGAAGTAGCATTGAGTGGTATTTTGTGCACTCAAGCCAATGTGAATAACAAGATAATTCAACCTATCTTTTCTAACCCAGACTTTCCTAAATCTCCTAGGATGAATCTTGTTATCATTAGTTCTAATCTTTAGTTATTTTGAAATTTTGTATAGTTAGTCATTTTGTAGACTTTTTGAGCTAAACTTCGAGATTTTTGAACTAAGGTGTTCAATTATTGCTTCATAATTGACAATTTAGATTTTGGCACACTAGTTGTCACGACTCAAAACCCACCTTGTACAGATCTCATATCGCGACCACCACCTTTCGGTCGAGGCTTTAGGGTAAGGCTCACATAAGCAACAGTATTGGACAGCGGTGTGGCCTGTGCTTGCGGAAGCATGAAAAACTTTTTTCTTTTCTTTTCTTATTTAAATCTTTCACACATCCGCCTAGTACTGCCGCTTTTCAAAGCGGTATACCTGATAGTTCATTCAGAGCATAAAAAAATTTCTAAAGTTTTATATACAATACATATTTAACTGCCCCGTGGGGCTTAATACATAACTGTGTACTGTCTTCTAATACAAAACTTCTATTACAAGTTCATAGGTCTTCACAAAAGAACTACTTAAACATTCTCCCCAAACGGTCAGACTCATCACCATTGTCACCAAAATCAGACTGCCTTCAGTCACTTGAAAGGGGGACGGATAAAAATCCGGGTAAGCTAAACTAAGCTTATGAGTAATCCCAGCATTTGTCATGGGGTTGCAATTGGCAGTGGTTTAACACATGAGAGTTTATAAAATACTCACTACCAATTGCTCGTATACTTTGAACATACAGTATGTGCATTCTTCAAAACAGATAGCTTTGAAACATTTAAAGTATTCAAGCTAAACATGTACTCTTTCACATAGAAAATATGAACTTCAAAACATGTAAATATGCATGGTGAAAATGAGGGTAAAACTTGCTTCCATTTTCAACACACACCTTATCACTTTCATTAATGGAATCCGTTTCGAACCAGATTCCCGTTTTACTTTACGTGGAGATATCTCATATGCCTGGGGATTAGATCCTGCTACCGGGCATTTATTCGTATCGTGGTTGAGTTCCAAAGAACCCAACGAAATCCGTGGTTCTTATGCATAGTTTATCTTGCATTTAAAACATTTAACACGTGCCTTTTCACATAGATGCTTTTATGAGCATTCAAAACATAATGTTCATGACTTCATAATAGAATCTTCAAATACTTGGAATATGCAAATTCAGAATATTTAATAACGCACGATATTTAAAACTTAGACATGCTGGAATATATTTTAAAAAAAAGCTATAATAGAAATCATTCACTGAGCATGTCACCATAGGATTTGTAAGAACGGAAGTACTTTGAAATACGAATTATGTAAACACTGAATTTGCTATTCAAACACTTCACATATTTAGAACTTAAAACTTCTTTAAATCCATGGAGTTAAATTTCCACTTCAAATACAGGGTTACTCACCTTATACTTCTGGATTGGCGTTTTGTTTTACCTTCCCTTTTTCCTTCCTCAACCTAAAATAATGTAGGAAAATCTCATAAATCCCACATGCAGTTAAATCAACTTGTGCTCCTAATCTATTTTTAGACTGTGTAAGCCTAATTTTAAAACTTAGCCTAACTTATAGTTGTAATACATATTTAGTTATTTTACGTGCTTTAATAATAAATAGATATTACCTCCGAATCATTTCTTTTAGGGTTTCAGTGTTTTCTCTCTCTTCCTCCTCTTCCTTCAATTTTTCCTCAGCAAGTCTCATTGCTATTGTTTCTTTCATGCGTCACCCCATTAGGACGATTGGGGCTTTGTACATGAATGGCTTAACCGAGACGATCTCACACGTCTTGGCGATCCTTATTTTCTTGTTGATTACCCTTTCTTGCCATAGAAGCTCATTCATGAAGTCTTGTTACTTCTTATCCATAATAATTTACTTGATCTTTAACCTAAAACACCATTCAATGTGTTAGGAATTAAGCTTCATTTTAATTCATTACCCTTTTAATGGCTTCATAAAATCATAAGGTTTAATTTTATGTCATATTTTTTTATACTTCATTTCATAATATGGACCTCACCATTGGGTCTGAAACATCGAAGAAAGACAATTTAGACCTTCTCGTATTTTCATTTAGCTTTAGGGGCACTAGGGGTAATTTGGTCATTTTATACTTTAATGCGTCTTAATTTTTTGGAGTCTCGTCTCAAGAAACAGACCCCACCATTGGGTTCAGAATGCCCAAAATAATCAAAATACACTATTTATTTATTTTATTTGGACTTCGTTTGACCCATTTTTGACTTAGGGGTATTTTAGAAATTTTTTCTATTTAAATATTATTAATTTAATTACTGTTGGGCCTTAGCATAATTTTCCAGAACTTCTGGGGTCAAACTATAATTTCTCTAACTTTCGGCCTAAACCAGTGGGTTCATTAAGCAAAACCCTAGACCAGCTTATTGAGTTACTAGACCAACCGGTTTAGTTCATTCTCACTGAACCGGGATAAGATAGCCAACCCCTTGTCTTATCCATGGTTTGGTTTATTCTAAGTTCTGATTTTCACTTCTTATCTTTGTAGCCAAACACCCCCGACTTCAATTTTAAAAATATAACACAACCCTCACACGACGTTGTCCCACTTAAACTATTTGTGCGACGGGTCGGGTCCCGACCCGAACCCAGATTCGGCCCAAGACCAACCTACCCACTGTTCATCTTCTTCCTCTTTTCTCCACTGTGTTGCCCTAATTTTTGGATTTCTAACTTTTCAATTTCGTGAAATTTTGGGACGTTTTTCTTTCTATTATTGAATGGTATGGGTCACTGGGTGGTCAAGCAACACTTTGGTATCCATTGGAGAGCTCAATCGAGCTCAACAGTTCGGTTTTACCTCACCATGGCCGTACTTGCAACTCCATAGTAAACCCTCATTTCATCACCATTTCTAATGGGTTTGGCTCAACATGACCTTCATGACATGGGGGTTTAATCCCTATGCTCAAAAGTGGGTTTAGGAGTCTAAAGTAAGGGCTGGGTTTTATGGCCGAAACTTGCAACTCTAGTTTTGGAGGTCTTCCCTTTAGGTTTTAGATCGCGGTCTAGTGTTTTTAAGATATTGAAGTGGTCTAGTTTATGTCACATCCCGCACCCCACCCTACGCGGATGCCGAAGATGTGATGCTAGTTAGCCGCCTTGTCGTTTTCCCAACAGACAATGCGACCAACCAAAGGCAAACTTCTGAAACTTAAAATGAATTGCATTCCAATGTAGGGTCAGAACAGCGGAAATTAAAACCTTTTTATCTCGGGAATGCAACTCAACTATATACCACAAGTATGTAGCACAGAGCAAGTCTAAAACCAAACAACTAATAACTCTAAGCCACAGAGCACATCCATAACAGATATATATAACACAAAGCATATCAAATTCCTCCAGAGTACCATTATCATGAGCCATGTCCCTACACATTTATTACATATGAATAAAGTCAACTATATCATCACGCTCACCTGAATAGCCAGAGTCAATCCATTATAATCCAAGTCTCCACAAATCCATGCTAACAGATCCTTACTCGGGTTGCCTCTAAGTCTACTAGAGTCACTTCACCGTGCTTTCTAATCGACTGGAGATAAGTCCTGAAAAAATGTTAAATAATGGAATGAGCTTAAACAAGCTCAGTGAGTAACATAGGTTCTTGCCATGGGTTTCAAAACCAGTTCATATATGTACATGCACGCTCTAATATAGCTCAATTAGAATAATGCAGCTCATGTAGAACAAATGCAGCTCAAACAGATCAGATCAGAACAGAACAAAACAGATCAGATCAACAGAACGGACAAAACAGATCAGAACAGAACTGAACAGAATACCAATCAATCAAAGGCATAACATCAAATGCCTGAACCTTCCCCAGCTGCCCATAAGCAGGACGACTCGTGGGGCCTCTACCCTCTGGGGTCAGTATTAGAGCGGAACAGAACAGAATTGAGCAGGACAGAAACAGAACAGAATGCCAATCATACAGACGAGCCTTCCCAGCTGCCCATAAGCGGACTACTCGTGGGGCCTCTACCCTCTGGGTCGTGCTCCGGCATAAAACTGCTCAATCCTGTGGTGGGCCCAGAGTAAGACTCAACATATCAAACTGAATCAAATCAGACTCCAAAGCACGGGTGACAAAAAACAGACCCGAACAGAATCAACAGGATATATCAGAAGGCAAGATCGAACAGAATCATGCCACAAGTAATGCAATACAATAAGTATGCATGAAAGCATATGCATTAAAACAGTACAATGCATAAAACAGTTTAGCATGTAAAGTAGTATAGTATACGGATTTAGATAGTACAGAAAATATACACCAAGTCAGGAGTCCGAGTTACTCACCTGAATATTACGCTTCAGCGTGAACCAAATTCTTGTGCATCCAAAGTTTGGGATTGATCTTCAGTCCACAGTTCAGCAATTGAAGAAAACACACCAGCAGGTTAATCGAGTCGGCCAGCCATTTTAAATCCAGTTTCATCAGCTTCTTCAACCTTTTTTTCCCCAAGCAGATGATGATCCTGAAAGATTCTGTCTCTTTGTCATCCCATCCATCGGATATTGAAGAACTTTCACTTCCTCCTATCAGATTACTGTGCAGAGTCTTCCCAATTAGTAGCTCCAATTTTTACAAGCAAGGTTAAACCCATAGCCTTCAACAATTACATCACCACACAATATGAATAGATATATATATATATATATATATCCCTACAACAAATCCCAACAGAGGAATAATTGCCTCCAACACTGTTCCACTCCCTGCCGTTGGAGCACTGCTACTGCTGCTCTTACTCTCTCTTAATCCATGGGATTCCTTAGAGAGGCCACACAACCAAGAGAAGCTTCAACAATCATATTCCATTCCACATCTGCTTTTGAACTCTGTAGCCACAGTAATTTCCCTAACCATTAGCCGAGAAATGAGATCCAAAAGTTCTCCTTTAGTGTTTGATTTATGTATTTCCCTAAGAGTCTCCGTATTCAACAAAGCCTCAAAATCATTCATGTCATCCTCTTTAGTCTCGGCTTTAAAAGAGTTGCATTCGAGCCATCAAATGGCACATTCAACCTCTGATATTCCTCCAAATGCTGCACACCAATCAGAGTAGAACCTAATCAATAATACACATATATGGCATTTTCTGATTCTCCTCCTGTTCAGGTTCCACCTAAACGTTGTTATCCTCCTTTGCCGACCATCGCCAAAATGTATTCAAAATCACATTATAATCAACCACGGTTCAATTCCTTCTTCTTGTTTACACCGCTACATACACACGTACATATACATACAAACCTACGGCATCACTACACTGCTGCGCGCTGCTTCAATTTTAGCCGCTTACCGCAACTCCCCCAATTTCTCTCGTCTGCCATTCATGGACTTCATCATCTTCAATCTCTATCAATCCAACCCACAATCCAACGCCAACATGCCGCTGCAATTTCTTCTAATTATTCACAGCAATCATAATACCCGAATGCATTCCCAAGGTCAACTTCTTGGATCAAAATTAGTGACACGAATTCTGAACCCAATTTGGTTTCTACTGTTCTGAAGTGATTTCCAAACGAATAATCAAATAGGGGAATTGAAATCCCAGGAGAACCATTACCGTGAATCTCCCCTGCTCCAACGCTACACTAATACACACATATTTCTACATACATCCCCCTAAAAATCTGCAGGAACCAACCCATTCAAATCAATCAACCACTGTGTTTCCGTCTCTCCTCCATCTCCACAAAATCGCAACATCAATCCCAGAATCAACAACTCCAAATCTCGCCCCCGACATTACTAACCCACCAAAGCACCATCGCACCGCTACACAACCCAACAATATATATATATATATATATACATATATTTCCACCGCGGCACCATCATCGCCCCCAATCGCAACTCCAGTAGCAGCCATACGCAATTCCGAGCCACAAACTATAACATCCACACTTTCTCTCAAATGCGTGGTTCCCTCTGCCATCAACGGCTGCTGTCAATCTTGTTACTTGGGTTGAACCAATGTCCAGCAGTGAGAACAGGCAATGAAGACGAGGCAACCCCTGTTGAGCCATAAAGCCGTATCCAAAAATCAACTGTAGTTGAGGGACCTTCTCTTATTCGAACTCTGTAGCTTTTCTCTTTCGCAACAACAGCTAAAATCCCCCATCTTCCAGTAACGAAATTCCAAATCTAAATCCCCAATCTTTCTCACTTCCGTCCCCACTGCTGCTGCACCGTTATACTCTGCTACACCGCTACTGCTGTCTCGCTCGCTATTAAGAATCTCCCCCAATTTTCCTACGGACAGGGACGTATATAGAGCTGCACCGCCTGGAATTTTCCTGCTCTAGAAGTTTCCTGATTTCTCTCTACACTTCCGTCTTGGAAGCACCTTGCTAGAAGCTTCCTCTTTTCTTTATTTCTTTTCTAGCTTCTTCCAGATTTCTCAAAATATATATATATATATATATATATATATATATATCTCATATTGCCGCCCCTTTTGTCACGTGCTTCCAGTAGCTTCTTTGAAGCTTAAGTGTATAATATATTTTTATATATTATCTATTATAGTTTATCGCCTTTGGGTCTTCACTAATTTATTTTATTTGCATAATTATTTCGCGGTATCAACTTAACAATTTTATTCATATTGGCCCCGTATCGTCCATTTGGCATCAATTGACCGAGTCGTCTATTTCCCAGCCTATATTCGTTTTTATCCATGTTAATTCCATAATTAATTTTCATATGAGTTCCATATTGTAAATTTTGGCATTAACTTAATTTATTTGGCCCGGTTAACTAGATTATCTATTTTCCGAGCATATTCCATTTTATTTTTAAGGCATTAAATCCCGTTATGGCTTACTATATTTTTTTTTTTTGAGCTATTTCGAATTATTAATGTCACAGAAGCTAAATTTTTATTAGGTTAGAATATAATCTGGATCATGTCGAATTTTAGGGATATTACAGTTTAGGTTCCAATAGGCTAGACTTGGTTTGGATGCCATCGATTCAGACCTGCTCTAACAAGGTCCATCCATTGCGGTTTGGTGTACGGCTTGGGGTTCTGGATGTTTTGAGGGTCCAATTTTCATGCTTTGTTTAGGTTTACACATTCTAAACATCATCTATGCAATAATATAACGTAAACAGTGTATATACATGCATAAACTTTTAGAGAGAGAAAAATATGGGTTTACC
Organism: Nyssa sinensis; assembly: GCA_008638375.1. Lineage (NCBI taxonomy): Eukaryota > Viridiplantae > Streptophyta > Magnoliopsida > Cornales > Nyssaceae > Nyssa > Nyssa sinensis. The sequence continues at coordinate 29,742,451 of CM018032.1, forward strand.
TCTTTTTCCTGTTTCTCTTCCTCCTGCGTCTCAATCCTCTCTCTTTCCCTCACATTCTCTCTCTTTCCCCTTTTACTTCCTCTCTTAACCGACCTTACAGTCGGTGGTAATGCCACATGTTAGTTTCTCATCTTTTCTTCATTTTCATTCATTTTTTTATACATAAATGTGGAGAACAGCTGCATGGCTGCATGCAGTCCACCGCCCCTCACTCCAAGCTTTTAAATCTTTCCTTTTAATTCTCTAACCTTCTACATGATTCTACTGCTTTCTATTTCTTTCTTTATTTTTCTTTTCTTTTAATTTCTTTTATTTTATTCTTTAGTTTACATATATATATATATATATATAAATATAGATGTATTGATATATATAAGACAGCCATATATATATATATATATATATACTTAATTCAATATATAATTGCATTAGCTCATATGTATATGTATATATATATATACTTATATTTATTTATACATTTTGGTTACACACATACACACAATATATACTTAATGTGTGTATTTCACATGTGTTCATATACACATATGATTATGAGTATATTACTATATAATTATCTCACATAATATAATCAGGTATTGCAATATATATATATATATATATATATTTTTATATTTCCCGGTCTTCGGTTCTTTCTCGTATAAATTTTTGGACTATTTTTGAATTCTCGTAAAAAATGTCATTAGGTTTGGTATTTTGGATCGGGGTATTACATTCTCCCATCCTTACTAGAGTTTTGTCCTCAAAACTCGAGTATTCTTTATTTTACAAGTTCTAGGTCCTTTCCCTTCTACGTTATCTCTATCAATCATATTCACATATCAAAAAAACCAAAATTAAACGACAAGCCTATATATCAGACAGTAATTCAACATTAGACGGTGTACCTAGTTAACTTTTTGAAGTCTATGCAGTGTTAGAAAATATAATGAACACTCGTCCGTACCTCACAGGCTCCTTACTTCCCCCTGGTTTCTCCGCAGTCGAGGCTTGTGCGCGTGGCGTAGCCGATGAAGCTACTGTTACAGGCTCTTTGGTAGCTGAACTTCCTTGTGGACAATCCTTGATAAGATGCCTGCGTAGGCCACATCTGTAGCAGACTCCTGAGTACTGTCGACAGGTGCAAAATGCCTCTTCTAACAAGTAGAGCATACAGGAATCTCTCATGACTTTTGGCTAGTGTCACCCTTGTTATTGGCAGTAGTCATACTTCCGGCTCCTGTCTTAGTTTTCTTCATTTGTTGGGGAGTAGTGCTAATCTGTTTCTTGTCTTTCTTTTGGGATAAAGCAATCCCAACTCTCTCAAAGATCTTGGCATGATCTACTACTGCATTATACATGGGGAGTTCAAAAAGCTCAAGTCGATATATGATGCTATCCTTGAGACCACTTTCGAACTTTGTGGCCTTCAGATCCTTAGTGATGATCATATGGGGTGAAAAACGGGCTAGTTTCATAAACTTAGCTTCATATTCAGCCACGGTCATAGTTCCATGGGTCAGAGTTGCAAATTCCACTATCTTTTGATTCTTTTGCGACCTTGGAAAATATTTATCGTAGAATACTTCCAAAAATCTTGCCCAGGTCATCGACGGCTCTCTTTCCTTTTCCAGAAGCCACCATTCATAAGCTGCATCTTTGAAGGTAAAGGCAGCAAAGGAGACCTTCTGCTCCTCTGTACATGGCATAACCGTGAATATACGTTCCATTTCTTTGACCCACGTTTCAGCATCGATCGTTGTGTCTAGCCCATCAAACCTGGGAGGCTTGAAACCTTGAAATGTCTTATAACTTGATGTGTTTATTGCCTCTGTAGGTTGTCCTTGATTTTTTGGTAGTCCGAGATTCTGCATCTGTTGTGGTGCTTTGCCCTGAGCTTGGATACCCATCATGGTTTGAGCCATTGTCTCTAGGATGTGCTCAACTCGGTTCAATCTGTCCTTAGGATTTCTCTCATTCCTTCTAGTATTTACCATTATCGCTGAAAAACATACATCTGTTAGTTTTTTTTTTTATCATATATGTATCATATAAGGCTTACATTTACCTACTTTATGTTTTTTAAGTTTTAATATTTTATTATCCTTGATTCTTGTGGTGGCTTTTATAATCCACATTAGTTTTTGTCCTTGTTTTACTACTACTATTTAACTACGGGTCTCATACCCCATCTTTTCGTTAAATACGTACTTCTAATCACTTACCTTACTCTAATGCAGGTCTCATACCCTGCCTTCATGTCACATCACGTACTTCACATATCTATCTCATGTAATGCAGGTCCCATAACCCGCCTTCACATCACATCACGTACTTCACATTTCTATCTCATGTAATGCGGGTCCCATACCCCGCCTTCACATCACATCACGTACTTCACATATCTACTTCATGTAATATGGGTCCCATACCCCGCCTTCCCATCAAATCATTTACTTCACATATCTTAGGTAGCCTAAAACCTACCTAACTTATAGTTTTGTTTCTAATTCTTTTAGTGTCACTAAGTTTGTTTCAGTCAACCTAGTGCTCTGATACCACTCTGTCATAACCCGAAACCCACCCTGTGCGGATCTCGTATCGCTGACCGCCACCCTTCGGCCAAGGCTTTAGGGTAAGGCTCACATAAGCAATAGTATTGAAAAGCGACAGTACTGGGTGGATGTGCGAAAGATTTAAATAATAAAAGAAAATAAAAAAGTTTTTCACGCCCACAACCACGGGCCGTATCGTCGTCCAATACTGTTGCTTATGTGAGCTTTACCCTAAAGCCTCGGCCGAAGGGTGGCGGTCGCGATACGAGATCTGCATAAGGTGGGTTTTAGGTCATGACACTAGTACTTTGGTGATTTTTATCTTTCCTAGCCTTTTTAAAATATTGCCTTGTATGACCTTCAACCTTCCAATTATTGCAATACTAGGAGTTCAGTGGAGGTGTAACTAAAGGCTTTTGAACATGAAACACAAATTTGATTGGCACAAGTGGAGCTTTTTGAGTTTGATTGGTCATAGTGGGCTTTTTATGATTATGAAAGGTATCATAACCCAAACCCACCATGTTACTTTTGAAGGTGAAAATGTTTAATAGTTTGCTTAATTTATTAGATCTGTCTTCAAGAGTAACCTTTACTTCCTTAGCTTTCTTAAGTTCGAATCCAAGATTATGAATTCTACTATAGAGATAAATTTTTTCAGACTTGTTAGAGACAAGTTCATTTTTTAAATTATCATCTCCAAAACTAAAAAACTTCTTTGAATCTCGAATTCCTTCAATCTTTCTAGACGAGTAGCTCGATGAGCCTTGAGTTGGCTAATAAATGTCTCACTTTCAATATTAGCACTTTTCTCTTTTTCAGCCAGTTTTAATTTGGCAACAAGCTTGAGATTTACTTTCTTGACTTTAAGTGATTCTCCATACAATTGATCATATGATGTATGTATATTTTGATCAATTTCACAATCACTTTCACTTTTTGAGGAATTTTCACCATCAAAGTCTTTTTTCACTGACATCATGGGTAAGTGAAATCTTAGAGATATTTGAGGTGATTGTGAAGGCTAAGAACTATTGTTTTTCTTCTACTTCATCATTGCCTTCACTTTCCTCTTCCTCTTCCTCTTCATTATCATCATTGGTCAAGGTTGAAGTCATTGCCCTAGAATTACTATTCCCTTTATTTTACTTTTTGTTGGGGAAATCTACAACAATGTGGCCATACTTATGGAAATCATAGCATTCTATGGGAGATGAACCTGATGATTGATTTGAGACTTTTCTCCTATCACTACTAAAGGTGGATTTGCCTCTTGAGTTGTTTGAGTTTGAAGTAGACTTTGTTGATAAGCTTCCCTGAGTGGATGAATTATTTCTTATACCTTTAAGGAATCTATGGAACGTTTTGACAAATAAGGCTAGGTCATCATCATTAAGAGATGCAAACTCGGTGTCTTGATCCTCTTTGGATTTTTCTTGAACAGATTTCAAGGCCATGCTCTTCTATCTATAATTTAACTCATAGATCTAGAGTGAACCTACCTACTCATCTACTTTTATGGAGTCAACATTTTTACTTTCCCTTATGGCAGTGACTTTTGGTTATAATCTCTCAGGTAGGGATCTCAAAAGTTTGCACGCAATTTTGTATTCCTCAATCCTTTCCCCAAGATTAAAGGAAGAATTGGTAACATCACTTAGTTTAGTATAAAAATCATCAAATGACTCAGACTCTTCCGTCTTGATTTAAACTTAGAGGTCAACATTTGGAGTTTGGACCTCTTAACAGCAATAGTAACCTCATGGGTAATCCGTAGGATTCCCCAAACTTCCTTAGAAGTCTCACATATCATAATACGCATAAACTCATTAGCACTAACAAATTCTATCCACTCATCCTAAGTTCTAGTTCATTCTATTCAATTCTTGGTTTAAGTTCAAACAGTTTTTCAACAATAGCTATAGTGGTAGGAGGTGTCCAACCGCTTACAATAATTAACCAGACACGTTCATCAATTGATCTAAGGAATGCTTTCATCCTAGTTCTCCAATATGCATAATTAGTACATCAAAAAATGGAGGACAAGATATGGATCCTCCGTCATGATTATCCATCTAGACAAAAAGTAGGATCAATCTAATACCTAAGATTAAGCTCTAATACCACTTTGAAGGACCCAATGTATGTCTAGATATCAAGAATTAGACCTAGAGGGGGGTGAATCAGTCTCATTTGCAAATAAAAATTATTTATTCAATTATGTGAGAATTAAAGTTCTACTGGGTGAAATCAAATTCAGTGGCATGTAACAATTAACTATAGCAATAATAAATAAAGCAATAGTAAAAAGATAGAGACAGTGCATCGAATTTCTTGACAAGGGAACTACCACATACCAACTGAATTTGCTTTGGAAAACCTCGGGGAGCTGACCTAGATGTGAATCCACTAGATGAGGCTTGAAGATTACAAACTCTATACAACTCTGACTTAGTCCCTCAAGCGTTGTTAACAAACTAAATCAACTCAAACTCAAATCCTCAAGTACCCTTAAAGTGAATCTATTACTTCGAAATCCATGAACGACAAGCTACAACAAAATTTTGAACTCTACGTAATCTCAAAATCCTGCCAATTGCACAAAATTAAACTTCACAAGCTTGTATTCCAAGAACAATATGTAAAAGATGATTCAAGGTTCTTGTGAAAAAGGATTTGATCTATATGTGCATGGAGAAAACCTTTTGAAAAAGTTTAGAAACTTTTTTTGATAGTGGCCAAAAGTTCTTTCACGAAATAGGGATCAAATCCTTATATACGATAGGTTTTGTAAAGAAAAATGCACTGTTTAAATCCAATTAGGAAACTGATCTGCGAGACATTCATTTCACGAATTGATGTTCATTCACACGAACGATAATTCATTTGAACGAATATGATTTGCAAGTTATTGGAAAATTCGTGGGATCATTCGTTCGAACAAATTGCCCATGATGGGTTTTTGGAAAATTTGTTCGACTCAAAGTTAAAAAGTACGAAAAGTTCACGATTGTATTCGTATGAACAAATATGGTGTAAAACCTCAATTTTTCTAGTTTTAAATCAATGAAGTATAATAGCCCACTTGTCAAATGATTTTAAGTATAAGGCAAAATAAATGAGCTACTATTATTCATTGAACAATCTTCACATTACACTAACATATTAAAATGGTAAAACAAAATAGATGCATGAGAGTGTGTGTGAGATAGATCAAATCCAAAGTCACCAAAAACTTACCAATCCTTTCCATATGAGTATGAGAGAGTCACGTAGAAATATGATAGCCTTTAATTGGAAGCAGACATGTCTTCAATGGTCACAAGGCTTTCCAAACCTACAAAAATCAGTGCATCAAACTTGACCTCAAGATTCACAAAAATCAGAATTAAAACAACTAAACAAAGCAAATAATGAATTAAAAAATAATATGATACATTCAGTCTAGAGAATATGAAATTAGTGCTGGAAGTCCAGTTGCATCTCAACAAATTTAGCTTCCTCGTATTTCAGTTTCTCAATTCTTTTTCTACTATTTTCTCATGTGTGCGTTGTGTATGAATAATTTCTCACATGGAATTCCTGGTAACAAAGTAATGCCCACCAAACTATTTTTTGAAATCATTCAATTTTCACCAAACTTTAGCTGCAAAAACCTATTTTTAACTCAAAACAAATTGTGTTCAATAATTTCATTCATAATATAACAATGTGTAATAATATAACATAATAAGCACCAATTGCAATTTTCAAAGGCATTCTTAAACATGCATTGATATAGAACATTATTTGGCAGCATCTAAACTAGAAAGTGTACCATGCCAACCAATAACACAAAAAAACCAAATAGACTATTTCTAGGAAATTTCCTTTCACCCATTCAATCATTTTTTTCTTGATATTTCATTCTTTTATGAAATCCTTTTTTTTTTAAATAAAAAATTGGCAAGCAATTTTGGTACTGATTAAGGAATCAAGTATATAAATATCACTTGACATGCTTGGTAAGTGCACCAAAATTATCAAATTGTTTCTTCTGATAAAAAACAATGGTTACTTTGTTTAATTAGCAAAAGGCTATTCAGATGGTGAGAGTAGTGAAAAGTTTTCTAAGGTCTTTTTAAAACTTTTGAATTCAACTATAGGAATGGTAGGTATTGCCATGATTCTATATAGTTTGTGGATGATAAGAGTTTGGCAGCAAGACATTGAGGAGGGATCATCAGTGAACTTTGCTTTAGACTATTATGGAACTTGATTGGATATACAAGGCAAAGTAGAAAGTTCTTTTATGGTTAGATTTGGATATCTAACCTTCCAAGGTAGACCTTTAAAAATTCATGTTGCAATATATGACAATGGTTCTAAAGGCATTGTCAATAAAAAAATGTTACCTGAATAACAGAGAAGTTAATCATGGCTTGAATTATAGACATGATGAGAACCTAAACTCAAAAGATCGAATATTGAAATAGAGGCCTTTAAATCTGATCCAATTCTTTTTTTTAAGTACTGAAGAGAACCCTACACCAATTTTTTGTCTTTGGGTAAACTCTCCGTCCCACAAGGCTTTTGCATTATTTTTGTCTTCGGTAGGTGGTTTGAAGGTTCGACCTGGAGACCTCCCAAATCCTGCCAAGAAGTGCCACCCACTTATGCTTTGGGTATGTATCTCATCCAATTCTAATGGGAAAGAATCTTATAATCTTTGGGATTAAACTCTTTGTCCCACAAGGCTTCATGGACACATCATAGAAAAAAAAACCTACAACTTATATTCTTATTTTGGCTCAAATGTAATAATAATGGTTGACCAAAAAAAGTAATCAAAATGACAAAAACATTACATAAATGTACACCAAGGAGACAAGGACAGAGATTATACAATTCCTAACATAAATCTCACTTCTAATAAGTAGATTACAAAGAGAAATCAAGCTTCGAAATGATAGTAAAGAGCATAAAAAAGGGCATACATAGATAAATGAATAAAAGAAAAGAGAGAAAATCATATATAAAAGGGGTTTTTTTCCCCCAAAAAATGACCTTACCAGTTATCTGTAGAATTAGAAATGAGTCCTCTTTTATTTAGTAAAAGAAGAGAACCAAGATTTTGCTGAGACTATAAAATATGACAGTCCAAAAATCGAAACCCACATCGTTTTGCCTACTAAAAAACAATAAACAGAAGCAACAACAAAACTAAACAATCTGTGTGTATATAAACCTAACAATCATCATGTGTGTATACACGCGCGCACATGCACACACACACACACATATATATATACTTATAAAAAATGTGTGTGAATATGTGAATAGCAAATTACAATAACAAAACAAAATAGATGACATCTTCACCAAAGTTTACCTGTATAGTCCATAAAGTTAGAAAAGGCTTGATGGTGACGAAACTGGGGAAGAGGAGCTTGATCAATGGTGATGCCAACGATGCCTATCAAGACTCGAAACCCACGCTAAGTGGATTAGGGGCCGGTGACCGACGTTGTCACTCAGACAGGCCGTACAAAATCAAATGAATTGTACCAAAGAGTGATAATTTTTTTTCTTTTATGTATCAAGTGCAGAAGTTACACATATGCAACTCATCTAATAACAAATCGAACTCTAACAATCATCAATTAGATTATTTCTATGTATAATTTTTATCATCATAAATCACCATTCAGGTCTAATAGCATTTCTAGTGTCACCATGTCACAATATCCAATATTAAAATCAATCTTACAAGCTATATATATACAAATTAAGGCTCAAAGTTATACACTATGAAAGTTTCCCACAAGCATATCATTAGCTCTACTAGTCGCCATTATTGCATTTCCTTCCATTTTGTATTACCTAAAAAATTGTTACAATTCTGAGGTGAGCTAACTTAACTCAGTAAGTAAATCATTCACTCTGCCATGGGTTACACAAGGGTGTATAACAAGAGAATAATCATAGGATTTCAAGTTCAAAGGGATTGGCCATCAAGCCTAAAATAACATAGCTCATAAGGAGGTTACGATTGCAATAGGGATGACTGATCAAGTCAACAAAAATAATTTATCAACATATAATGTTTAGCTGTTCAAATCAAAGAGATTCAAATCGAATGCAAGGATAGGCCTCAAAGGCGTATTTATCATTCAAGGATAACATCATCAAATCAACACAGGGTGTGGAATCAAACATATACAAATTGAGTCTAATAGATGCTATCAACAAATAGGGCCAGCTACCCCAAAATAGCACTCATTCAAGTTCACCACTCATCTCTAGGTTTCTCTGAATGGTACCAAGAGCTCTTACCAAAAAATCATGTCCTCATCAAGATTATGTGTTGCGTATCATTCCCAAACACCGACCCATAAGTGATCAGCATCTAAAGAATCAAGATGGCCATTGTGATAGACATAACCAAGCGTACTCACAAATAATGTCATTAGCAAAAGGATTCCAAAAATTATGAGCATGTACATAGGTTACAAATGTCCATAACAAAAGGAATCACAATGATCACAAAGATAGTATATAGTCAAGGAGTCAAATGACTCATAGATGTTCACAACAAACAGGATATCAATAAATCACAAATTTTCACATAATAGAAACACAATAATCAATAGGTTATGGACTTGAAGAAATTATAGATATACAATTTCAAGAAACAAAGATTGACAGCCATACAAGTAGGCCATATTGGTAGAGTAGAAATCCACATATTAGATGTCATGACCCGAAACCCACCCTCTGCGGATCTCGTGTTGCAATGCCCGATCCGATGCTGCTTGTCGAACCAAGGGTCTTAACTTGCTACACAATCAGTGCTACTAACATGCAACAACTAAAATACGGAAGAAAATAAATAAAAGCTGCATGTGATATATATAATGTTTTCAAAATGCGGAATACAAAATTTCTTAATACAACTGTTCATCCCCAAGACGTGGATAACATGGGAGAGCTATAAGACTATCTGTACTAAGTATTACATTGCAACTTCAAAAGCAAATGTCCACCTCCTAGCTATCAAACTCTACTGTCCGTCTTCGATATTTGTGCCTGAAAGTCAAATGTTGTGTAGTATTTGATGAGCTATGAAAACTCAGTAAGTAGTCCTTTACTCTGCCATGTGCACAAGGTATAAAAGAATGCTAGACAGTCAATGAATATATATAACTCAATATTAGATGATGGAAGTCAAATGATAAGGAACTGAAACTACTATGCTAACAATTTCATACTGCTACAGTCATGAGCTATGTCGAGTATGAAACGTAAGCACTGTACTAAAAGCTGTAAAATCTTATAATCATTCAATAACCATATAACATGATCAAACTATGAATATCAACAATAAGGGATAGTGATATTAACTAAATTGAGATTCACTAAGCTCGTATTCAGTTCCACTTGGCTATCTGAATACTGCTCTGACTAAAAAAAGATACATTAAGCTCGTATTTAGTTCCACTTGGCTGTATGAATATTCAGTTCCTGTTGGCTGTATGAATATTCAGTTCCCGTCGGTTGTATAAATATTCAGTTCCGGTCGGCTGTATGAATACTACTCTGTATACAATGTGACATAACAATAGTGTTTGAGGCTACGGTTATTAGACTGCTACGAATATTGTCATGACCCAAAATCCACCCTATGCGGATCTCGTGTCGCAGGGGTCGACCCGAAGGCCGTCCCTACTTTTTTCATTCCTGTGTCATAGTACTAATATGCAATGTGCTAAAAATTTTAAACAATGATCAGCGGAAGTCTTTATCAATTACAGTCATCCAACAGAAGTCTTTTGAATAATTTAAACAGCGGAAGTCTATTAAATACATGACATAGTTCTACATAAAACAAAATGAGAACTAAACGTAACCAGCACCCGGGGGTGGTGAATACATGGGAGAACTAACATAGCCTGATACAGTACTTCAAAATGTCCCCCTACGCTCTCAGACTCCTACTGGGGTCTCGCAGTGTCATCACCTGAAATGGGGGGTAAGTGGGGTGGAATGAGCTATGAAGCTCAGCAAGTAAACTAGATCTCCGACACTGGTATCGATGATTATAAAGAACATGAATCCATGAATAAAAATATGATAGCCAATCATAAGAAGTAAGATACCGTGATAGCCAATGAGAACAGTTGCCATGATGGCCAATAAATAGTGGGGCACAATATACAAATCAGGAGTAATGAATAAGCAGTGATAAGGATTTCTCAAAAATAACCTGTCACAATAAAAGTACTGCCACAATAAAACGATTTCAATCAAACCAATGAACAACGTAAGATAACCCATAAGAAATAGTAATCCATAAGGAACAGTAACTATTCAACAATATATCCATAACAATAATCCAATGGAGATGCTTATAATCTGTAGTAGGGGATGGCAGTCCCTCTTCGTAATTCGAGGCCCGGCATACCTCTCAGTTAAACTCACATCTTTTGCCACACGTCCGTTCACGGACTAGTTCGTCACAGAAGCATCGGACGGATATTGTGACTAAGCACAATTCCAGCATTTATAAACATAGCATGATCATTTGTGATTCCATAGGAGTATGAAAATGGAATATCATATATACAGTAAAGCATAACAGTAAGCCTTTCAAGGCACGGTTCAATATGATAACAATAGTACAATAGTCAATCAATGTCCAGAAGATAGAACAATATCATACTGTGGATAGCAATAACATGAAGTACTTTCAAGAGTACAAGTTTGGCAGTAATGAATAAACTTGGCTTTAGAAACACCACATGGAAGAGAAAGTGATCCACTTACCTCTATCGCGATTCTATCTCAGAAATCCGTGAGTGTACCTTTGCCTTTCGAGTTTCCTATATATCAGTGAATACGTTTCAGAATAAATGCTATTCATCAAATTTTATGCCTTTCTATCATAAGTATTTCAAATACTATTTTAGACTTTACCATTGAGTCCGGAATGCCGAAGAAAGTCGGTTTAGGCTTTCGCGGAATTCCATTTGGACTTTTGTACTAAAAAGGGCAAAAGGGTCATTTTGCACTTTTACAGTATTTTATCCTTCGGGGTTCTGTCTCATAAAACAGACCCCACCATTGGACTCAGAACCTCCGAGATAATAAGTTTTGACTATTCATTTGTCTCATTTGGACTTCGTTTGACCCATATTTGAGATAGGGGCATTATTGTAAAAATTAATATTTAATTAATTTTCTGTTTGGGTCATAGTACAATTTCCTAAAATATTTGGGGTCAAAATGGAATTTCCCTAAATCTTGGTCTGAACCAGTGGGTTCACCATTTAGAAACCCTAACCGGTTCGGTTCCTTATTGAACCAAACGGTTCACCACATTTTGAAAACCGGATTTCAATAACCTTGTTTTCCTATCCTATCCATGGTTTGGATAACCCCAAACCCAATTCTATTTATTATCCCTGCAACCAAACAGCCCAAATCCATTTTAAAAACTAAATCTAAACGACACAGTTTCATGCCCCATTTCATATCTGGTCGGGTACCGACCCGACCTGAACCCGAACTCGTTTCGTCTTAACCCGATATGGCCCCCGAACTTCCGGTCATCTTCCCCGATGCTCCGGTGAGGGTTTATTAGGGTTCCGTCACCATCTCCGGTGACGGCAACCTAAATCTGACCAGTTTTTTGACCTGGCTCAATGTCATTCCCTCTATTTTTCCATGGGGATCTCGAATCCACTTTTGGTTTTCCATTTAAACCACTGGTTCCTCATGAAATAGAGAAAAACAGTGGCTCCGGCCAACTGCACTTTCTCTAATTCATGTTTGTTTTTCAACTGTTTTGGCCCTATAATTCCTCTAATGTGTTTCTGCATGTATAAGGATCATTTTCAGAAACTTTAAAACAAGTTTTGAGCCTAGTTTTTCATAAAACCGTGATTATTCATCAAACCTGCAACTATGGATATCTCTATGATTTCTTAACCTTTTCCTATCATTCTTGTTGCAATAAGTTCCATTTTTCATGCTGATTTAGACCCTACAAATAAATACAAGCTTCATGCTTTAAATCGAATTAACAGAACTAAAAACTCTTACCTGGGTTTCGGTTTTTAGCCCACTGTGACCCTCCAAACCTCTCTGTTTTTGCTCCTGAGTTCCTTGACAATGTCTCTCTCAGTCTTGGTCTCCTTTTTATCTCTCAACTCACACCCGTATGTACATATATAGAGAGAAAGGTTTCCACCGCCTCTCTCCCTTTTCTCTTTCTACTCTCGGTTACTCCCCCTTCTATGGCCCCTTTCCTTGACCTAGGTTCTGTGTTCTCTCTGCCAAATGCAACTTTTGCATTAAATGGCTTGGGAGACTTGTTGTGCACTCAATATACATATATCATATTATATATATATATATCACACACACACACTTCACCCAACCGACACACACACACACTCTCATTCACTCCACCTGTATACTGCCCAAGGGCAGTGTTCCTTTTCCCTTTTCATTTCTTTTACATATACTTATATACATAATATACATAATGCATGTATAATACATTATATTATATACATATAAATACATCCTTTTTATACATAGATATACATGTATATGTAGGGATATAATTGCATTTTAAATCATATATACATACATTTATTTTAATTGAGTTATGAATCTATGTTCACGTATGCATGCATAGAAATACGTGCATGCACGTATTACGATGCAATGCCTTGTGGTGCTCGGGTGTTACGCAGCCTTGGTCATTCATTTCCATGAAAATACTATGATATACATATCTTACCGTTCAAGTTACATGTGTTAACCGACCTACCTCGGTATACGTGATGTAATATCCCGACCCGAGATACCGGGTCACATGACACGTATTACGAGAAAAAGAAATTATATATATATAATTAATTAATTATTAAATTAATTAATTAATTATAAGAAAATGGATATATATATGTATTAATTAAATGTGTATATATGTATATATATATTAAATGAAAGAAATATGAAAAAGTTAAAAAGTAAAAAGGTTAACAAGTGTGAATGTGTGTGTGTGTGTCGGCTGGTGTGTGTGTGTGTGTCTTGTATATATATGTGTATATGTATAAATATGTATATATATATATATGTATAAATATCTTATGAAATTTAATACAAAGTTGAAAAAGAAAAAGTAAAAATTAATGAGATGGGAGAGCTGTGTAGGGCTAGAATTCAGAATGTAGAGAGAGAGAGAGATAGCTGTAGAGAGAGAGAGAACATGAAAAGAGGGAGAGGTCGGCTACCTTGTTTTAAAAGCCAAACATGCAATGCATGTTGATCTCTCACGAAAGAAACCAAAAGAAGGGAACTGAAGGAGAAGAAGAGGAAAGAAATCAGAGAGAAAAGGAGGAAAACCCCAACCAAAAAGGTGAGAATGTTCAAAACTGTCAAAATTCTCTCTCTAGAATTTCTCTACATATAAACTGATTTAAGCTTCCATTTTATATATATAATGCTTAGAACACCTTCTAATCATAACAAGCATGAAAATTTACCTCAAAAACGCCCAAAATCATAAGACCCATAAGCTACGGCCATGGATGGACCTTGCTCAAGCAGGTCTGAATCCGTGGTGGCTAAATCATGTTTGGAGTTTTGGAACCCCAACTAGACACCAAAGGTGTTTTAAACACCTACACCCGCGACCTTGAAGCTCAAGAAATGGCCACCAAATGCAAGTTGCAGGTTACGGGTTTTGCAACCCAACCCCTCAAAACTCAATTTAAACCAATATTTAAGAACGAAATATGAATCCCCATGAAGAGGGGATCATAACAAACAAAATCCCATGAAGTTTGGTTAAGAAATAAGCATGAACGACCAAAATGACAGTTTGGATTATCCAAACCAAAACCGAACATATGAAAGAGTTTTAAACTCCAAAACGAATGCCAATCTACTTGTTTATCTCTTAGAAACATTTTAGGACAAAAACAATAAGGATCCATGGATCCAAACTGCACGAAATAGGAGAAGAAGGAATTCGGGAATTAGGGTTTTCAGTGTGTTCTCGTGGGGAAGACGACCGAGTCAACTCGCAAACCGTTTAAAACGGTGGGTGGACTCGGGACGGGTGGCAGCCTCTGGGCTTGCCACCGCATTAATGAGGCGACGTCGTTTTGGGCCTTAGGTATGTATATATATATATACGGTTAAGTTTTAAAGGAAAAAGGGAGGAAACTGCGGTCGGTGGGGTTCGAACCCCTGACCTCACGCGCCCCACGCGTTCTTTTCCACTCGGCCACGCGTGTGCGTGTGTCCATGTATGAACATGATATATATATATAGTAAAGTTAATTAAATCAGAAAAAAAAGGTGCAACTGCACCTACTGAGTTTCGAACGTGCGTGGTATGGGGAGGGAGATGGCACGCTGGCCAGCGTGCCATCCTATTCAACCTGTCATATTAAGTGCAAAATAATATATATATATATATTATACTTAATCAAATTAATTTAATTAATTAAATTAATTACTCCGAAATGGCCCGTTGTCCAAAAATTACAAGTTATATATGTAACCTTACTATCTTGGACCCCCTGAGCCCATTGGTGAGGTTCACGACATGAGATGAGGTCCCGAAAAATTTGAGACCCCTAAAAAATGTCAAAATGACCAAAATGCCCCTGCCCCGTAAATAAGTCAAACAAAGTCCAAATTAAATAAATGGATAGTATATCCTTACTATTTCGGATATTCTGAAGCCAATGGTAGGGTCCGTTTTACGAGACGAGGCCTGAAAAATAAAGACACGTAAAGGGGTAAAAAGACCAAAATACCCCTGGTACCCCTAAAGCCAAAATGAAATCAGAGAAGGTCTAAATTGACTTTCTTTGACATTCCAGACTCAATAATGGAGTCCAAATTACGAAATGAAGTACAGAAAAATATGACACGTAAAACGATAAAATGAACATTTTGCCCTTTCACATATAAAAGTCTGAATTAAATTCTTGGAAAGCCTAAACCGACTTTCTTGGACACTCCGGACTCAATGGTAGAGTCTAATCGACCAAAAGAGATGTCTAAAATAAAAAGACATAAAATTTGATAAATAGAATCTGTCAGATGACTCAAAATGTAAGGAAATGCCAAAGTACTAAACTGAGGCAAGTACGAGAAATGAAATACAAAAAAACACGATACGTAAACATGTTAAGTAAATAACTTTAAATTAAAGTTAATGGAACTCCCAGAAGAGTATGATTGTAGAAATCTATTTTTCTTGACACGGTAAATTGTGTTTTTAAACAGAGAATTAACTAAACACGAAAATGAGCCAAGAACGAGAAGTTACTCCTATGATGACGAGGGCACAACTAGCAAAGGATCCCAAACAGAAAGTTTTCCGGGAGAAACTGGAAAAACAGCTCCAGCTGATTCAAAATCGCATTCGGATTTCCAAAACGAACGAAGTGTGCTGTGTTAGCCCCTTTATTTACAAGACTATCACTAAGGAGCAACTAGCAGCTAGAAAGCTTAAGAAACAGGAGGATACGGAAACGTTGGAAGAATGGCTTCAAAGGTTAAAGAAAGCCAAGGGAAAAGAGCCCAAATAGAGCAGGACTAGAAGTACAAGGTGAGTAACCTTGTGTTTGAATTGGAGATTTGACTCCATGATTTAAAAAGGGTTTTAAGTACAAGATATGAAGTATTTGAAGTTTCAAATTCAGTATTTACATGATTCAGTTTTTAATTGTTCTGTTTTAGAAATTCATGGTGACATGCTCAGTGATTGGTTTCCACAACAGTTTTTCCTTCAAATATTTTCCAGCATGTCTAGTAAAAATGCAATTATTGTTAAATATTCTGAATTTGCTTATTTCAAGTATACGAATGTTATTATGAATCTATGAATGTTATGTTTTTAAGTATTCACGAGAATTATCTATTTTAAGAATTCACATGTTAAATATATTTTAAATGCAAGATTAATGGTGTATAAGCACTTAGACAGGATTCTGAGTTTTCAGTTGCCCTGTAAAATAGGCAGGATTTTGGGTCCTACGGAATTCAATTGCCCTGTAAAATGCCCGGTAGCAGGATCTAATCCCCCAGGCAAATGAGACATCTACATTTATAAGTAATATGGGAGCCCGGTTCGAAACGGATTCCACTAATGGAAGTGATAAGATGACAAATGATTTGAAAATGGAAGCAAGTTTTTACTCTCATTTTCAATATGCATATGTTTGAGTTTTATATACTCTTTTTAAGAAGTGCATGATATGTTATATGTTTTAAAGTTCATATGTATAAGTTTAGCTTGAATACTTTAATTGTTTCAAAGCTACATGTTTTAAGGAATGCATATATTCTGTATTCAAGTATACGAACAATTGGCGGTGACTATTTTACAAACTCTTATGTACTAAACCACTGCTAATTGAAAAACCCCATGACGAATACTGGAATTGCTCACAAGCTTAGATTAGCTTACCCGGACTTTGTTCGGACCCCCCTTTCAGGTAATTAGCAGCAGTCTTGACTTAAGGACGACGATGACGAATCTGCTAATTTTGGGAAGATATGGTTAAATAGTTTCTTTTGATAATCTATGAACTCTAATAGTACTTTTGTATTAGTAGACATTGTAAGGACATGTAATGAGCCCTCTGGGCAATCGAACATGTATTGTATCTGATGTTATAAGTTTTTAAGTTTTTAGTTATACTCTGAATGTGTAACCATGTATGCTATGTATGGAGCAGCAGTACCGAACGGATGTGCATAATTTAAAAATGAGAAAAGAAAAGAAAAAGTTTTTCACGCTTCCGCAAAACGTATGTTGCACATCTATTTGATACCGCTGTATATGCGAGCCTTGTCTCGAGGCCCTCGGGTCTCGGGGCGGCGATCGCGATCCGGTGATCCGCAGAGGGTGGGTTTCGGGTCGTGACACTTGACGTATCCCGGGTCGGGATATCACAAATATAACTATCTGGCCTCATGGCCCTAGGTACAGGTGTACATAAAGAAATCTATGCACGAGTGTACAATCATGCTTGAGATACATATAGATCAATAACTGTCTCCCACATAATAGAGCAATATCAATGTGGCTAAATAAATACTGGTATGGATATATAGAGTACAATAGACAATATATATATACAAGAACTCTGACATGGCTTGGAATGTAACACACGCGAGATCGGATTTTACTTACCTCTTACTGTCTCTATCTGGAAGGTCTAGACTGCTTTTTCCTTGCCCTTTGGCGTTCCTAAGATTCATGAAACACATCTTAGTTTATTGCTACTTGAATTATGTTATTCATCAAATTTTATGCCTCTATACTATAAGTCTCTCTTTTACTAAAATAAACTCCACCATTGAGTCCGGAATGTTGAACAAAGTCGTTTTAGGCTTTTGCGGAACTCAATTCGGGTATCTAGGCTAAAAAGGGCAAACTGGTCCTTTTTAACTTTTACGGGTCTTTTATTTTTTGGGACTCCGTCTCACAAAACAGACCTCACCATTAGTCTTAGAATGTCCGAGATAGTTAAAATACACTATTCATATGTTTAATTTGGACATCGTTCCTATAAAGGGTAAAATGGTCATTTGCACTTTCACTGTTTCTTGCTTCTCGAGGCCTTTTTTCACAAATCAGACTCCACAATTGAGTCCAAAATGCTCAAAATAATAAAAATTCACTATTCTTTTGTTTAAATCGGAGTTTGTTTGACTACTTTTTGACTTAGGGGCAATTTGGTAATTTCTATTTTATTTTAAATTAATTAATTAAATTAACATTTAATTAATATTTTATTGTGGGGGTCCAATCCTAATAACTGAAAGTTGAGGGTCAAATTATAGATTCCATAACTTCTGGGTTCCTTTGTAATTTTAGAAAATTCTATCCTAACTAATGATAGCCAAACAGTGGATATCCACGGAACAGGGATAGGATATCCCTATTCCTATTTCAGCCCTAATTTCCAATTTCTTATCCGTGTTACCAAACACTCCCAATTAAATTTAAAATCTTTTAAGCCTAAACCAATACTGTGTCATTTTGAATATATCTGTTTCTGTTTCGGTCGGGTCCCGACCTAGATCCGACCCATGACCCGAACCCGAACCCTAAGCCAATAGTCTTCTTCCTCATTTTTTTGGTGGAACTCCGGTAGGCTTCCGTCACCATCTCCAGCAACGACAACCTAATTCCGGTCGAAATTTAACAGTTTTTAAATGTCATTTCCTTCAATTTTTCATGTAGATCTCATTCCAAGGATTTGTTTTTAGTTTAACCTATTAAATCTACACGAATTGGCCTCAAACTGTGGCTCCGGCCAACTGAACATCTTCATTTTCATGCTAATTTCTTGACTGTTTTCACTTGCTTCTTTTTCATTTCATTTTCTGCACTAAATAGGATCATGTCTAGGCCATTTAAACACGGTTTCATGCATAAAATATAAATGGAAATCCGAACCATCATACACCTATAACTCAAGTTTTCTTGTTCATTTTTCAACCATTTCACCTCATTCGTTTTGCATTATTTTCCTCCTTTCATGCTGATTTGAACCCTATCATTCAAACTAATTATCATGCTCTCAAAATTAAAAACAAAACAAGACCCACTTACTTATATTTTCTGATTTCTTGGTACAGGTCTCCTCTTTTCTCTTCTATTCCACTTCTGGATCTCCCAAAGGTTTCTTCTTTCTTTAGTTTTTTTTTTTTTTTCCCTTTCACCCCAAGTATACGTGTATATATATAAATTTTCCACCGCTTCTTTCTTTCTCAACTCTTTGTTTCTCTCCTCATCCCTCAGCCCCTTTCTTTGACTGTATTTCCCTTGAGACTAAATACATATACATATTTTATACACATATTCATATACACACGTATATACTATTTTTAAGCGGGTATACATACACTCATTTTTTGTGATCTATACATATATGCGTATGTATGCATGGATGGAAACGCACTCGTGCACGCATTACGAAACATAGTTCTGGGTTGTTCAGGTATTGCCCGACACTGACTATATAACTGATACTATTCACTTTCTAAAACCGTACAGTACATATGATAAAATAATATAGAGCTTTAAACAGCTTGGGTTACAGTTGATAGTACACTACCCGGCCCAGTCTACCTCGATATACATGCTAACCCGGGTCAGGGTATTACATTCTTACCCCCTTAAAAATAAGTTTGTCCCCAAACTTAGCATTCCTAACTCCGAGGGTTCCGTGGTTTCGCTAACATCGTATATAACTCGAACAGGTGTTTACATTATCTAGATAAAAAAATTTCTGCTGAGAATCAAGTTTTACAGTCACATCGTTATCAATGTTCTATTTTTTAAAAAATTTCACGTGTATCTCGAAACCCTCTTGTGAATCCCATTTTGAAATTTCCACTTTTAAGCATGCACTCGGTATCTGAAATTCACATATCCGTGTATAAAAATCATAAGTTTACTAGTACTAGAACTGTTAACATGCAACTTAGGGGTTCTATTTCTATGTTCACTTCCATCAGAAATCACAAGGGTACTATTCGATGTATAAGGCCTATGCATGGTTGCATATCTACTAGAGGAGTACCTGCGACTACTAAGGTAGTAGCCGGCGTATCTCTGAGTGTCAGTGCAAAAACTCTTTTTGAGCGCTGCGGCTCAGCTCTCTGTCCACTACCTCGGGGCTGTGCTGCAGCTGTAGTGGTAGCTGCTGAGGTAAATGGGTTACCAGTTACACTCTCAACTGACTGGGTCCTGTGGGGGCAGTTGTACTTGAAATGCCCTTTTTGACCACAAAAGTAACAGGCATGGGAGTTAGCCTGACACAGCCCTTGATGACGTCTCTAGCAGGTGGGGCACTGAGTTATACTCTTACTAGTGGAATTGACTCTTGAAGATCCGGGTCCAGAGTTCCTAGTTGCTGGCCCTACTCCTGGCCGAGTGAAGGAAGGTCCTCTCCCCCTGCTCTGACTCCTTAATGGCCTCGAGGCTGGCTGATTCCCTTCTGGCCTCGGTGTTGTGTTTGCCTTCCTCTAGGCAAACTCCTCACAACTTTGCTCTATAATCTTCGCAATGCTTACCACTCTATCATAAGTGGCTAACTGTAAGGGTTTAACCTTGTCCCTGATGTTCCACCTCAGGCTGCTCTCAAACTTACGGGCTCTCTCATGCTCGTCCTCTAAGACAGTAGGAGCAAATCTAACTAACTGTGTAAATTTGGCCTCATACTCTTCCACCGTCAAGTCCCCTTGCTTGTAAGACAAAGAAATCTGCGATTCTCTGTCTCTGGCTTCCCTGGGGAAATACTTCTGATTAAAAACTACAACGAATCGATCCCATGTCATTTGAGGC
This sequence comes from Nyssa sinensis, assembly GCA_008638375.1. Classification (NCBI taxonomy): domain Eukaryota; kingdom Viridiplantae; phylum Streptophyta; class Magnoliopsida; order Cornales; family Nyssaceae; genus Nyssa; species Nyssa sinensis. Next base: position 29,763,379 of record CM018032.1, read on the forward strand.
TCTCTGACCTTCTGTAGTAGCCACCACTCGTGAGCTAATCCTCTGAAAGTAAAAGTAGCAAAGGCTACCTTTTATGCCTCGGTACAACCCATGATCTTAAAGATCCTCTCCATCTCGAGCCTCCACTGTTCTGCTGAAGTGGGGCCCCTGGTACCGTCGAACGTAGAGGGTCGTAGTGCCTGGAATTGCTTGTAAAGATAAGCCTGATCCCTCTCATTTTCTTGATGCACTATGTGTACCAGAGGCGGTTCCTGTCGCTCCTGTCCAGTTGGAGTATTGGGACCTGCCCGGTTCTGAATAAGTCTGTCCACTAGTCTCTCTAATCGTGCTATGTGAGCGTTAGCCTCATCCAATGGGGTAGTAGTACGGGTGTTCACCATTTTCTACAATTTGTTTAGAGATTAGTTCCATATGTATAAGAGTCTAATATCGCATGTCAATTTCTATCTACTGACTCTACTTGGACATTGTAGTACTAGTACCTTAGTCTATCTCCCATGAATCACTGTGTTACCTAGGATGCTCTGATACCAAGCTGTCACGACCCGAAACCCACTCTCTGCAGATCTTAGGTCACGACGCCCGATCCGATGCTACTTGTCGAACCAAGGGTCTTAACTTGCTACACAATCAGTGCTACTAACATGCAACAACTAAAATGCTGAAGAAAATAAATAAAAGCTGCACGTGATATATATAACGTTTTCAAAATGAGGAATACAAAATTTCTTAATACAACTATTCATCCCAAGACGTGGATAACATGGGAGAGCTATAAGACTGTCTGTACTAAGTATTACACTGTAACTTCAAAAGCAAATGTCCACCTCCTAGCTATCCGACTCTACTGTTCGTCCTCGATATCTGTGCCTGAAAGTCAAATGTTGTGTAGTATCTGATGAGCTATGAAAACTCAGTAAGTAGTCCTTTACTCTACCATGTGCACAAGGTATAAAAGAATGCTAGATAGTCAATGAATATATATAACTCAATATCAGATGATGGAAGTCAAATGATAAGGAACTGAAACTATTATGCTAATAATGTCATATTGCTACAGTCATGAGCTATGTTAAGTATGAAATGTAAGCACTGTACTAAAAGCTGTAAAATCTTATAATCATTCAATAACTATATAACTTGATGAAACTATGAATATCAACAATAAGGGATAGTGATATTAACTAAATTGAAATGCATTGAGCTCGTATTTAGTTCCACTTGGCTGTATGAATACTACTCTGCCTAAAAGAAATACATTAAGCTCGTATTCAGTTCCACTTGGCTGTATGAATATTCAGTTCCCGTCGGCTGTATGAATACTGCTCTGTATACAATGTGACATAACAATAGTGTTTGAGGCTACGATTATTAGACTGTTACTAATATAACTATCTGGCCCTCACGGCCCTAGGTATAGGTGTACATAAAGAAATTTGTGCACGAGTGTACAATCATGCTCCAGATATATATAGAGATCAATAACTGTCTCCCAGATGATAGAGCAATATCAATGTGGCTAAATAAATACTGGTATGGATATATAGAGTACAATAGACAATATATATACAAGAACTCTGACATGGCTTGGAATGTAACACACGCAGAGATCGGATTTTACTTACCTTTTACTGTCTCTATCTGGAAGGTCTAGACTGCCTTCTCTTTACCCTTTGGCATTCCTAAGATTCATGAAACACATCTTAGTCTATCGCTACTTGAATTATGCTATTTATCAAATTTTATGTCTCTATGCTATATGTTATGACAGGGAAATTTTATTTTTTATTTTTTATTATTATTCTTTGTTTTATCATTGTTATTATTATTATTATTATTAATTAAAAATGTGTATATTATTATTATTATATACATGGATGTATGTATATGTGTAGAGTGAAATATGTGCATGTATAAATGTATGTGTATAGGTATGTATAGCAGTGTGGGTGTGTGTGACCTGGAGAGTGTGTGTGTGAGGTGTCGGCTGTGTGTGTGTCGAGTGTGTGTGTGTGATGATGATATATATATATGTAGGGTGTATAGGGCAGCTTTGCATTAAATGCAAAGCTGCATGGTGGAAGAGAGCAAGGTGGCTGATGCAGAGTGAAGGAAGTCAAGGAGAGGGGCTGTGAGAGAGAGACGTGTGAGAGTGGGAGTGTTGGCTATATTGTTGGTCTCGGTTGGGAAGGAAAGAAAGGAAAGAAAAACTGAGAGCAAGGGAGAGAGAGAGTTCTGAAAGGAGAAAGGATCTTGGAAGCCTGAATCGAGCTTGGAACCAGAAGGGTGAAAGGGGGCACGGCTAGAGAGAGAAACCCAACAAAAAACCCGTAAGTGACCCCTTTCTGTTTTGATTTTTTTTAAAGCATGAAAATTGATTTAATGTGTATGATCTTAGAGAGCATGTTGTAGGGTTTATAATGCAAAAAGAATGAGATAAAATGGTCAAGAAACTAGGGAGAAAACTTAAGTTGCAGGTCTCGGTTGTGAGAGTTGGATCTTGTCATTTTATGTACAGAACTTAGTTTAAATGATAGGAGATGAACCCTAGGAGGTGCAGAAACACTTTAGGATGAAAATGGAAGTTAAACCGTAACCGAACTGTCACAAAAATGAAGGGGAAAGAGTCGGCCGGAGTTTTAACCGAGAGGTTGACCCTCTATTTCGTGAAAATCTAATGGGTTGAATCCAAAACCAAGCCTTGATATGGAACCTACATGAAAAACTGAAGAAAACCACATTCAGAAACTGTAAAAATCTCACCGAAAAAATGTCGCCGGCGCCGGAGAAGGCGTCGGAACCCTACCGGAGGCTCGTCGGGAAAACGGGGAAGAAGGTGACTGTGCAGGTCGGGTTTCGGGTCTGGGTCGGGCGGGGCAGAACCGCCCCTACCACGTGTCGCTCCCATGTTTTAAATTAAAAGGGACTAGGGGGCTGTTTGGCTACGAAGATAAGAAATTAAAATTTTAAATTGAAATAGGAACAGGGATATCCTATCCCTGTTCTGGATAAGTCCCTGTTTGGGTAACCGAATTGAGAATAAGGAAATTGGAAATTTCAAATTGAACCCTAAACTTTTAGAAATTGAACTTGACCCCAAAACTTTAGAAAATCTGATTTTGACCCACAGAACTTTGGTTAATTATGTTTGAACCCTCATAAATTAAATATTAATAAAATAATAATTAAATAATTAATTAATTTAATTATTTATATATGCTAAAATAATCCTGGAGTCCAAATGGGACAAGTCATTAGTGTATTTTGACTATCTCGACCATTCTGAGACCAATGGTGAGGTCAGTTTTATGAGACGGGGTCCCGAAAAATAAAAGACCCGTAGTAACATATAAAATTACCAAAATGCCCTTGAATTGAAGTACAGTCAAACGAACTCAGAATTCGGTAAAAAAATAGTGAAACTTTATTATCTTGAACATTTCAGACTCAACCGTGGAGTCCGATTTGTGAAAAGAGGTCACAAAATGTAAGGACCCGTAAAAAGTTCAAAATGACTGTTTTGCCCTTTTGAACCCAGATGTCCGAATTGAGTTCTACGAGAACCTAAACTTATTTTCTTCAACGTCCTAAGCTCAATGGCAACGTTTAATTTATAAGAATAGAAACCTATGAATTAAAAGACATAAAATTTGATGAATAGCATAAATTCAAATGACAATAGACTGAGTTGTAATTTATGCTTTTAGGGACACTGACAGGACAGGAGAGGGCGATCTGATCTCCTGCATTTTCATTGACCAGTTCAGTTACGTGTCGTACACGATCTTCTAAGGTTGAGACTACCCGACAGGTATGGTGTTTTGCTAATGTTAGAAATGAAGTTAAGTTAGGAATGTTCTGTGAATGACTGGAATGACTTATGTGTTTATGTGGAACATGTTTACTTGATGATTTGAAGTTGTTTGTTCACATGCTTACATGTTACTTGTACTTTATAAAAATTTAGTGAATGATGAATGTGAATCATGACATATGTTTAAGTTGATTATATGAGATATGCTTGCATGTGGAATCAGCTGGTGATTTATGTATTATTGTCTCGAGCATGCTATATTGTGGAAATCATGTTTCATTGAGATTGCATTGGCATATTGGCATATGATGAATTCCTTGAGAACATAGCGTGGGTTGAGCACGTGGTGCTATGCATTATGAGGGTGTAGATCCTATGGTGAAAAACCCAAAATTGGCCATTGCATTGGTACTCCGTTGCCATCGGGGAGTACCCGTAAACGAGACATGGGTGTGGCATAGAGTTGTGCATGGGTACGTCATGCATACCATTCATATATCACTGCGATGCTTTGAATGACATTTAGATATAAATGTACACTTTGCACATGCCACGCCTTAGCTTTATTTCTTGCATTAGCACTTCATCATACCAGCAGTTGAGCTGACCCATTCGTGGGCAACATTTTTCAGATGAGGATCCTCCAGCCACTTGAGACTCTGTGATACCCTGATAGGGTGGAGCACGTGATATATTTTTTGGTCCATGGGACTTGTATATTGTAATGTAAGGGCTTAAGCCCGAATGACCATGAACAATGCAGTCGTGCAATGTATTTTATGTTAATGTATGTATTGATAGGAATGGATGCTAGCTTAGTGGATTTATTTACATTTTTTCTTTATTTTATTTTATTTTCTGTCTCGTCAGTCGCGCCTCGGGTTTGTAGAAATTCGGGACATGACACTATAAGTCTCTCTTTTACTAAAATAAACTCTACCATTGAGTCCAGAATGTCGAACAAAGTCGGTTTAGGCTTTTGCGGAACTCAATTCGGATATCTAGGCTAAAAAAGGCAAAATGGTCCTTTTGCACTTTTACGAGTCTTTTATTTTTTGGGACCCCGTCTCACAAAACGGACCTCACCATTAGTCTTAGAATGTCTGAGATAGTTAAAATATACTATTCATATGTTTAATTTGGACATCGTTACTATAAAGGGTAAAATGGTCATTTGCAGTTTTACCGTTTCTCGCTTCTCGAAAAATCTTTTCATAAATTGGACTCCACGGTTGAGTCTGAAATGCTCAAAATAATAAAAATTCACTTTTTTTTTTTTATTTTAATCGAAGCTCGTTTGACTACTTTTTGACCTAGGGGCAATTTGGTAATTTTTTTTATTTTTAATTAATTAATTAAATTAACATTTAGTTAATATTTTATTTTGGGGGTCCAATCATATTAACTGAAAGTTGTGGGTCAAATTGTAAATTCCATAACTTTTGGGTTCCTTTGTAATTTTAGAAAATTCTATCCTAACTAAGGATAGCCAAACAGTGGATATTCACGGAACAGGGATAGGATATCCCTATTCCTATTTCAACCCTAATTTCTAATTTCTTATCTGTGTTACCAAACACTCCCAATTTAATTTAAAATCTTTTAAACCTAAACCAATACTGCGTCATTCTGAATATATCTGTTTCTATTTTGGTTGGGTCCTGACCCGGATCCGACCCATGACCCGAACCGGTACCCTAAGCCAACAGTCTTCTTCTTCATTTTTTCGGTGGAACTCCAGTAGGTTTCCATCCATCTCCGGCGATGGCGACCTAATTTCGGTTGAAATTTAACAGTTTTTAAATGCCATTTCCTTCAATTTTTCATATAGATCTCATTCCAAGGATAACCTATTAAATCTACACGAATTGGGCTGAAATCGTGGCTCTGGCCAACTGAACATTTTCATTTTCATGTTAATTTCTTGACTGTTTTCACTTGTTTCTTTTTCATTTCATTATCTACACTAAATAGGATCATGTCTAGGCCATTTAAACATGGTTTTATACATAAAATATAAATGGAAATCCGAACCATCATACACCTGTAACTCAAGTTTTCTTGTTCATTTTTCAACCATTTCACCTCATTCTTTTTTCATTATTTTCCTCCTCTCATGCAGATTCGAACCCTCTCATTCAAACTAATTATCATGCTCTTAAAATTAAAAACAGAACAAGACCCACTTACTTATATTTTATGATTTCTTGGTGCAAGTCTCCTCTTTTGTTTTCTGTTCCACTTCTGGATCTCCTAAAGGTTTCTTCCTTCTTTGGTTTTTCTTTTCTTTCCCTTTCACCCCAAGTATACGTGTATATATATATATATATATAAATTTTCCATCGCTTCTTTCTCTCTTTACTCTCTGTTTCTCTCCTCATCCCTCAGCCCCTTTCTTTGACTGTATTTCCCTTGAGACTAAGTACATATACATATTTTATACACATATATATATATATATACTCATATACACACGTATTGTCACGACCCGAAACCCACCCTCTGCGGATTACCGGATCGCGACCGCCGTCCCGAGACCCGAAGGCCCCGAGACAAGGCTCGCATATGCAGCGGTATCGAATAGATGTGCAACATACGTTTTGCGGAAGCGTGAAAAACCTTTTCTTTTCTTTTCTCATTTTTAAATTATGCACATCCGTCGGATACTGCCGCTACATACATAGCATACATGGTTACACATTCAGAGTATAACGAAAACTTAAAGACTTATAACATTAATACAATACATGTTCAGTTGCCCTGAGGGCTTAATACACATTCTTACATTGTCTTACTAATACAAAATGTACTACTAGAGTTCATAGGTTTCTCAAGAGAAACTACTTAAACATATCTTCCCAAAATCAGCTAGACTCATCATCAACGTCCTCAAGTCAAGACTGCTGCTAATTACGTGAAAGGGGGGTCCGAACAAAGTCCGGGTAAGCTAATCTAAGCTTGTGAGCAATTCCAGTATTCGTCATGGGGTTTTCAATTAGCAGTGGTTTAGTACATAAGAGTTTGTAAAATAATCACCGCCAATTGTTCGTATACTTTGAATACAGAATATATGCATTCCTTAAATAATGTAGCTTTGAAACATTTAAAGTATTCAAGCTAAACTCATACTTTGTCAAATAGAGTATATAACTCAAAACATATGCATTTCGTAAAACAATAGCTTTGAAACATTTAAAGTATTCAAGCTATACTTATACTTCGTCAAATAGAGTATATAACTCAAAACATGTGCATTTCATAAAACAATAGCTTTGAAACATTTAAAGTATTCAAGCTAAACTTATACATGTGAACTTTTAAAACATATAACATATCATGTATTTCTTAAATAGAGTATATAAAACTCAAACATATGCATATTAAAAATGAGAGTAAAAACCTGCTTCCATTTTCAAACCATTTGTCATCTTATCACTTCCATTAGTGGAATCGGTTTCGAACCGGACTCCCATCTTACTTATAAATAGAGATATCTCATGCCCGGGGGATTAGATCCTGCTACCTGGCATTTTACAGGGCAATTGAGTTCCGTAAAACCCAAAATCCTGCCTATTTTACAGGGCAACTGAAAACTCAGAATCCTGTCTAAGTGCTTATGCACCATTCATCTTGCATTTTAAAATACATTTAACATATGAGTATATCAACATAGATAATTCTCGTGAGTACTTTAAAACATAACATTCATATACTTGAAATAAGCAAATTCAGAATATTTAACAATAATTGCATTTTAACTAGACATGCTGAAAAGTATTTGAAGGAAAAACTGTTGCAGAAACCAATCACTGAGCATGTCACAATGGGGTTATAAAACAGAACAATTAAAAACTGAATCATGTAAACACTGAATTTGAAATTTCAAACATTTCATATCTTTGCATTTAAAACCTTTTTAAATCCATGGAGTTAAATCTCCACTTCAAACACAGGGTTACTCACCTTGGTTCTTTAGGGTTAGTGCTAATAATGCGCTTTTCCACTTTCCTTGTAGTTCATAAGAACAATTCATAAACATCTCATCAACTTCATATTCATTGTAATATCATTTTGGTATTCCTTAACTTATGCTTAAATCGTATTAGATCCTACAATGATTTCATAATTTCATATGTACTTAACGTAACTCGTATTCTTAACCTATGACACAATTTAATGTGTTAGAAATTGAATTTATTTCAATTTATACTCTTCTGGTAGTTCCATTAACTTTGAATTAAAGTTATTTACTTGACATGTTTACATGTCGTGTCCTTTCGTATTTCATTTCTCGTACATGCCTTAGTATTAGTACTTTGGCATTAATCTAATTTATAGTCATCTGACAGATGCTATTCATCAAATTTTATGTCTTTTTTTTTTAGACATTTCTTTAGGTCGAATAGACTCTACCATTGAGTCCGGAGTGTCCAAGAAAGTTGGTTTAGGCTTTCTTAGAATTTAATTCGGACTATTACATGTAAAAGGGCAAAATGGTCATTTATCATTTTTCGTGTCATATTTTTCTGTACGTCGTTTCGTAATTTGGACTCCATTTTTGAGTCGGGGATGTCAAAGAAAGTCAATTTAGGTCTTCTCTGATTTCATTTTGGCCTTAGGGGTACCAGGGGTATTTTGGTCATTTTACCCCTTTACGTGTCTTTATTTTTTGGGACCCCATTTCATGTTGTGGACCTCACCATTGGACTCAGAAGGTCCAAGACAGTAAGAATACACTAATAACTTGTTAATTTTGGTCAAAGGGGCATTTTGGTCATTTACCCCTTACTTGTTTTTATTTTTCGGGCCCCGTCTCGTAAAACAGACCCTACCATTAGTCTCAGAATGTCCAAAATAGTAAAAATACACTATTAATATGCTTAATTTGGACTTCATTTGCTCTATTTATTACCCAAGGGTATAATAGTAATTTTACTTTATTTATTAAATAATTAAATTTATTATTTAATTATTTAATTATTCTTCCAGGGGTCTAAATGCATAAATTCTTCATCAGTTGGGCCATAGTAGGATTGTCCAGAAATTCTGGGGTCAATCCGTAAATACAAAGAGTGTTGGTTTATTTATTTTTTTAAATAATTTAGAAACCAAAGGGTTTGGTCTCAAATCAAGTGAACCGGTCCAGTCTGGTTGTAAACCAACCAGTCTATCCGGTTTTGTGCGTGTTGCTGACATCATGATGACGTCAGCCCTACCGTTTTAAATTTTTAAAACAAGGATGAAACGCCGTCGTTCCAATTAATCGGTGGCAAGCCCAGAGGCTGCCACCTGTCCGAGTTGACTCGGCCTGATTTAAAAGCCGAGTTGACCCACCTTCTTCTTCCCCACTTCGACCGACTGAAAACCCTAGTTACAGTTTTCCATTTCTTCCTATTTCGTGCAGTTTGGATCCATGGATCCTTACTGTTTTCGTTCCAAAATATTCCTAATGTAATAACAACTAGGTTGGCATTCATTTGGGAGTTAAAACTCGCTCGTGTGCTCGGTTTAAAGGTTTGATAATCCAAACCTGTAAGCTGCTCGTAAATGCTTTTTTCTGAGCTAAAACCCTTCGGGTTTGATTCTTTGTGATCCATTTCTCATGGAGTTTCATTTCCCATTCAAAAAAATGGGTTTAAACGTAAGTTTGTGAGGTTGGGATTTTGAACCCGCACCTGCAACTCAATATTCGAAGGGCTTTTGTTAGGATTTTTGATCACGGCTAGGGTTTTTCATGACCCTCATGACCTCTTTGTGAAGCCTTGACACACCATTTTTGGTTTAGTTGCCATGGGTTCAGACCTGCTTCAAGCAAGGTCTTCCCATGGCGGTTCTTCATGGGTTTCATGTTTTGAGTCGTTTTCATGGCCTAAATCACGCTTGACAGTCTTGTAAATACATATCTAGCATTATGTGATCATATATAACTCAAAAACAATTTCTAATACATCATAATCCTAGAGAGAGAAACATGGAAATTTTCCAAAATTCTCACCTTTTAGGTTGCTGTTCACTCCTCTTTCTCCTCTCTGGTTCTTCCTCTATTCCCCTTCTCTGCTTCCTTAAGGTGTAAGCATGAAAGGCATGCTTTGGCTTTTTAAAGAAGGCAACCGACCCTTCTCTCTCTCTCTCTACACGTCCCAGCCCCTATTCTTGACTCCTCATAAATTTCTCTTACACCTAATCAATTTAACTTTACAATTTCTCAGCTTTTCCTTCAATCTATGCTTGATATTTTGCATGTAATATGTGTATATATATATATATATATATGTTTATATATATTATATATTACACAACACACACATGCATATGAGAACACACACATTCTCTCTTTGCCGACACACACACCCACTTGCACACTTTTTCATATACATACTTGCATACATACATGCTTTCACTTTACATACATGCATACTTCACTTTATACATATACATATAATATTTAATTAATATAATATTTCTCATACCTTAATTAATTAATAATTAAATTAATTAATTATTTTTTGTAAATCTCGTAATACGTGCCATATGACCCGGTACCCCGGGTTGGGGTATTACACGTATATACTATTTTTAAGCGTGTATACATATACTCATTTTTTTGTGATCTGTACATATATGCGTATGTATGCATGTATGGAAATTCGTGCATGCACGTATTACGAGGCATAGTTATGGGTTGCTCGGGTATTGCTCGACACTGACTATATAACTGATACTATTCGCTTTCTAAAACCGTACAGTACATATAATAAAATAATATAGAGCTTTAAACAGCTTGGGTTACAGTTGATAATACACTACCCGACGTGGTCTACCTCGGTATACGTGCTAACTCGGGTCATGGTATTACATTAGACTTTGAGTTTACTTACATTAGGTTTTTAGCATTGCATTCCCATACTAGTAGCATAGTAGTTATCCCATATCTTTGTTCCATTTTTTCATCATATGGGTGATCTTATAATCATGGATCAAAATACAGTGTTTTGTGTAAATTGAATTAATATTCATTCTAATTCCAAGCATCTTTATTCAGTGTTTTATGTTCCTTTCAACTTAGTCAAATTGATTAAGAGATTCTCAAATTCCCAATTTAGAGTTTCCTGATGCTTTATAGCTTGTTTGGCCTTTCGATTTTACGTACTCGGACTTCAATTTTGAGTCCAATCAGTCCTTATAACATTTACGTGGACCTTGTAATTTCATCTATACACTTCTGGTAACTTCATTAAGTCTTAGGGATGTATTTTTCATTTTTAATTTGTTACCAAATCTTATTTTTCTCAAAAAGACGTCACCTTCGAGTCCAAAATAACAAATATAATTAATTTAGGCTTTTTTCGGATCTTAGTTAGCTTATTTGTGGCTTACATTAAGCCTAAGGGCATTTTTGTAATTTTACACTTTCACATGTCACATTTTTCGGTACTTTGTTTGCTAAAATGGACTCCACCGTTAGTCTAGAATGTCAAAGAAAGTCAAAATATGTCATCTCTGACATTTAACTAATTTTTGGATTATTAAGGGTAAAATGGTAATTATGACATTTCACGTGTCTATATTTTTGGGACTTCGTTTCATAAAATGGATCCCGCCACTAGGTCCATAATGTCCCAAAATGCTGAGGTATGTATTTTCATAGTCGTCGGAGTTCAATTGGTCACTTAATCGATCATCAAGACATAAGTGTAATTATTCCAATTTGCCCGTTCATATTTTTTGGGATCTAATTTCGCAAATTGGACTTTTTCATTGAATCTGGAATGCCCATAAACATTGGGTTAGACTCTTCTTTTATTTCAATTGGCCTATTTTTGACTCAAGGGTATTTTGATAATTTCTCTTTCATTAAAAGAATTTAAAATTAATATTTAATTAATTTCTTGGGCCATTTCGTAATTAACATAAATACTTGGGGGTCAAAACATAAATTTAGCAAAGTGTAGGGGTTAATTCATAATTTTTGGAAACTGTTTAAATAAAACCAACCGGTTTAGTCCCAATGCAAGTGAACTGGTCTAACTTAGTTAGAATTCAACTGGTTCGTCCGGTCTGTGATGTCCTGCTGATGTCAGCATGATGTCAACTCTATTTACTTATTTAGTTTTTTATTCTTAAGGTCAAAACGATGCCATTTCAATTAGGCCCAAATCCATTTAAATGTTCGATCAGGAGCCAACTCGAGATTCGACCCGAGACTCGACATGCATAGTGTCTTCTTCTTCATTTTTCTGGCGAGGGTTTCAGTCACCTTCTCTAGTACCGGCGATCTCTGATGACCTTGTCCTGTTGACCAAACCAACGGGGTTCGAATCCTTTTTTTGTGAGGATTCCAATTCCATTGTCGGTTTCCCTATTTAGTCAGTCGCTAATCCGGTGAGGTCTCCATTTCCTATTTTGACATGTTTGAGCCACAGTTTTGACCTAGTTTTTCTTCCTATGGGTTTCTAGGACCCAAGGGAGTAATTTTAACATTACTAAAACTAAGAAATACACAACCCAATTGCATGCACCGAACTCCTTTCCTCCGACTGTAAACCTCGATATCTCACTGGTCTTTTGACCATTTTTTGTGCTTTCAGTTGCAGTGCACCCCATTTTTCATGCTCTTTCAATCCATGCAATTAGTTTATGGTTTGGTTATGTTTCGTCATAACCCAAATTTTTCCTAAGTTCAGTCATGGTGATTTCTTAGCCCAAACTCCTCCATTTGCTTTCCATTTGCACTTATTTGCTATACTAGATACATGAATGCAATTTATATCTATCAAAACTAAAGGAAATTCAAAGTTTCTAGTGACAGAAACTGACCTATTTGTGGTTGTTCTCTCTCTTTCTTTTCTCACGATTTCTTATCCTTGCATAACCCATTCGAGCTCCAGCAACTTCAGTGGCCCTCACTCTTCTTGCTTCAGACCTTGCATGCTACATGCAAGCCTTCTACCATTCACTTTCTCTCTCTATATTTCTCTCTTTCTCTAGCAGACACAATACACACACATACACACATAAGTTTGATCTACCATATATACACTCAAGTCTGTATAGACATTATGGGGCCTTGGCTGCATGAAATTTGGTTGGTTGAGACTTTGGTCTAATAGGGTGATGACACCTCAGCTTTTGTATCCAGCCACAATTGCATATTATTGTATATATACATTTTAAGTGGATTTCATAGCACAAAAATACTGCAGCCTAGTTGGCATTCTTTTTAGAGATTTAACATTTTCTTGCACAAGCTGCAAGGTTCAAGACTTGGTGGGAGCACTTTTTGATCTTTTCTCTTTTTATGCATTATATTGCATATTTAGTGTATTTCATAAATTCCCAAACTTTATATTTTTAAATCTCATAAAAGTCCCTTGGAATTTTTGCAAGAATTCTTGATTTAACATACTTCATGCATTATTAGTCTTGTCTTGGTGTATTTTATTATACTTTAATCATTCCAGAAGGCAATTATAATTATTGGAATAATCTTGATTAAACACGCCTCATTCATGTATCACACTAGTCTTGCTTAAGTGCACTTTGTGCATTAATTTTTCATAAATATTTGTGTGTTAATCCTTGATTAACACTAATTGTAACTTGCTACCAAGTTATGACCTTTAACATTAATTTGCATTCTGAAAATTGGTTGTCTCAAATTTAGAACTAGTTGTTCTCATTTATACTTTTACTTCCATATTTATGGACTACTAGTTTTAATTAGAATTACCCACGGTTATTTAGCAAATCATCTTATGATAATTGTCATTATCGTTAATTGTTTCACTTAATTGGGTCAAGATGTTGCATTCTCCCCCCTTTAAAAAGAGTTTTGTCCTCAAAACTCGGACATTCATATTTAGGAAGCTCTATTATCTTTTCATGCTAGTTTCATTAATCTGGTTTCTTTTAATTTATCCCTTGAACTTGTCACTGGCATCTAGGACATTATGTCTTCAAATAAGAAGATTTTTCAAAAAAGATTCACAATTCTTTCGTACACTTCATTGTTTAATTCGATAGTGGTCTCGTAAGTTAATGTTTGACTTTTTTTTTTTAACTTTTACTCTTAGTGCGTCAAAACTTTAAACTCAAAGTCTCCAAGTTCTTTTATTAATATTTCAATGCTTATTTATTTATTCCTGGGACTTGTGGTTATGGGTCCACTATGCTTTCATTACTCACTCTTAGTCATCTTTTTAATATCCTGACTGTCATGACCCAGAACCCGGCCTATACGGATTAAGGGTCCATGATCGGCCACCAAGGCCTTTCAATGATCATAACGCCTTTCTAATTACCATTTACTCAAATGCAGCGGAATAATTTTTTATTTCTTTTCTTTAAACATCTGTTTCATATTCATAAAGTAAGCTACACAACCTTGACGTCAATTAAATATTGTTTCTAAAGGATATAAGTCACGACCTAGAATCCACCCCGTGCGGATCTGACATCGCGACACTGATCCGACCCAATGGCCGAATCGGATTTTTCCTTTTTAACTTTAACTTAACATTTATTTGTGAATATTATTATCATGCAACCAACAATTTAATAAACAATGGAAGAATTAATAAATTTTTCATTTGTAATACTAAAGTTCATTTAATTATACAGACCAAAAAATTCCAAATACAACTACCGCCAGGACGTGGGGTGATGGGAGAACATTGGAAAAGTACTATACTTTACTACCAAAATAATCCTTGTAGTACATATATCTGTAGCAACCCTACGCCTGTTTGGGATTCCGATCCCTATTTTCAAACTGTGGCGTCCTTACCTGAAATAGTCAAAGTATCTGTATGAGATATGAAAAATCAGAAAATAAATCCCTTTACTCTATCAAGGCTAGTCCACATAAAGAGATTCACAGAACAAGATACTCAATTTATAGCAACACGATAACCAATCAAGAAGATACGATGTTAACAATAGTAAGTCACATCACATGATAATAGCCACAACAAATATCCAACGATATCATGTATATAAATCATCAACAGGTATCTAGCCTAACTAGTAAATGTAATGCCACAATAGATAACTTTCCAATGTTAGGGATGCTCTATACAATCGTATGTTCATTTATTAGGAACATAATATGCTTAACCAAATGAATGCAACAATGTATAAAATGATTTCCATGGTCTGGTATATATACCAGTAAAACCCAGCATACCTTTTTGCAATCAGATCCCACCACCTAACTTGCTCATGTATACTTAGTCTACAGTAGGACTCGGCATACCCTTTTACAAATAGGTCCAACCACCTGACTTACTCATGTATACCCAGCCTACAGTAGGACTCGGCGTACCCTTTTGCAATCAGATCCCTTTATCTGCCTTGCTCATGCACACCCAGCCTACTCTTTAGTAGAATCCGGCCATACCCTTTTGCAATCAAAACCACCCGTCTAACTTGCTCATGTAGACCCGACCTACTCCTCATAATAATAGTGGATTGTAGTATTGAATGGGCATTGTGACTATGCACCACTCATTTATTTAATGATGTATGAAATGATCATAACTCTCATCAGAGTATAATATATAATTGTACATCATTCAGGCATCATATATTAAGCTGTATAATAATCACACGTTCATAATGTAGCACTTAATCCAATAATATTCATGAACTAGAATAAGCATCACGTAAATCAATAACATCTAAAAGTATAAATATAACTTGGCAATAACAAGAAATACATGCATAACACAACTAAGACTTTGTCACATATAAAGATTGGTTTTTACATACCTTTTCAATATAATTGAGAAAGCTAGATATCCTTCTCTTTCCCCTTTGACGTCCTTAGTATTCAAGAAATACATCTCAGTCTATTATATACATAGTTTATGTTATTCATCAAATTTTATGCATCATTACTATAAGTTTCTCTTTTGCTCATTTAGACTCTACTATTGAGTTATGGACGTCGAAGAAAGTCAGTTTAGGCTTTCACGGTTTTCCATTTGGACATCTGTACTAGAAAGGGCAAAATGGTCATTTTATACTTTTACATGCCTTTATTTCTCAAAACCTATTTTCAAAATTTGGACTCTACCATTGAGTCTGGAAGGTTCAAGATAATAAAAATTGACTATTCATTTGACTAGTTTGGACATCGAGATTATTTTCTTCAATTAAATTAATTTACTTAATTTAATTATTTAACATAATATCAAATATTATTTAAGGTAAATATGAACACATGTGTCATGATGGCACAATGGTTCTCACTTGGGACTTAAGTCCCTTCCCCTTGCGCATCCCAAGTTTGACTCCAGGGGACGGCAACCCCTTCTCATTTTTTGTAATTAACCACAGTCCAAACAATAGACTGTTATCTTAACCTAGGTTAGGATATCTAATCTAATTTAGGTTTAGCAATTGAATCGCCTTAACCCTGTAACCAATCTGGTCCATAGGTTTTAAATTTAAAAACTCAAAATCCCAAAATGACACAACTTCAGCCAAATTAAATCAAAACGATGCTGCATCATTCCAACTGCTCATCGCTTTCTCTAGTGGGGGTTCCGTCATCCCCTTCGGCGATGGCAGCATTTTCTAGCCTGACTCAATATAGTTCTCTTCAATTTTTCATGAGGATTACATCCCTTTATTTGGTTTTCCACCCAACCTTTCTAGTTTCACGAATAAAAGGAAATCAGTGGCTCCGGTGAGTTTCCGACCAACTGATTTCTTCCTATTTCATGTCTTGTTCTTTACTGTTTTGACCCAATTTTTCCTCTAATTACTTTCTGCACCTAAAAGGAATATTTTCTCATCATTCAAACAAGGTTTCATGCAGATTTTCACAAAATTTCAATTATCCCTTACAACCTGTAATTGTATATCTCTCCCTCAGTTTTGCATCATTTCTTCTAATTTTTCTTGCTAATTAACCCCATTTCCATGCTCTACAAGACCCTATATCTTAATCTTAACTTCATGCTTTCAAGAATTTTAAAAACAGAAACTAAGTTTACACACCTTTTTTTGATTTTCCTTAGTGGCAGTATCTTTTTCTTCCTCTGATTTTTCACTTCTGAACTCTTCCTCTTTGGCCTCGACTTCTCAAATGTTCTATTCCTTTTTTGATTTTCTACCAAAACATCTCCCACCTATATATAAGCCAAGCAACCGCCTCAGCTCCTCTCTCTCTCTCTCTCTCTCTCTCTCTCTCTCTCTCTCTCTCTTTTACCACTTTTATTGACTTTCTTTCTTCTTTTTCTATTCTTTGATTTCGGTTGTTACTATTTTGTTTTCCTTGCATTAACTTCCTAGATATTATGTATATATATATATATATATATATATATACACACTACATAATATGTTACACACACCCCCTTCATGTCGGCAGCCCCTCACCTTTCCCTACACACCTTAATCACACACTACGTACACACACTGCACATGCATAGTGCATGACAGTCACACACACACACACACACACACACACACACACACACATATATATATATATATATGTACTCACATATCTACACATACTACTACTCACACATATAAGTATACATATTGATATATGTATATATATACCTATATGCCCATCATAATATGTATATATTTGCTATACACACACACACACACACACACACATATATATATATATGTATACCCATATATACATATATACACATATAATACACACACTAATATATATATTTATACCTTTATATATATATGCCTATATATACACATCCATTATATACATATATATATATATGTATACCCATATATACATATATACACATGTATATATATATTTGTGTGTATGTATTGGCGTACATATTTTTTCATGTAACCCGGTTCCTCGTACAGTAGTCCCTCGGGTATTCAGGATGGCCTGAAATGATCATCGAATATTTTATATTGTGTGTGTCGTAACATATTATATAATAATCTCGTTAAAGTACGTGCTTGGGTTACAAGTCAATTTTCACACCGGTTGACCTGGCACACCTCGATTCTAGTGTTGTATTTTGGGTCAGGGTATTACATTCTACTCCCTTTAAATTGAGTTTTGTCCTCAAAACTCAAATGCTCATTATCTAGGAAATTCTATTCCTTTTCACGAAACTTTTACATTTACAGTTCCCTTTTCAATCAGTCTTTTGGATTCATGCCATTCTACCTGAATCTAACTTGACAGAGTATCGACTACAATTGGTCACATATTATCTTAGATCAACAAGATTTATTAAATTTCTTCTAAATATTTATTCATCATGTGTCAGCCTCTTTGGACTTTGGTCCGCATGGCCTCAAGACGCGTTGTTCAAAGCAATGCGTAGCCGTACAATGGACTTTGATGCCATCTATAACAACCCACAT
Organism: Nyssa sinensis; assembly: GCA_008638375.1. NCBI lineage: Eukaryota > Viridiplantae > Streptophyta > Magnoliopsida > Cornales > Nyssaceae > Nyssa > Nyssa sinensis. The sequence goes on from CM018032.1 coordinate 29,781,563, forward strand.
CCAGTCAGCAGAATACGATCATTCGGGTATTTACCTTTTATTATAAATATTAATGATCAAAATAATAATAATCATCATAAGAATGTAGTTAGCTTCTTATCTATCGACTGGCTTTAGACTTAACAGTATACGTACTCTTAGTCCTATCTCCCATGACTCCAATGAAAACATTAAAGCTCTTTTACTTGGTGGTTTTCAAACCTAGAGCTCTAATACCAAGCTGTCATGACTCGGAATCCACCTTGTGTGGATCTGGCATTGCAACACCGATCCGACCCAATGGCCGAACCAGATTTTTCCTGTTTAACTTTAACTTAACATTTATATGCGAATATTATTAACATGCAACAAACAATTTAATAAACAGCAGAAGACTTAATAAATTTTTCATTTATAATACTAAAATTCATTTAATTATACATACCCAAAAATTCCAAATACAACTACCCCCAGGACGTGGGGTGATGGGAGAACATAAGACAAGTACTATAATTTACTACCAAAATAATCCCTGTAGTACATATATCTGTAGCAACCTTACGCCTGTTCGGGATTCTGATTTGTAATACCCTAACCCAAAATATAGCATGTAAACTGAGGTAGACCGGGTCAAGTAGTGTAATATCAAATTGAAACTCGATTTTGAATTATAAATAAACGAGGTATAGTTTGTAAGCTAGCGATGAGTTCGAACACATGAGTAGAATAATAAACACATCCGAGTACCCCGAGGGCACCTGTATGAAAGACCCGGCAGCACGGATGATCGTGCCCATATACCAGGTTGTTTCTCGAAATATGTGCATAGTATATCTACAAACGTATATAAGTATAATTAAATAGATATATATATATATATATATTTATAACAATGTAAATATAATAAGTATGTATACAGTATATATATATATATACATATATGTATTATACATGGATGTATAAAAGTATAAGTATATATATATATAATTGATATTTTATATATATATATAAGCTAATGCATGCAAGTTGCATGCATTAGAAGCCCTGGTTTTAATTTTTTCAAGCATATTCGTTTAGATTTGATAATAAGGTCTTGTAGAGTATGAAATTAGAAAATGAATGCAAAAAGAATTAATCAAAATGGTCAAAAGATGAGAGAGTTATACGCAGTTACAGATGGTGAGGATAGAATCGGGTTGTGTGAATTTGGGTATTAAGCTTGGTTTTTAGGATGGTGAAATGATTCCCTTAGGTGCAGAAAGTGAATGGAAAAAGAAAGAAGTTAAAACAGCTAAGAAATGGGCACAGAATTGAGAAAAATCAGTTGGCTGGAGCTACTGTTTTTCTCTATTTCATGCAGATCTAGTGAACCAATTTGAAAATCAAGCTTGAATATGTAATCTCCATGAGAAACTAAAGAGAACCCCAATGAGCTAGGGTTAAAAAACTGATCGAAAAAGTTACCATTGCTGGAGAAGATAACGGAACCCTACCGGAGCCTCACCAAAAAGTCGAGGAAAGTGATGAACGGTGGTTTATATGAAACGGCACTGTGTTGGGGCGTATTGCCTTGATACTGCGTCGTTTCGAGTATGGCTGTTTTAAATTTAAAATCCAATTGGGCCTGTTTGGTTGTGAGTATAAGAAATTAAAATTTAAAATTGATTTGGGGATGGGGATATCCTATTTTAGTTTAGGGGATTTGCCACTATTTAGCTATTCTGATTAAGAATAGTAAAATCATAATTTCTAATTGGCCCACGGCTTTGAGAAAATCTAAAAGTAACCCTAAAACTTATGATTATTATAATTTGACCCCAGAATAAATTATTAATTAAATATTAATTTAATTAATTAAATAAAAATAAATACAAATTATAAAAATGCCTCTAAGTCAAAAATGAGTCAAACGGACTCCGATTAAAGTAAAAGAATAGTGAATTTTTATTATTTCGAGCATTCCAGACTCAACTGTGGATTCCAAAAAGGTCTCGAGAAGTAAGAACCTGTAAAAGTGCAAAAAGACCATTTTGCCCTTTTTAGTACAGAAGTCCGAATTGAATTTTGCGAAAACCTAAACCGACTTGGTTCGACATTTTGGATTCAATAGTAGAGTCTATTTAAGTAGAAGAGATACCAATAGTAAAGAGATATAAAACTTTATGAATAGCATAGTTCATATAACTATAGACTGAGATGCGTTTTATGAATTATAGGAATGCCAAGAGAAAAGGAGAAGGCGGTTTGACCTTCTAGAAAGATACAGTAAAAGGTAAGTAAAATCCGATCTCTACATGTGATACTTTCAGCCATGTCAACAATTTTTCATGTACTATCTATTGTATTCCATACATGCTAGAAAATTATTGAGTCCACATTTGATATTGTTCTATCTTGTGAAAAGTGTTTATTGATTGCCATATATTTCGATCATAATTTTGTATACTTGTGCATAGATTTCTTTTTGTACACTTGTACCTAGGGCCAAGAAGGTCCAACCAGTTACGTTCGCGGTAGCCTCATAACCATAGCCTTTGAAAAGCTATAGTTATATTATGTAGCCAAGAACCAGTTATGATTCTACTATATTCTCCGTGGAAAGTAACATGATCCTGATATATTATTAGTATTGGATTTGTGCTCAGTCTCAAACTCCATCTGATGCTTAGTATGACCTTCGGGTCGGGGTTCCCAAAAGGGAAATGTTATCTACACGTGGTCATGCGAGGCATGGCGCACAACTACACATGGTCATGTGAAGCATGGCGCACAACAGGTTATAGAAAAAGTTCAAGGGGTATGTCGGGCCCTAAAGTTAGAGTGCATCCACTTTTGTTGATATCACTATCATTATTGATTATCATAGCTTGATCATGTTATACCATTATGAATGATCATGAGATTTCACAACTTTTTATTGGGTGCATATGATTATGCTTGAGACAGCTCATGACTATAGCAGTATGATTATATTATTAGACAGATAGTCCTTGATTTACCATTCAAGCTTCCTACCATTTGATATTCATTGATGAGTTCAATATTTCTAGAGTTGCTATCATGTTTGTATTATCCTAGTTCTTTATGGATTATACCCTTCTATATTGACTTGTACACATGGCAGAGCAAAGGAATACTTACTTAGTTTTCATAGCTCATATAGATACTACATTCATTTTTAGGCACAAATATCGAGAACAGACGATAGAGCCTGCTAGTATAGAGATGGATAGTACTTTTTGAAATTGAAAGTGTAATATGTAGTACAGTCTTTTAGTTCTCCCATGTCATCCACATCTTGGGGATGTACAGTAGTTAAGGAATTTTACAGTTTGTATTTCGAGAACCAGATATATATTACATGCAGCTTTTGTTTTAAAGTCTTTTGTTGTTTATATTATAATAGTTATTGCATGTTAGTAGCACTGATTGTGTAGCAAGTATCAGAGTTCAGATGAGATCTAGTCCGACAACAGCGTCGGGCCGAGGTTCGCGGTTCGAGATCCGCATAGGGTAGGTCTCGGGTCGTGACATGATCCCTACTTTCAAACTGTGGCGTCCTTATCAGAAATAGTCAAATTATTTGTATGAGATATGAAAACTCAATAAGTAAATCCCTTTACTCTATCAGGGCAAGTCCACATAAAGAGGTTCACAAAACAAGATACACAGTTTACAGCAACATGATAACCAATCAAGAAGATACGATGTTAACAACCGTAAGTCACATCACATTATAATAGCAACAAAAAATATCCAATGATATCACGTATATAAATCATCAACAGGTATCTGGCCTAACCAGTAAATGTAATGCCATAATAGATAACTGTTGTAACGACTCAAAACCCACGTTGTGCGGATCTCGAATCACGATCGCCACCCTTTGGCCCGAGAGCCATTGGGTGAGGCTCAAGTAAGCAGCGGTGTCGGATGGCAGTGCGACCTATGTTTACAGAAGCATGAAAAACTTTTTCTTTTCTTCTTTTAAATTTCCAGCACATTTGCCCGGTACTGCCGCTCTTTAGAGTGGTACACATGATTATACATTCAGAGCATAATAAAAACTTTAAGACTTTATAAACAATACATGTTCAGTTGTCCCTCAAGACTTAGTTACATAACATTTAAATATCTTCTATAACAAAAGTGACAAACTATAAGTCTTTAGTGCTTCTCAAAAACTTCTAATCCTATAAGGAGCTTCCTATGCCCTTCCTCAAAATGGGCAAAGCTCTAACCATCTTCATCATCAAAAAGAGTCATGGGTGCCTTTAGATACCTGTATGTGGGTCGGATAAATCCGGGTAAGCTATTGTGAGTAATTTCAACATTTGTCATGGGTTTTCAATTGATAGTGGTTATTATAAGAGATTTTATAAAACATTCACTACTAATTTTTCGTATACTTCCAATACAGAATATATACATTCTTTAAAACAGATAGCTTTGAAACATTTAAAGCATTCAAACTAAACATGTGCTTCTTCAAATATATCAAAAGAAACTTCAAAACATATAGATGCGTGTAGTAAAATGAGGGTAAAACCTGCTTCCATTTTTTAACATAACATCTTATCACTTTTATTAGTAGAATCCATTTCAAATCAGACTCTAGTATTACTTCTCGTAGAGATATCTCATGCCTAGGGGATCAGATCTTGCTACCAGGCATTTTACTCGTAAGTGAATCCCAAAGGGCTTCACTGGCTCGTAGTGCTTATGCACGATTATCTTGCATTACCAATGGCAACAGGAGGTATATAAAACATTTACAAATAGATGCTATTTAAAACATTAAAACATGACCTCCCTATAGTTGCATTTAAATACATTTTAACACATGACTTCTTCAAATAGATGCTTTTATGAGCATTCAAAACATGATGTTCATGGCTTCATGATAGAGTCTTCAAATACTTGGAATATGAAAATTCAGAATATTTTACAAGATTTGGCATTTTAAACTTAGACATGCTGAAACATATTTTAAAGAGAAACTGTAGTAGAAAGCCATTCACTAAACATGTCACATAAGGTTTTATAAAGAACATGAATACTTTAAATCAGAGATCAAGTAAATATTGAATTTGATATTCAAATGCTTCAGATATTTTGAACTTTAAACTTCTTCAAATTCATGGAGTTAAATCTCCACTTCAAATACAGGATTACTCACCTTAAACTTCGGGGTTGGCGCTAGTAATATGCCCTTCCCTTTCCTTCGTAGTTCCTAAGAACAATTTATAAAAGGTCTATTAACTTCACATTCACTTCAAATATTACCTATTAATGTTCTTAACTTATCCTTAGATCGTGTTAAATCCTAATTTTCATCTCAGGGCTTTATACCTTTTAACTATACTCTTTTTGTAGCTTCATTAAATTTTAGGTTTGATTCTATAACTTCACATGTTTACGTGTCATATTTTTCATACTTTATTTCATAATATGGACCTCACCATCGAGTCCGGAACATCGAAGAAAGTCAATTTAGACCTTTTCGAATTTTTATTTGGCTTTAGGGGCACTAGGGGCAAAATGGTCATTTTACATTTTTACGTGTCTTTATTTTTTGGAGTCCCGTCTCAAAAAATAGACCCCACCATTGAGACGGGACTCCCCGAAATAGTCAAAATACACTATTCGTTTATCTATTTTGGGCATTAGAATATTTGATTGGTATTAAATTAAATTAAATTAATTTAATTTAATTAATTATAAAATTATATATTATATATTGTTTTCGGTAAAATATTAATTGTGGTGTTGCTTTGGTATAGTGGCAGAAGGTGGAGGGTTTTGGGTCTTAGGCGAGTGGGGGGTCAGGCGTTCGAGTCCCTAGGGGCGCAGCCCTTTTATTTATTTTTTTCTGATTTTATTAGAGCCAAACGGTAGACAGGGAATTAAAACCAGGACAGGTTATCTTATTCCAATAGTGGATATCAAATCAGGCTCCTATCCCTGTAACCAAACATACCACGTCTGTTTAAATTTTGAAACATAACATGCAAAACGGTGCCGTTCTACGTATATCATTTGTGCGACGAGTCGGGTCCCGACCCTAACCCAGATCTGACCTAAGACCGACCCACTGTTCATCTTCTTCCCCAACACCCCCGCATAGTAGCCTTAATTTTAGCCTTTCATTTTTTTCAATTTCGTGAGTTTTAGATCATCCATTCTCTCTGTTTTTTACCCCAAACTGTTTCTAGAACACAAAGGTAGGGTTTGGCATTCATTGGAAGCCTTAAATCTAGCTCAAGGGTTCAGTCCAAGGTTTGATAGTCAAACCTGCAACTCGGTCATACATGGTCATTTTTGGCCCGAAATTCTTAGGGTTTCTTCTATTGTGACCTATTGATCATGGGGTTTAAGTCCCCATTCTCAAAATTCAGTTTTGGTGTAAGTTTGTGAGGTTGGGTTTCAAAACCCGAACCTATAACTCCAAATTTTAGAGGCTTCCTTTGGGTTTCTAGGTCGCAGCTTGGTGTTTTTAGAACACTAGTGAGGTCTTGTTGAGGTTTCAATAAGCCAAATCCCATTTGGTTTGGTTGGATTCATACCCACCGTTACAAGTATCATCAATGGCGGCCTGTGTATGGCTTAGGGTTCTAAGGCTATTTTAAGGTCCAATTTTCATGCCTTAATCAAGATTACATACCCTAGATATCATCATGCATGAACAAGACCTAAATGGCTTGTATATATGTAAAAATCTTAGAAAGAGAAAAATGGTGAGTTTTGATGTTTTTACCTCAATAGTGGTATCCTCCTCCTTCTTCTTCTTATTTTCTTCCTCTTCTAACTTCTTTGAACCCAAACCAGCTCTCAGTTGCTCTATCTTTTCTTCTTGGTTCTTCTGAATTTTCTCTACAACTAACCCACTGTATATATAAATATATATATATATATGCAAAACCACCTATTTACTCACCACTTGCAGCCCATTGTTTTCCCTTCTTTCCTTCATTTTCCTGACTTCCTTTCTGCTTTCCTTCTTTTCTTTCTGATTTGCATTTTTGCTTATAGATATTATGTGTTATATATATATATATATTATATTAGAAATACACACACTAACACACACCTACACACTTCTGCCGACACTCCCCCAACCCCCACTCACTTCAGTCCACTCACATTCTCCCTTCACATTCTGCATTTTAATTCCATATATATATATATACATACGTTTAGCCATATATATATTTTCATATATATATATATATATATATATGTTTATATATATATATATATGTTTATTACATATACACACACATATAACACCACATATACACACCTTAATGTGTGTATTAATTATACGTATACATATATATATATAGACACATATACATGCATTAAATTTATGTATATGTTTACTTGTAACTGTGTATGCTTGTACATCGCTCACTTAGTCGTATTATACCCAACACTCGATTTTTCATAGTCTAGAATAACTAAAAAGTTCAAATCTCATAACACGAGCCAAATTGCTAGGGTAATTTGGGTCGGGGTGTTACATTCTCCCCTCCTTATTAGAGTTTTGTCCTCAAAACTCTAAGAGTTCCCAATCTGGTAAGACTTTACTCTCTTTTCCTTCTTGGCTATCATATATGCCATAACACTTAGGTTATACTTACCTATCTTATAGTTCAAGATTTTAAAATTTCCATTTATCCTCTTCTAATTCCCGTGGTGGGTTCTATAGCCCACATTTTCTTCTTGTCTTCATTTTTAGTACTTCTATTTAACTACGGGTCCCATACCCCACCTTCCTATCGAACAAGTGCTTCTAATCACTTATTTTACTCAAGTACAGGTCCCATACCCCGCCTTCAAATCAAATCATGTACTTCTAATATTTACTTCATGTAATGCGGGTCCCATACCCCGCCTTCAAATCGAATCATCTACTTCATGTAATGCGGGTTTTATACCCCGCCTTCAAATCAAATCATGTACTTCACATATCTACTTCATATAAGGCAAGTCCCATACCCCACTTTCAAATCAAATCAAGTACTTCATCTAGGTTTTTCTTAATAGCTCTTTTGCTGTGCTTCAATATCGTAGGTAGGCTAGAACCTACCTAACTCATCGTCCTGTTTTTAATTCTTCTAGTGTCACTAAGTTTGTTTAAGTCAACCTAGAGTTCTGATACCACTCTGTGGTATCAGTTGATCTTAACTATTTTCCAACCTTAGCTCTGATACCACTTTGTCACGACCCGAAACCTACCCTGTGTGGATCCTGAATCGCGACCACCACCTTTCGGCCCGAGGGCCGTCGGGTGAGGCTCAAGTAAGCAGCGGTGCTGGACGGCAATGCGGCTTATGTTTGTGGAAGCATGAAAAACTTTTTCTTTTCTTCTTTTAAATTTTTTGCACATCCGCCCAGTACTGCCGCTCTTCAGAATGGTACACATGATTATACATTCAAAGCATAATAAAAACTTTAAGACTTTATAAACAATACATGTTCAGTTTTGCCTCAGGACTTAGTTAAATAACATTTAAATATCTTCTATAACAAAAGTCACTAACTATAAGTCCTTAGTACTTCCTAAAAACTGCTAATCCTGTAAGGAGCTTCCTATGCCCTTCCTCAAAATGGGCAAAGCTCTAACCATCTTCATCATCAAAAAGAGTCATGGGTATGGGTGCCTTCAGATACCTATATGTGGGTCGGATAAATCCGGGTAAGCTAAACTAAGCTTGTGAGTAATTCCAGCATTTGTCATAAGTTTTCAATTGGCAGTGGTTAGTATAAGAGATTTTATAAAACATTCACTACCAATTATTCGTATACTTTGAATACATAATATATGCATTCTTTCAAACAAATAGCTTCGAAACATTTAAAACATTCAAGCTAAACATGTGCTTCTTCAAACATATCAAAAGAAACTTCAAAACATGTAGATGTGTGTAGTAAAATGAGGGTAAAACCTGCTTCCATTTTTTAACATAACATCTTATCACTTTCATTAGTAGAATCCGTGTCACGACCCGAAACCCACCCTATGCGGATCTCGTGTTACGGGGCCGACCCGAAGGCCGTCCCTACTTTTTCCATTCCTATATCATAGTACTAATATGCAATGTACTAAGGATCTTAAACAATGAACAGCGGAAGTCTTTATCAATTACAGTAATCCAGCGGAAGTCTTTTAAATAATTTAAACAGTGGAAGTCTATTAAATACATGATATAGTTCTACATAAGACAAAATGAGAACTAAACGTAACCAGCACCCGGGGGTGGTGAATACATGGGAGAACTAACATAGACTGATACCGTACTTCAAAATGTCCCCCTACGCTCTCAGACTCCTACTGGGGTCTCGCAGCGTCATCACCTGAAATGGGGGTAAGTGGGGTGGAATGAGCTACAAAGCTCAGTAAGTAAATGCAAATCTCCAACACTGGTATCGATGATGAATGAATCCATGAATAAGATTATGATAGCCAATCATAAGAATAAGATACTGTGATAGCCAATGGAAACAATTGCCACAAGGGCCAATGGAAACTATTGCCACGAGGGCCAATGAACAGTAATCACAATACACAATCAGGAGTATTGGTGTAATAGCGATATGAAGAAATCCAATGATAATATAACAACAATGAAGTACTGCCACAATGAGCCGATCACAATCAAATCAATCAATGCAAGTCTTTCGAGACTCGAAGAATCATAAGGAATAATACCATTCAACAATCAAGTTCTTTCAGCCATAAGAGATGCTTTTATTCTGTAACATGCCAGTGAATTTGCAAATGCAATGCCAGTGAAAATGCAATGAGATCCCAATGATCATGCCAGTCAATTGCCGGTGGAAAGCCTTCGAGGAATTCATTCCTGCCACCTGTCCATTCGTGGACTTGACCCTTAGGTCTCCAGTCAATACAGAAGCATCGGATGGATGTTGTGACTGAGCACAAATCCGGTATTCATAACATATCATGATCATTCGTGATTCCATAGAAGTATAAAATGGAATATCATAGATTCAATGGAAACATAACAGTACGCCTTTCAAGGCATGGTTCAACATGATAACAATGATACAACAGTCAATCAATGTCCACAAGATAGAACAATATCACATTGTGGATAGCAATAACATGAGGTACTTTCAAAGCACAGTGAAACATGATAACAATGATACATCAGTCAATCAAATGTCCACAAGATAGGAAATATCGAATTGTGGACACAGGGATGTCAATACATTCAAGAGTACGAGTTTGGCAGTAAAAGAATAAACTTGGCTTGTGGAAACACCACATGTAAGAGAGAGTGATCCACTTACCTCTATCGTGATTCTAGATCAGGAATCCGTGAGTGTATCCTTGCCTTTCGAGTTCCCTATATATCAGTGAATACGTTTCAGAATAAATGCTATTCATCAAATTTTATGCCTTTCTATCATAAGTATTTCAAATACAAATTTAGACTTTACCATTGAGTCTGGAATGCCGAAGAAAGTCGGTTTAGGCTTTCGCGGAATTCCATTTGGACTTTTGTACTAAAAAGGGCAAAATGGTCATTTTGTACTTTTATGTATTTTATCCTTCGGGGTCCCGTCTCGTAAAACAGACCCCACCATTGAACTCAGAGCGTCCGAGATAATAAGTTTTGACTATTTATTTACCTCGTTTGGACTTCGTTTGACCCATATTTGAAACAGGGGTATTTTCGTAAAATTAATATTTTATTAATTTTTTTAATGTTTGGGCAACAGTGAAATTTCTTAAAATATTTGGGGTCAAAGTGAAATTTCCCTAAGTTCCGGTCTGAACCAATGGGCTCACGGCTAGAAACCCTAAACCGGTTCGGTCCTCCCCTGAACCAAACGGTTCAGTTTAACTCAAGAACCGGATTCCAATAATCACTATTTACCTTATCCAGGGTTTGGATAACCCCAAACCAAATCCTCACATTTCTTATCACCGTAACCAAACAGCCCTATTCATTTAAATTTAAAACCTAAACGACACAGTTTTGGCTCCGTTTTATTTTCGGTCGGGTCCCGACCCGATCCGAACCCGGACCCATTTCAGTTTTGACCCGATAGCCCCCACGACTTTCCGGTCGTCTTCCCCGAGAGTCCGGTAGGGTTCCGGTGGTGAACAGTGACCTTCTCCGGCGACGGTCACCGATTTTCGATGGATTTTCCCCCCTTTTTGAATGCCGTTCTCTTCCCCTTTCCTCAAGGATTCCAAATCCACTCTCCGTTTGGATCAAGACCGTCTTGATCTTCACGAATAGGGGTCCAAATATCTCCGGCCGAATCTCCGGTCAAGTGATATTTTTCATTTTCGTGACTATTTCTTCTCGGTTTTAAACCCATTTCGATCCTAAGTGTTTCTGCACTTTATAGCAACATTTCTACAAACTAAAAGCAAGGTTTTAAACATAAAATCAGTGAGACCCCGATTATCCTCCCGAACCTGCAACTCGGATTTTCTCTATGGTTTCTTAGCCATTTAACCTCATTCTTTTTGCAATAATTTCCACATTTCATGCTGATTTAGACCCTATATTCAAAGTGAATCAAATCATGCTATAAAACTTTGAAGCAGAAACAGTGGCTCACCTTTAAATTCGGGTTCCCTTGGTGTTGAGCCCCTCTTCTTCGCGCCTCTACTCCATATTTGTTCCCCTTCCTTCTCACTCCAAAACTCTCTTTTCCTTTTTGGTTTCCTTCTCCCGAGAGTGAGAGATCTCATGCATGAAATAAGCTTTTCATTTTTCTCTCTCTTTCTCTCTCTCTCTCTCTAGTCAGACCTCACCATGCCCTGTGACCTTCTTACACACTCCAACACCTAATTCTGTCACCACCACTCCCTATTGAGTGTTATACACTCAAGTTATTTCATACACACATGTAACCGTTCACACATACACTTTTTGATACATATATATATATATATATATATACATATATAGGTCTTCACCCACTCACACACACTTGCACGGCTGTCCTTGGCAGCCACTTGTCCACTTTTCTTTTCCTTTTTATTTTAATTTAATATACACATATATATATATATATTATAATACATTATATAATATATATATACATGTATAATCCATAATTATACATATTTTATACGTACCTATACGCCCATACATACACGTATATACTTAAACTCTGGGCATGTACGCATACACTAATTTTCAGTATACTACGTGTCTGTGAAACATGGGCATGCATAGAAATACGCGCGTGCACGTTTTACGATGCGTCAGTCCCGGGGTGCTCGGGTGTTACCCAGCACCTGTTATACATTTCAATCATTTTTCATTTCCAGTCATTCATTTCCGTGAAATACCATGATATACCTTTCTTACCGTTCAAGTTATATAGTTTAACCGACCTACCCCGGTATACGTGACGTATCCCGGGTCGGGATATTACAATCCGTTTCGAACCAGACTCTAGTATTGTTTCTCGTAGAGATATCTCATGCCTAGGGGATTAGATCCTTCTACCGGGCATTTTACTCGTAAGTGAATCCCAAAGGGCTTCATTGGCTCGTAATGCTTATGCATGATTATTTTGCATTACCAGTGGCAACAGAAGGTATATAAAACATTTACAAATAGATGCTATTCAAAACATTAAAACATGACCTCCCTATAGTTGCATTTAAATACATTTTAACACACGACTTCTTCAAATAGATGCTTTTATGAGCATTCAAAACATGATGTTCATGGCTTCATGATAAAGTCTTCAAATACTTGGAATATGCAAATTCAGAATATTTTACAAGATTTGGCATTTTAAACTTAGACATGCTAAAACATATTTTAAAGAGAAACTGTAGTAGAAAGCCATTTACTGAACATGTCACAATAGGGTTTTATAAAGAACAGAAATAATTTAAAACAAGGATCAAGTAAATACTGAATTTGATATTCAAATGCTTCAGATATTTTAAACTTTAAACTTCTTCAAATTCATGGAGTTAAATTTCCACTTCAAATATAGGATTACTCACCTTAAACTTCGGGGTTGGCACTACTGATGTGCCCTTCCCTTTCCTTTGTAGTTCCTATTAACTTCACATTCACTTCAAATATTACCTATTAATGTTTTTAACTTGTCCTTAGATCATGTTAAATCCTAATTCCCATCTTAGGGTTTTATACCTTTTAAGTATACTTTTCTGGTAGCTTTATTAAATTTTGGGTTTGATTCTTTAACTTCACATGTTTATGTGTCATATTTTTTCATACTTTATTTCATAATATGGACCTCACCATCGAGTCCGGAACATCCAAGAAAGTCAATTTAGACCCTCTCGGATTTCTATTTGGCTTTAGGGGCATTAGGGGCAAAATAGTCATTTTATAATTTTACGTGTCTTTATTCTTTGGAGTCCCTGTCTCACAAAACGGACACCACCATTATCACTACAGAAAAAGGCACTATTAGCAACACACGTGTGCATCACTAAAAGTGAAAAATGCGTCGCTAAAGAGCTTTTGCGACCCACAAAGGAGCGTCGCTAAAGACGTCGCAAATAGTCATGTCGCTAATAGTATTGCGATGCACACAGTCCTTAGGGTCGCTAAAGGAAACTATTAGCGACGCGCACCGTGCGTTGCTAATAATTAGGCTGGTGCGTCACAAATACTATACACAAACGCAATGTGCGTCGCTAAAAGCTACTATTAGCGACGCTCAGTGTGGTCGCTAATGATGGATTTTAGTGACGCACACTGTGTTCGTCGCAAATGGTATTTTTTTCGACCTTTAGTTACGCTTGTTGTGCGTCTCTAATAGTGTGTAGCCAATCTTTAGTGACGAATTTGAAGCGTCGCTATAAATTGATTTCTTACTTTTTAGCGACGCATTTTGTGCGTCGTTAAAAGTTTAATTTTTTTTTTCCCTACATGATTTGTTTTATTCCTGTTTAAACCTGTATCAATCATCCTGATATACAGTAAAATCCAAACATTCTGAAATGAATATACATTGAAAAAGAAAAATACATTCATATATATATATAATACTAATTAATTAGTTACATTTGTAAAAGTACAATTTAAGAATAAATACAAAAATAAAAAATTGTCTCAAAAAATGTAACTATAGATGTCGATGAAAAAAAAAATAGATAAAAATAGTCAGTCCCGATGCAAGACCTAAAGACCCCAGCACAATAATCCCGATTAATCTAAAATAAAGATCAAATGATATATATTAGAACACTTATTAAATATAGATGAAAATGAATATATTGTATTTTTTCCATGCATAAATATTAAGAACGGTATAAAGTAGCATAAGTTGCAAACCACTAATCCAAACTGATTGCCCTAAGTTTTTCGTAGTCTATTTTGTCATTTGTAAGGTGTGTGATGGGGTATCGAGATAGTTAGGTGGATATCCGGTATTTTGGTCCGTGAAAACCCCAAAACCCATCTTTTCGGAGAAAAAACTTGCATAAGTTTCAAACCATTGATCCGAATCGAGTGCCGTAAGTTCATGCAAGTCTATTTTATCATTTGTGAGGTGTGTGATGGGGTTTCGTGGTAGTTACGCCGATATTCGGTGTTTTGGTCCATCAAAACCCAAAAATGGGCATTTTTGGAGCAAAAACTTGCATAAGTTTCAAACTAGTGATCTGAACCGAGTGCAGTCTATGTTATCATTTTTTAGGTGTGTGATGGGGTTTCGTGTTAGTTACACAAATATATAGCGTTTTGGTCTGTCAAAACTCGAAAATGGGCCTTTTGGAGTAGAAACTTGCATAAGTTTCAAACCGGTCATCCGAACCTAGTGCCGTAAGTTCGTGCAAGTCTATTTTATCATTTGTGATATGTTTGATGGGGTTTTGTGGTAGTTACACCGATATTTGGTGTTTTGGTCCGTCAAAACCTGAAAATGGGCCTTTTTGGAGCTGAAACTTGCATAAGTTTCAAACCGGTGATCTGAACTGAGTGCCGTAAGTTCATGCAAGTATATTGTATCATTTTTGAGGTGTGTGATGAGGTTTCGTGGTAGTTACATCGATATCCGGTGTTTTGGTCCGTTAAAACCCAAAAATGGGCCTTTTTGGAGTAGAAACTTACATAAGTTTCAAACCGGTGATCCAAACCGAGTGCCGTAAGTTTGTGCAAGTCTATTTTATCATTTGTGAGGTGTGTGTGATGGGGTTTCGTGGTAGTTATGCTGATATCCGATGTTTTGGTGCCTCAAAACCTGAAAATGGGCCTTTTTAGAGCAAAAACTTGCGTAAGTTTCAAACCGGTGATCCGAACTGAGTGCCGTAAGTTCGTGCAAGTCTATTTTATCAGTAGTTCCAGCTCTCCCCACCAACTCCCATGACCACAGAGGAGGAGGACAAACTCAACAAAGTCTCTACACAAAAATCATTATTAATTTTGAGCTAAAACTATAACTATGCCCTTTTTATTTTATTAGTGAGAACACAGAACGAGAACATTAATTATTCTAATTTTAAGTAGCTTTTTTTATTAAAACTTATCACAAAAAATCAATGATTCAAACTCAATAATTTCTTTGGGGAAGAGCAAGATTCCAAGTTAACGTGCGTCACTTGGGATGTCCGAAAGCTAATATATATGTGTGTGTGTGTGTGTGCAATAGATAGTGCAGCATATAATATTTATATAAAAGAGGAGTCTAATGTGAAGTGTTGCATGTGGAATACCTTCTGTCATAGAAGATGTAGCTTTTTGGATCTCATACGCTATATGGCATTCCCTTTTTATCTCATGAGCTAACTGCAGTGGAAACTCTTTCTCGCAAGTACTTGAATCAAACACACACACATTAAAATGCATGTCTCCTATATGCTCAAATATTGCAAAACTCTAAGACAGAGGCCATGGTGTTGTGCAAAATTATCCTAACCTTCTCGGAAGTAAATAAATTGTGATATCCCGACCCGGGATACGACACGTTTACCGAGGCAAGTCGACTGAATAGCATAACCTGAGCGGTTTTAAGCTCTATGTTAGGGTATTTCATGGAAATGAATAAATGGAAACTATAAATGATGAAATGTATAACCAATGCCGGGCAACGCCCGAGCACCCCAGGATATCGCATCGTAATGCGTGCACGCACGCATTTTCATGCACGACCATATTTCGCATACATGTAGTACGTTCAAAATCAGTGTATGCATACGCTATTATAAATGACTTTATATGCAAGACTATGGATATATTTAATATATAAAAATATGTATTTTATTTATGTATGAAAATACATATAGTATCAATATATGTATGAATATTGTGTAGTATATGTTTATGTATATTACATAAAAAGAAAATGAAAAGAAAAGAGAGGAAAAAAGGGAAAAAGGGCTGCACATGCCAAGTGACCTATGCATACATCACTGTGTGTGTATGTGTGTGTGTATCATTGTGTGATATACATGGAGGTGTGTGTAGAAAGTGTGTGTTTTGAGTGCAACAGCCGACAGTGGGAAGGATATTTATATCCTCTCTCATATGTGCTGTAATATATATAGTATATATATATATATATATATAATCTCAACCAAAGAGTCAAAGAAAGGGGCTGGCAGAGAGAGAGAGAGAGAGAGATAGAGAAAGAGAAAGCAGTGTGAGAAAAGAGTCGGTTGTGCTTATATATAGGTATACGGGTCTTGTGAGTTGAGAGGAATAGGAACGACTGGAAGAAATAAGAAACTGAGACTGGAAGGGGTATTAGCAGGAATTCAGGAACTGAAGAAGAGAGGATTTTAAGCGTCACCGTGAGCAGAAATCCAGAAAAATTGGTAAGCTTTATCAAGCTTTTAAATTACTGATTTCAAGCATGAAGTTGAGTTTTATTGATAGGGTCTTGTAGAGTATGAAAGTAGGAACATTTAGCAAAAAGAACCATGTAAAATGGTTGAGAAATCTGGTAGAAAAATGGAGTTACAGGCCTTAGGATAATTTCGGCTTTTATGAAAATCATGCATGAAACCTTGTTATTATAATAAGGAATTAATCCTCTTAAGTGCAGAAAGAAAATGAAATGAAATTCGAGTTAAAATGATAAAGAAACCATAGGGAAAATCGAGAAGTTCAGTCGTTGGAATTTCGGGCTCACCGGAAAACCGCGACTGTATTGGTCTGTTTCGACGACCAAGAGAGACCCAAATTTAATTTAGAGGTTAGAACTGTAACCCTTATGTCTAATGGATTCGAATCGCATTGAAAAAGGTTTAAAATAAGGTCGGAATGAGGTCACCGTCACCGGAGAAGGTGACGGAACCCTAATGCAGGCTCACCGGAGCTTCGGGGAAGACGACTGTGAAGTCGTGGGGCTATCGGGTTAAGACGAACCGGGTTTGGGTTCAAGTCGGGTCGGTACCCGACCGGATATGAAATGGGGCATGAAACTGTGTCGTTTATATTTAGTTTTTAAAATGGATTTGGGCTGTTTGGTTGCAGGGATAATAAATGGAAATTGGGTTTGGGGTTATCCAAACCAAGGATGGGATAGGAAAACAGGGTTATTGAAATCCGATTTTTAAAATGAAGTGAACCGGTTGGTTCAGTGAGAGATCAGGCCGGTTTAGGGTTTTGACTGATGAACCAATTGGTTCAGACCGACATTTAGGAAAATTCCATTTTGACCCCAAATGTTTTAGGAAATGTCACTGTTGCCCAAACAGGAAAATTAATTAAATATTAATTTTTACAATAATGCCCCTATTTCAAATATGGGTCAAACGAAGTCCAAACGATGCAAATGAATAGTCAATTTTTATTATCTCGGACATTCTAAGATCAATGGTGAGATCCGTTTCATGATACGGGGTCTCAAAAAATAAAATACACGTAAAAGTGCAAAATGACCATTTTGCCTTTGTAGTACAAATGTCCAAATGGAATTCCGCGAAAGCCTAAACTGACTTTCTTCGGCGTTCCGGACTCAATGGTAAAGTCTAAATTAGTATTTGAAATACTTATGATAGAAGGGCATAAAATTTGATGAATAGCATTTATTCTGAAACGTAATTACTGATATATAAGGAACTTGAAAGGCAAGGGCACACTCACGGATTTCTGATATAGAATCACAATAGAGGTAAGTAAATTCCCTTTCTCTTCCATATGGTGTTTCCAAGCCAAGTTATTCTCTTACTGCCAAACTTGTACTCTTGAAAGTACCTCATGCTATTGCTATCCACAATGTGATATTGTTCTATCTTGTGGACCTTGATTAACTTACTGTATCATTACTTCATGTTAAACCATGCCTTGAAAGGCTTACTGTTATGCTTTCATTGAATCTATGATATTCTATTTTTATACTTCTATGGAATTATGAATAATCAAGTACCTCACGTTATTGCTATCCACAATGCGATATTGTTCTATCTTGTGGACATTGATTTACTGCTATGTCTTTATTGTGAACCATGCCTTGAAAGGCTTACTGCTATGTCTTTATTAAACATATGATATTCCATTTTATACTTCTATGGAATTATGAATAATTATGATATGTTATGAATACGGGATTTGTGCTCAGTCACAATATCCATCCGATGCTTTCTGATTGACTGGAGACCTAAGGGTCAAGTACATGAATGGACAGGTGGCAGGAATGAATTCCTCGAAGGCTTTCCATCGGCAATTGACTGGCATTTTCATTGCATTTCCATTGGCATTTCATTTACATTTGCATTGGCATTTTATGTCACGACCCGAAACCCACCCTATGCGGATCTCGTGTCGCGGGGCCGACCCGAAGGCCGTCCCTACTTTTCCCATTCCTGTATCATAGTACTAATATGCAATGTACTAAAAATCTTAAACAATGAACAGTGGAAGTCTTTATCAATTACAGTAATCCAGCGGAAGTCTTTTAAATAGTTTAAACAGTGGAAGTCTATTAAATACATGACATAGTTTTACATAAGACAAAATGAGAACTAAACGTAACCAGCACCCCGGGGTGGTGAATACATGGGAGAACTAACATAGACTGATACCGTACTTCAAAATATCCCCCTACGCACTCAGACTCCTACTGGGGTCTCGCAGCGTCATCACCTGAAATGGGGGTAAGTGGGGTGGAATGAGCTACAAAGCTCAGTAAGTAAATGCAAATCTCCAACACTGGTATCGATGATCAATGAAGCCATGAATAAGATTATGATAGCCAATCATAAGAATAAGATACTGTGATAGCCAATGGAACAATTGCCACGAGGGTCAATGAATACAATTTCCACGAGGGCCAATGGATACAATTGCCACGAGGGCCAATGAACAGTAACCACAATACACAATCAGAAGTATTGGGTATAATATCAATATGAATAAATTCAATGATAATATAATAACGATAAAGTACTGCCACAATGAACCGATCACAATCAAATCAATCAATGCAAGTCTTTCGAGACTCGAAGAATCATAAGGAATAATACCATTCATGTCACGACCCGAAACCCACCCTATGCGGATCTCGCGTCGCGGGGCCGACCCGAAGGCCGTCCCTACTTTTTCCATTCCTGTATCATAGTACTAATATGCAATGTACTAAAAATTTTAAACAATAAACAGCGGAAGTCTTTATCAATTACAGTAATCCAGCGGAAGTCTTTTTAAATAAATTAAACAGCGGAAATCTATTAAATACATGACATAGTTCTACATAATTCAAAATGAGAACTAAAACGTAACCAGCACCTGGGGGTGGTGAATACATGGGAGAACTAACATAGACTGGTACAATACTCCAAAATGTCCCCCTACGCTCTCAGACTCCTACTGGGGTCTCGCAGCGTCATCACCTGAAATGGGGGTAAATGGGGTGGAATGAGCTACAAAGCTCAGTAAGTAAAACAGATCTCCAACACTGGTATCGATGATCAATGTGAATCCATGTATAAGATAATGATAGCCAATCATAAGGAAGGAGATGCTGTGATAGCCAATGAACATGATTGCCACGAGGGCCAATGGAAACAATTGCCACGAGGGCCAATGAAAAGTAATCGCAATACACAATCAGGAGTAATAGTGTAAAATGAAAATGTAACAACAATGAAGTACTGCCATAATGAACCGATCACAATCAAATCAATCAATGCAAGTCCTTCGAGACTTGAAGAATTATAAGGAATAGTGCCATTCAACAATCAAGTTCTGTGAATCATAAGAGATACTGTTATTCTGTTTCAGGGCTCGGCAGACCCTTGATCTTTTGGGGCCCGGCATACCCCCCAGTCAATTCCAGTAAATTGTCATTTGTCCGTTCACGGACTTGACCCGTAGGTCCCATTCAATCAGATAGCATCAGATGGGTGTTGTGACTGAGCACAACTCCCGTGTCCATAAACATGTCATGATCATAGTAATTCCATAGAATATAAAAATGGAATATCATTCATTCAATGAGGATACAATAGTAGGCCTTTCAAGGCTTGGTTAAACATGATAACAATGATATAGCAATCAATCAAGGTCCACAAGATAGAACAATATCATATTGTGGATAGCAATAACATATGTGCTTTCAAAGCACAGTGAAACATGATAACAATGATACATCAGTCAATGATATGTCCACAAGATAGAAAATATCGAAATGTGGAACACAAGGATATCAATACATTCAAGAATACGAGTTTGGCAGTAAAAGAATAAACTTGGCTTGTGGAAACACCACATGTAAGAGAGAGTGATCCACTTACCTCTATCATGATTCTATCTCAGGAATCCGTGAGTGTACTTTTGCCTTTCGAGTTTCCTATATATCAGTGAATACGTTTCAGAATAAATACTATTTATCAAATTTTATGCCTTTCCATCATAAGTATTTCAAATACTAATTTAGACTTTACCATTGAGTCCGGAATGCCGAAGAAAGTCGGTTTAGGCTTTCGCGGAATTCCATTTGGACTTTTGCACTAAAAAGGGCAAAATGGTCATTTTGCACTTTTACGATATTTTATCCTTCGGGGTCTCATCTCGTAAAACGGACCCCACCATTGGACTCAGAACGTCCGAGATAATAAGTTTTGACTATTCATTTGTATCGTTTGGACTTCGTTTGACCCAATTTTGAAATAGGGGCATTATTGTAAAAATTAATATTTAATTAATTTTTTATGTTTGGGCAACAGTGAAATTTCTTAAAATATTTGGGGCCGGTTCATAAATTCCAAAACCTGCGGTCTGAACCAGTTGGTTCAGGACCAGAAACCCTAAACCGGTCCGCCCTTCCCCTGAACCAAACGGTTCACTTCATTTGAAAAACCGGATTTCAATAACCCTGATTTCCTATCCCATCCTTGGTTGGGATAACCCTAAACCCAATTCCAATTTACTATCTGTGTAACCAAACAAGCCCAATTCCTTTTAAATTAAAAATCCAAAACGACACAGCTTTACTTACCCTCTTATTTCCTGTCGGGTCCCGACCCGGATCCAACCCGGATCCGTTTCCTTTTAACACGAATAGACCCACGACTTTCCGGTCGTCTCCCCCAGAACTCCGGTAGGGTTCCGGCAGTGCACAGTCACCTTCTCCGGCGACGGTGACTCAGTTTCAGTCATTTTTTAAGCCGTTTTGAATGCCATTCTTTTCCATTTTTCATGTAGAGTATATTTCTAACTTTAGTTTTCAGTTTAACCTTTTAGTTCTTCACGAAATAGGGGTTTAAACATCTCCGGTCGATTCTCCGGCCAAGTGATATCTTCTATTTCATGGCGTTTTGTTCACTGTTTTGACCCCTAATTGTTTCTAACAGTTTTCTGCACATCATAGGGTCATGCTTGGGTCGATTAAACAAGGTTTAATGCATGAAATGACCCACGGCCGATTATTCTCTATAACCTGCAACTTAGAATATCTCTATGGTTTCTAAACCTTTTTCTATCATTCTTCTTGCATTTAAAAGCTAAAAGCATGCTTATCAAAACCCTAGATTTAGATCAAACCTTCATGCTTAAAATCACAAAAACAGAACTTAACTTGCTTTCCTGGGTGTTCGGATTTAGCCCACTGTGACCCTCCAAACCTTCCTGTTGATGTTCCTGAGTTCTTTGTCAACCTTTCTCTCAATCTCAGTTTTTTTTTGCCTCTCAACTCTCACCCGTATGTACATATATAGAGAAAAGGTTCCACCGCCTCTCTCCTCGTTCTCTCTCTCTCTCTCTCGGTTACTCCCCCTTCTATGGCCCCTTTCCTTGACCTAAGTTCTGTGTTCCCTCTGCCAAATGCAAACTTTGCATTAAATGGCTTGGGAGACTTGTTGGGCACTCATATATACATATATCATATTATATATATAACACACACACACACTTCTCACCTAACCGACACATACACACACCCTCACATACATTACACCTGTATACTGCCCAATGGCAGTTTCCCCTTTTTCCTTTTCTTTCCTTTTATTTCTTATGCATATATACATATATACATAAATACATCATATTATATATATATACACATTAAATACATGTTCTTATACATATATATACATGCATGTGTAGGGGTACAATTCCATTTTTAATCCTATTTACATACACTTATTTTAATTGAGCTACGAATCTATGTTCACGTATGCATGCATGGAAATACGTGCTTGTACGCATTACGATGCAATGCCCTGTGGGGCTCGGGTGTTACCCAGCCTTGATCATTCATTTCCATCATTCACAGTTCCAGTCATTCATTTCCATGAAAATACTATGATATACATATCTTACCGTTCAAGTTACATGTGTTAACCGACCTACCTTGGTATACGTGACGTATCCCGGGTCGGGATATTACATTCTTACCTCCTTAAAAATAAGTTTGTCCCCAAACTTAGCATATACTACTATGAAAATAAGTGCGGGTACTTGGCGCGCATATCATCTTCTTGCTCCCAAGTAGCCTCTTCCATCCGGTGATTCCTCCACAGAACTTTGACTAATGGAATAGTCTTGTTCCGTAGTACCTGATCTCGACGATCCAAAATCTAAACTGGATGCTCTATGTAACTCAGATTTTCCTGGACGTCTAAGGGTTCGTGCTCGATCACTTGATCTGCACTCTGTGTCACATCCCGAACCCCACCCTACGCGGATGTCGAGGACGTGACTGCCAGTCGGTCGCGACGCGACCAACCAAAGGCAAATTCTGAACTTTTCGACGAATTGCACTCCAACTGTAGGGTCAGATGCAGCAGAATTTAAAACTTTTTTATTTTTTTTTGTCACGGGAATGCAACTCACTTATCCATTTTAAGTATATGTATCACAGAGCAAGACTAAATCCAGTCAGTCAACAATTCTAATCTCAGAGCATATCTAAAATCAAGCATATAACAACAGAGCAGATCTAATATCTCTAGAGTACCATTAGTTCCATGAGCCATGTATATCTATATATATCAGTCAAGTCAGTCATAACATACCACTCACCGGAATAACCAGGTTCAATCCATAATAAACCAGTCTCTACAATTCAGTGCCGTCAGATCCTTACTTGCGATGCCACTTGGCCTATTCACGTCATGTCATAGTACCTTCTAATCCAATGGAGGTAATTCCTGAAAAATGTCAGAATAATGGGGCGAGCTTAAATAAGCCCAGTGAGTAACACAGGTTCCCTATCATGGGTTTCAAAACCAGTTTTGTGCTTCCAAGGCACAGGGATAATTTAGTCATTTCAAAAATAACTATTTTTATAAATCCATTTCATAAGCAGTCTAGTACAATAAAACAGAATCGAACAGATAATACAAACGGATCGGAACATGACATAACCAATCGGTCAGAACAATAACTATTGCTAATATATCGGTCAAGACACAGACTCTTCATTAACGGAACGAATCATAACGGAACTGGACCATATATCAATCAAGACAGACAGATCATCAACGGACGGAACATGTCGGAACCGGACGGAACATATCAATCGAGGTAGACATAACATTAACGGACGGAATATAACGGAATCGGACGGTAACAATACATCAGTCAAGCAAAGGCATATCGCGAACGGATAAAATTATAACGGAACTAAACGGAAACAATACACTAATCAAGACACAGGCAAATCATGAGCAGGACACAACATAACGGAACTGGGTAGAAACAATATAACAATCAAGTCAGGGACACATCACTGTCGGAACTAATCATAACTGGACTGAACAATATTTCAATCAAGACAGACGTATCATCAACGGACAATACACAACGGAACTGGACCATATATCAATCAAGGCAGACACATTATCAATGAACGGAACATAACAGAATCGAACAGAACAAAACATTAGTCAAAGCAAAGACATATCATCAACGGACAGATCATAACGGAACTGGACCATATATCAATCAAGGCGGACTTAACATCATTAACGGACGGAACATGTCAGAACCGGACGGAACATATCAATCGAGGCAGACATATCATTAACGGACAGCACATAACCGAACTGAACGAAATTCCTAATTCGAAGGATACAAGCACATCACGTGGAATGTGATACAAAGGGCGTACATTAAGTACATACATTTAAACAATATAGCATTCAGACAGTATACTATACAAAGCGGTACGATACAACAAAATGTTGTTCTTTGCCTATATCACATGGTTTATTTAATTGTTTCAGAAATAATGGTTCAATATATCCATTTTATCTCAACAGTTCAAAACGGGCAAAACAGTACGGGATGCTAGCACAGGGATCAGGAATATAGTCAATTATTTAAAAAGACTAAAACCATGTCATAAGTGATATAGTACGAAAAGCATGCATTTAAATAATTGCACTTAAATAATTGCATTCAAAACAGATCAGTAAATCAAGGGACAGTATCAAAACAGTGTCAGAAGTTACTCACAAACTTTACGCTTATTTCCTTGCATAAATAATCCGATAACCTCCAGGTACGTCAGGCATCTCCATGTATATCCTGAATAATAATCATCAATCACAGACAGATCAGAACTCATCCATTCAGGTCTCATTCGTCATCTTAGGTGTCTATCGGATTACCTAAGATAGCCTAGTAGCCTATCGCCCTTCCATTGGGTCTCACCCGAGGCTATTTCATTCTTTAATTAGGCTTAGCAGTTATTAGGATTATATCCTAAGTCATTTAGACTTCAATTGTTATCAGTCAGGCACTCATTCAACCTTAGGGGCAAAATGGTAATTTTACCATTCTTGTCCCGGACCCTATCGTGGTCTTCGGAATAGTCTTTATATCTTAAGTACAAAGTTTTACGTCCTGTGGACTCCAATCGGTATCAGTTAGGTTCTCATTTTAACCATAGGGGCAAAATGGTAATTTTGCCATTCTTATCCCGGACCCTGTTATGGTCCTCAGAATATCCCATATATCGTATATATGAAGTTTTAAGTCTTTTAGACTTTAATCGGTATCAGTTGGGCACTTATTTAGTCTTAGGGGCAAAATGATAATTTTGTCATTTTTGCCCCGGACCCTATCATGGTCCTCAGAACGTCCCATATATCTCATGTATAAATTGTAAGTCCCTTGAACTTCATTTGGTATCTGCTTTAGATCGTCGGGACACATCGGTCATTTCTCGTTTTACGGGTTGACTGTCTCGGAGTCTTATTTAGCCCTTCTGTGTTCATAATTATCCCTATGATAATTTATCAGATCAGTTTGACCTTTATTCGACCTCTACTTTGCACTTACAGTACTCAGGGGTATTTTGGTCATTTTACGTTTTGTGTAATTCTGACCCCGATTCGTCACCTAATCAAGTATATAGTCTCACCAGTGTCTGGGCTCCTACCGGTATCAGTTTCGTCCCAATCGGACTTTGTTTAGGTCTCGTACGGCATCAGGGGTAATTTGGTAATTTCATTTGTCGTATTTTTCGGCACGTCAGTTCATAAAATGGACCTCACCATTGGGTCCAGAGCGTCCAACATAGTGAAATTGGACTGTCTGTTATGTTTAATCGGCCCTGGGTATCATTAAGGGCAATTCGGTCATTTACACTTTATGTGTCTGTATTTTTCGGGACTTCAGTTCGTTAAACGGATCTCACCGTTGAGTTTAGAATGCCCGAGATAGTCAAAATAGGCTATCTGATATTTTTATTTGGGTCTGGGTACCATCAGGGGCAGTTCGGTCATTTATCACTTACGGGTCTGTATTTTTCGGGACTGTATTTCCAAAATCGGACTGTACCATTGAGTCCAGAATGCTTGAAATAGTGAAAATACACTGTTCATTTAATTTATTTGGACTCCGTTTGACATATTTAATGTCCAGGGGTAAAATTGTAATTTTACCTATTTAATAAAATAATAAAATAATTATTTTATTATTTAATTAATTACCAGGGGCTTAAATGTATATTTTATCCAAAATCTGGGCCACTGTGTAATTTTTTAAAACAGTGGGGATAAATCCGTAATTTCAGGAAGTGTTTGGGGTTCAAAATATAAATTTCATAATTTAGGGGTTCAAACCCAAGGGTTCAAGGGTTCACCAAGTGAACCGGTCCAAATCACTGTGAACCAAACGGTCTAGTTGCCTTCAGAAAATCGGGATAAGATATCCCTGGTAACCCCAATTTGCCCCTTATCCGTGTTTAGGGCTAAGCCCAAATCAAATTTTCTAATTTCGGATTTATTAACTGTGTTGCCAAACAGGCCGAATTCAGGTTTTAATTTAAAACCTTTAACACAAAACGGCCTAGCTTCATTTTTTCGGTGGCACGTTCATGCGTCGACACGTGTCCAAGTCGACACGGTCTGCCCATGCGAGTTGGACGAGTCGACTCCGTCTTCTTCATCTTCTCCCCCAGTTTTGCCCTAGTTCCCGATTTCATATTTTCTCATTTTCGTGATATTTGAGGTACATATTTTTGCTGTTTTTGGTTCCAAACCATTCCCACAGGTTAGACCAACAACTTGGCATCGATTTTGTGCGTCGAAATTACGGGTGGAGCTCTGTTTAACCGATTATCATGGGGGGGTTTCAGCTCGGTCGCGTGGCCTCATTTCTCCACCAAACCTCACGTGGCTTGGCTCGTTGTGACCAGTGTGTCCATGGGGATCAACATCCCATTTAGAAATTTCAGTTTAAGGGCCTATTTCAGATTTTTGGTTCCATGGCCGAGACCCATAGGTTCGGCTTCGAGGGCCTTCCAGTGTGGTTTTGGGTCGCGTAAAGCGATATTTTAAACCCCTTTCGTGTCTAGATTAGTTCTAGACCATTGAAAATCAGTTCGGTTGAGGTCATTTCAGACCTGCTACTCAAGGTCGTTAATGGCGGTTTTGTTATAGTTTTTTGGGTTTCAGCCCTATTCGACTCTCCCAATTGATTCATAATAATGCTAAGGTCTCACAGTAACTGATTTACGCAGTCCATATGATTTAAAAACCATCAGAGAAATACCAATAACCCAAATAGAAAAATTTAGCAATTTAGCAGTTTTGAGGTATTTACCTCTCAAGCAGTGGCCTTCCTCATGGCTTGGTTCAGGCACCTTGGTGGTGCCTCAGTCAGTCACACGGTGCTGCTCGGCTCCTCAGTCCCCTTTGGTGCATCTCCATGAATGTACACACCATGGACACACACTTTGCATGCACATGCAAGGCCTCACCTCTTCCTAACCCACTCTCTCTTTTGGTGCAGGTCTGTCCGTACACTATCACACACATTCAGGCAGTTTTCTGGCTAGCCCCCAAGCAACATGTAACATATATATACATATATTATTACATATTCTATATATATACCTCTCTTATATGTATATAGATGTATATACATCAGAGAACAGTGGGATCTTAGGGCTGAGGTGGGCTGAGGGGGCAATCATGTGGGGTTTGCATGCAACCTCATTGGTCCAATTTGAGGTGGGGCTTGGGGCAATTCAGAGATATATACAATTAAGTTGTATATATAGGCACAAAGGTCTGGGTAGCCCAACTGATAAGTTTTTTGGATAAAATTATTTCCCTCCATAGGTCAAGGGTTCAATTCCCCTTGACTACCAATTTGGCCATTTTTCCACATTTTGGGCTAAGGCCCTGTTTGGCTGCGCATTAATTCAGTTTCTGATGTTTGCCTCATAACTTTCATTCCGTAACTCCTTTTTCGATGCGGTTTGTTCCGAGAGTCTCATATTTCAGTTATCTACAGTGTCAGAGGTTCCGTGTCATTTGTTAGTCATTCGGGATTTCCGTGGCTAATTAATTCGAATTCCGTCAGTGTTAAATTGACATTATTTCACCTAATTAATTGGTAATTAGGTTCGGGTATTATACCCTATTCTCGGACATGTTTTAATTATTTTATCGGTCTAGTGTGACCACCGGGAGATTAAGGTTAATTTCCTTAATTATTCCCTAAGTCGGTATTAATTAATAATTAATATTTAATTATTAATTATACAAGATCGGGGTGTTACACTCTGTATACACTTCCTTAGCATCGAGACATGAAACACATTGTGAACATGTGCTAACTCTGATGGTAAGGCAAGCTCGTAAGCTACGGGTCCAACCCTCTTCGTGATCCTGAATGGCCCAATGTATTTGGGGCCAAGCTTCCCTCCCTTGCCAAACCTGACTACCCCTTTCATGGGTGATACTTTCAAGTATACAAAATCGTCTTTCGCAAACTCTAAATCTCGTCGGTGAACATTCGCATAGCTTTTCTGTCGACTTTGAGTTGCTAATAAACGCTGTCGGATCAGTTGTATCTTTTGTGCGGTCTGTTCCACTATCTCTGGCCCATAGAGTTTCCTTTCTCCCACCTCTGTCCAACACAGTGGTGATCGGCACTTCCTGCCTTATAATGCCTCATATGGTGCCATACCAATACTAGCTTGATAGCTATTATTGTACGTGAACTCCACCAATGGCAACTGATCTTCCCAACTTCCTTCAAAGTCTATGACACAGAAACGCAGTAAGTCTTCTAAAGTTTGTATCGTCCTTTCCGACTGGCCGTCGGTCTCGGGATGATACGCAGTGCTAAGACTCAGTTCCGTGCCCATAGCTTGTTGTAATCCCTTCCAGAATCGTGATACGAACCAGGGGTCCCTATCAGAAACAATCGATACTAGAACTCCGTGAAGTCTAACAATCTCTCTGATGTATAGCTCGGCTAGTCGCTGAAGAGATTGTGTCGTCTTGGTTGCCAGGAAGTGAGCTGTCTTAGTTAATCTGTCTACGATGACCCAGATAGAATCACTTCCCCTGACTGTCTTTGGCAATCCTGACACAAAGTCCATCGTGATGTGTTCCCACTTCCATTCAGGAATCGGCAGTGACTGCAGAAGTCCTCCCGGCTTCTGGTGTTCTACCTTAATTTGCTGGCACTTGGCACATCGTGCTATGTACTCAGCTATGTGACGTTTCATTCCAGACCACCAATAAGTATCCTTAACATTGTGATACATTTTGGTGCCCCCTGGATGTAAGGCGAACTTCGAACTGTGTGCCTCATCAAGAATCTCTTTCCTGATCTCGGGCACGTCGGGTACACAGATCCTACCCTGATAATACAATATTCCATCTCTCACTGTGTACTCAAAATCTATGTCTGTCTCCATTCCTTGAAGAAGCTTAGCCAACTTCTCGTCCTGAGTCTGCTGTCCCCTGATCTTGTCCACAATCGACAAACCGACTGTGACGTTGGCACATAGTGCCTCGGAACTGGGCAGAACTACTTCTATTTCCATGTCCTCCAAATCTCTCAGTATTTTCGTCTGTGTTGTCAACAGGCAAGCTAAACTTCCTGATGACTTTCGACTAAGAGCGTCAGCTACCACATTTGCCTTTCCTGGGTGGTACTGTATGTTGACCTCGTAGTCTTTCAATAACTCCAACCAACGGCGTTGTCTCATATTGAGCTCCTTCTGTGTAAACAGATACTTGAGGCTCTTATGATCGGTGAACATTTCGCATGTGGTCCCGTATAAATAGTGCCTCCATATCTTCAAAGCGAAGACAATGGCTGCTAGCTCAAGGTCATGTGTCGGATAGTTCCCCTCGTGGGGTCTCAACTGTCGGGAAGCATAAGCTACCACTTTTCCGTTCTGCATTAACACACACCCTAAGCCCTTGTATGAAGCATCACTGTAAATTACGAACCCGTTAGTCCCTTCTGGTACCGTCAATATAGGAGCTGTAACCAGACGCTCCTTTAACTCTTGGAAACTCTTTTCTTGTTCCTCTGTCCAAACAAAAGGAACACCTTTCCGGGTCAGTTTGGTAATAGGCGTAGCTATTTTGGAGAAGTCCTGGACAAATCTCCTATAGTAGCCTGCTAACCCCATAAAACTTCGCACTTCCGTGACACTCGTAGGTTGAGGCCAATTCATGATTGCCTCGATCTTTTGGGAATCAACAGAGATTCCCTCTTTACTGATCACATGTCCCAGAAATGCTATACTAGGAAGCCAGAATTCGCATTTCTTCAATTTGGCGTACAACTTCTGCTCCCCTAACTTCTGTAGGACTCCCCTCAAATATACCTCGTGTTCTTCCTGGTTCTTAGAGTAAACCAAGATGTCGTCTATAAACACAATCACGAAGTCATCCAAGTATGGCTTGAACACACGGTTCATCATGTCCATGAATGCAGCTGGGGCATTGGTCACCCCAAATGGCATAACAAGGAACTCGTAGTGTCCATACCGTGTCCTAAATGCTGTCTTCTGAATGTCAGTGGGTCTGACCTTCAACTGGTGATAACCGGACCTCAAATCGATCTTCGAGAACACCTGGGCCCCTTTTAACTGGTCGAACAAATCATCCACTCTGGGCAGTGGATATCTGTTTCGGATGGTAACTTTGTTCAACTCACGATAGTCGATACACAGTCTCATAGTTCCATCCTTTTTCTTTACGAACAATATAGGTGCACCCCATGGTGACGAGCTGGGTCGTTTGAAACCCTTGTCCAATAATTCCTGCAACTGGAGCTTCAGCTCCTTCAGCTCTGCCGGTGCCATCCTATATGGAGTCTTGGATATCGGCGTAGTGCCCGGCAATACGTCGATGCAAAACTCGATCTCTCTGTCTATGGGCATTCCTGGAAGGTCATCCAAGAACACTCCGGGAAATTCCCTAGCAATGGGAATCTTTTCTAACTCAGGCTGCTGAGAATCAGTGTCTTGAACACTACATAAGAATCCGTGGCATCCCTTGCGAAGCAGATGCCTTGCCTGGATAGAGGAAACGAAGTAGGGTGGGGAAGCCACTCCTGTCCCCTCAAAGTCAACTGTCGGAAACTGTGGATTCTGTATGAGAACTCGTTTCGCCATACAGTCTATCGTAGCATAATTGGCGGCCAGTCAATCCATTCCAAGGATAACGTCGAATCCACAAATTTCCAAAGGTATAAGGTCAGCCAATAAGTGTGTATCCCCCATCTGTATCCCACATTTCCTATACATGGTATCCCCCAACAATGATTTCCCCGATGGTATAGAAACATTCAGTAAATACCCTAAGGGTTCCGTCACTAGGTTCAATCTAGTAGCATATGTAGGGGATATAAATGAATGTGTAGATCCAGTGTCAAATAAAACATGAGCAGGCTGTGAGCATACTAAAAGAGTACCTGCGACTACAGAGGTTGTAGCCTGCACGTCTCCTGGTAAAAGGGAGAAAACCCGTCCTGCCTGCTGCTGGACGTTCCCCTGTCCACTCCTTTGGGCTGGAGGTCTAGGTGGTGCTACTCCAGTGGTTGGTGCTTTAACCGAAGCAGTACTGGGCGTGGCCTGATCCTTCTGAGGGCATTCTCTTGCAAAATGTCCCTCCTGGCCACAGTAGTAGCAAGCGTTGCTGTCCTTGAGACATTGGCCCTTATGGATCTTATTGCAACGAGAGCACTTGGCTGCCCCCTTTTTAGTGTTGCCTTGTTTCTTCTGACCGGACCCTGTTGCTTGTGATGTGGCTCCAGGTCTGGTAAATGTAGATCCATGTTCTGAAGTAGAAGGCCCTTGCCTCTTTTTCTGATTGCCTCCATGCTTCAGGTTCCCTTTCCTCTTGGCGAATTCCTCACCACTCCTTTCTATGACTCGAGCTGTCTCCACTACATCATCATAGGTAGCCAGTCGATGAGGTACCAGTCTATCCTTGATAGCCCATCTCAATCCCTCCTCGAACTTGCGAGCTTTCAGATCCTCGGTATTGACAGCACTTGGAGCAAACCTGGCCAATTCAGTAAATTTGGCCTCTTATTGCTCTACCGTCATTCCCCCCTGTTGCAGTACCATAAACTCTGCAACTCTTCGATTTCGTACTTCTTGGGAGAAGTACTTCTTGTTGAAGATATCAGTGAATCGTTGCCAGTCCATGCCTGGCTCCTTATCTTCCTCTATCATCCACCATTTATGTGCCATCCCTTTATGCATATAAGTGGCGTATGCCACTTTTTGGACTTCAGTGCATATCAGGATTTTGAAGATCCTGTTCATCTCTAGTAACCACTCCTCAGCTATAGTGGCTCCTCCTGTACCGTCGAAAGTCGGGGGTTTCATTTTCTGAAACCGCTCAGATAAGTATGCAGCGTCTCGCTCGTTTCCTTGACGATTTCCTGCATTGTCGCCTGCATTGACAGGCTGCTCCTGTTATACTGGCTGTGCTGGTTGGCTAGCACTAGCCTGAATTTGTGGTAGACTTTCAATGATAGTCCGCATCATTCTTTCCAATTGTTCTAAACGATCCATAGGCAACGGACCTTGCCTCGTGTTTACCATGACTGTGAATAGAATCAATGAAGCTGACCAATGAGATAACCAATGAAATAACCAATGAGATGACCAGTCAATGTGTAAGACAATATAAAATGTCAGTCATATCTAATAATCTTAACTCTAGTCCTATCTCTCATGACTCTCAATCGAACCTATAGCTCTGATACCAAGCTGTCACGACCCGAAACCCACCCTATGCGGATCTCGTGTCGCGGGGCCGACCCGAAGGCCGTCCCTACTTTTTCCATTCCTATATCATAGTACTAATATGCAATGTACTAAAAATTTTAAACAATAAACAACTGGAAGTCTTTATCAATTACAGTAATCCAGCGGAAGTCTTTTTAAATAAATTAAACAGCGGAAATCTATTAAATACATGACATAGTTCTACATAATTCAAAATGAGAACTAAAACGTAACCAGCACCTGGGGGTGGTGAATACATGGGAGAACTAACATAGACTGGTACAATACTCCAAAATGTCCCCTTACGCTCTCAGACTCCTACTGGGGTCTCATAGCGTCATCACCTGAAATGGGGGTAAATGGGGTGGAATGAGCTACAAAGCTCAGTAAGTAAAACAGATCTCCAACACTGGTATCGATGATCAATGTGAATCCATGTATAAGATAATGATAGCCAATCATAAGGAAGGAGATGCTGTGATAGCCAATGAACATGATTGCCACGAGGGCCAATGGAAACAATTGCCACGAGGGCCAATGAAAAGTAATCGCAATACACAATCAGGAGTAATAGTGTAAAATGAAAATGTAACAACAATGAAGTACTGCCATAATGAACCGATCACAATCAAATCAATCAATGCAAGTCCTTCGAGACTTGAAGAGTTATAAGGAATAGTGCCATTCAACAATCAAGTTCTGTGAATCATAAGAGATGCTGTTATTCTATTTCAGGGCTCGGCAGACCCTCGATCTTTTGGGGCCCGGCATACCCCCCAGTCAATTCTAGTAAATTGCCATTTGTCCGTTTACAGGACTTGACCCGTAGGTCCCATTCAATCAGATAGCATCAGATGGGTGTTGTGACTGAGCACAACTCCCGTGTCCATAAACATGTCATGATCATAGTAATTCCATAGAATATAAAAATGGAATATCATTCATTCAATGAGGATACAATAGTAAGC
This sequence comes from Nyssa sinensis, assembly GCA_008638375.1. Lineage (NCBI taxonomy): Eukaryota > Viridiplantae > Streptophyta > Magnoliopsida > Cornales > Nyssaceae > Nyssa > Nyssa sinensis. The sequence goes on from CM018032.1 coordinate 29,815,447, forward strand.
CTTTCAAGGCATGGTTAAACATGATAACAATGATATAGCAATCAATCAAGGTCCACAAGATAGAACAATATCATATTGTGGATAGCAATAACATATGTGCTTTCAAAGCACAGTGAAACATGATAACAATGATACATCAGTCAATGATATGTCCACAAGATAGAAAATATCGAAATGTGGAACACAAGGATATCAATACATTCAAGAGTACGAGTTTGGCAGTAAAAGAATAAACTTGGCTTGTGGAAACACCACATGTAAGAGAGAGTGATCCACTTACCTCTATCGTGATTCTATCTCAGGAATCCGTGAGTGTACCTTTGCCTTTCGAGTTTCCTATATATCAGTGAATACGTTTCAGAATAAATACTATTTATCAAATTTTATGCCTTTCCATCATAAGTATTTCAAATACTAATTTAGACTTTACCATTGAGTCTGGAATGCCGAAGAAAGTCGGTTTAGGCTTTCGCGGAATTCCATTTGGACTTTTGCACTAAAAAGGGCAAAATGGTCATTTTGCACTTTTACGGTATTTTATCCTTCGGGGTCTCATCTCGTAAAATGGACCCCACCATTGGACTCAGAACGTCCGAGATAATAAGTTTTAACTATTCATTTGTATCGTTTGGACTTTGTTTGACCCAATTTTGAAATAGGGGCATTATTGTAAAAATTAATATTTAATTAATTTTTTATGTTTGGGCAACAGTGAAATTTCTTAAAATATTTGGGGCCGGTTCATAAATTCCAAAACCTGCGGTCTGAACCAGTTGGTTTAGGACCAGAAACCCTAAACCGGTCCACCCTTCCCCTGAACCAAACGGTTCACTTCATTTGAAAAATCGGATTTCAATAACCCTGATTTCCTATCCCATCCTTGGTTGGGATAACCCCAAACCCAATTCCAATTTACTATCCATGTAACCAAACAAGCCCAATTCCTTTTAAATTAAAAATCCAAAAGGACACAGCTTTACTTACCCTCTTATTTCCGGTCGGGTCCCGACCCGGATCCAACCCGGATCCGTTTCCTTTTAACCCGAATAGACCCACGACTTTCCGGTCGTCTCCCCCAGAACTCCGGTAGGGTTCCGATAGTGCACAGTCACCTTCTCCGGCGACGGTGACTCAGTTTCAGTCATTTTTTAAGCCGTTTTGAATGCCATTCTTTTCCATTTTTCATGTAGAATATATTTCTAACTTTAGTTTTCAGTTTAACCTTTTAGTTCTTCACAAAATAGGGGTTTAAACATCTCCGGCCGATTCTCCGGCCAAGTGATATCTTCTATTTCATGGCGTTTTGTTCACTGTTTTGACCCCTAATTGTTTCTAACAGTTTTCTGCACATCATAGGGTCATGCTTGGGTCGATTAAACAAGGTTTAATGCATGAAATGACCCACGGCCGATTATTCTCTATAACCTGCAACTTAGAATATCTCTATGGTTTCTAAACCTTTTTCTATCATTCTTCTTGCATTTAAATGCTAAAAGCATGCTTATCAAGACCCTAGATTTAGATCAAACCTTCATGCTTAAAATCACAAAAACAGAACTTAACTTGCTTACCTGGGTGTTCGGATTTAGCCCACTGTGACCCTCCAAACCTTCTTGTTTATGCTCCTGAGTTCTTTGTCAACCTTTCTCTCAATCTCAGTTTTCTTTTTGCCTCTCAACTCTCACCCGTATGTACATATATAAAGAAAAGGTTCCACCGCCTCTCTCCTCTTTCTCTCTCTCTCTCTCTCTCTCTCTCTCTCTCTCGGTTACTCCCCCTTTTATGGCCCCTTTCCTTGACCTAAGTTCTGTGTTCCCTCTGCCAAAGGCAAACTTTGCATTAAATGGCTTGGGAGACTTGTTGGGCACTCATATATACATATATCATATTATATATATAACACACACAGACACTTCTCACCTAACCGACACACACACACACCCTCACATACATTACACCTGTATACTGCCCAAGGGCAGTTTCCCCTTTTTCCTTTTCTTTCCTTTTATTTCTTATGCATATATACATATATACATAAATACATCATATTATATATATATATACACACATTAAATACATGTTCTTATACATGTATATACATGCATGTGTAGGGGTACAATTCCATTTTTAATCCTATTTACATACACTTATTTTAATCGAGCTACGAATCTATGTTCACGTATGCATGCATGGAAATACGTGCTTGCACGCATTACGATGCAATGCCCTGTGGGGCTCGGGTGTTACCTAGCCTTGATCATTCATTTCCATAATTCACAGTTCTAGTCATTCATTTCCATGAAAATACTATGATATACATATCTTACCGTTCAAGTTACATGTGTTAATCGACCTACCTCGGTATACGTGACGTATCTCGAGTCAGGATATTACAATTCAACAATCAAGTTCTTTCAGCCATAAGAGATGCTTTTATTCTGTAACATGCCAGTGAATTTGCAAATGCAATGCCAATGAAAATGCAATGAGATGCCAATGATCATGCCAGTCAATTGCCGGTGGAAAGCCTTCGAGGAATTCATTCCTGCCACCTGTCCATTCATGGACTTAACCCTTAGGTCTCCAATCAATACAGAAGCATCGGATGGATGTTGTGACTGAGCACAAATCCGGTATTCATAACATATCATGATCATTCGTGATTCCATAGAAGTATAAAATGGAATATCATAGATTCAATGAAAACATAACAGTACGCCTTTCAAGGCATAGTTCAACATGATAACAATGATACAACAGTCAACCAATGTCCACAAGATAGAACACTATCACATTGTGGATAGCAATAACATGAGGTACTTTCAAGGCACAGTGAAACATGATAACAATGATACATCAGCCAATCAAATATCCACAAGATAGGAAAATATCGAATTGTGGACACAAGGATATCAATACATTCAAGAGTACGAGTTTGGCAGTAAAAGAATGAACTTGGCTTGTGGAAACACCACATGTAAGAGAGAGTGATCCACTTACCTCTATCGTGATTCTAGATCAGGAATCCGTGAGTGTACCATTGCCTTTCGAGTTCCCTATATATCAGTGAATACGTTTCAGAATAAATGCTATTCATCAAATTTTATGCCTTTCTATCATAAGTATTTCAAATACTAATTTAGACTTTACCATTGAGTCCGGAATGCCGAAGAAAGTCGGTTTAGGCTTTCGCGGAATTCTATTTGGACTTTTGTACTAAAAAGGGCAAAATAGTCATTTTGCACTTTTATGTATTTTATCCTTCGGGGTCTCGTCTCGTAAAACGGACCCTACCATCGGGCTCAGAGCGTCCGAGATAATAAGTTTTGACTATTCATTTACCTCGTTTGGACTTCGTTTGACCCATATTTGAAATAGGGGTATTTTCGTAATTTCTTAAAATATTATTTAATAAGTTTTACTGTTTGGGGTTCAAACGTAAATACTCAAAACTTCTGGGGTCGGTCCGTGATTTCTAAGAGTTCCGGCCTGAACCAGTGGGTTCGTTGGCTCAACCTCTAAACCGGTCCAACATTTAAGTGAACCGACCGGTTCGGTTTAACCCAAAATGGCCCCCCCGTTTTTCCGATCTCCTTCTCCGGTCATCCCCCCAATTCCGGTCACCGGAATGTCGGTTTCCTCTCACTGTTTTACACGTTTTCTACGTCCAAAATTCCCGATTTTTGAACCAAATTGTTCCTTATAATCTTGACAACTCATTTAAACTAATTTGGGTTCGATTTGCTGTGGTTTTTTCCGACACCCACAACTTTCCGGCGTAACACTGGTGGACGGATAATTGGCCATTAACTGGCCATTTCTCGACCGATTTAGATGGTTCAAATTCCGTTGGGTTCCTAATGAACTTGGCTACCTATTTTAAGTCCTAAAATCGCGATCAAGTGGACCTACCAAAATCTGCCATTGTTGACCATGTGCGGCATTTTCATTTCTTAAATTTTTCTATACCTTAGCAAGTCCAACACAACTGATTTAATTTAAAACACAAAAGGACTTAGGTTCAGTCAGAATATAAATGTCTAGATGCTGTTTCTCCTTCCTCCAAGCTCTCGGTTTCTCCACTGATTTTCACTTTCTCTCTCTAAATTCTTCTCTTTTTATGCGACCCGTTCCTCTCTCTAACCTTCTCTCTTTCTCATTCTGCTTCCCTCTCCCTTTTAGTTCTGGTCTTTCCTTTTCTCCCGAGAGTGAGAGACCATATGCATGAAATAAGCTTTTTCATTTCTCTCTCTCTCTCTCTCTCTCTCTCTCTCTCTCTCTCTTTAGTCAGACTTCACCATGACCTGTGACCTTCTTACACACTCCAACACCAACTTTCTGTCACCACCACTCCTTATTGAGTGTTATACACTCAACTCCTCACACACACACATTGAACCGTACACACACACACACCTTTTGATACATATATATATATATATACATATATAGGTCTTCACCCACTCACACACACTTGCACGGCTGTCCTTGGCAGCCCACTTGTCCATTTTCCTTTCTTTCCCCTTTTTATTTTAATTTAATATACATACATATATATATATATATTATAATACATTATATAATATATATATACATGTATAACTCATAATTATACATATTTTATACGTACCTATACGCTCATACATATACGTATATACTAAACTCTGGGCACGTACGCATATACTGATTTTTGGTATACTACGTGTCTGTGAAACATGGGCATGCATGGAAATACGTGCGTAAATGCTTTACGATGCAATGTCCCGGGGTGCTCAGGTGTTGCCCGGCACGGTTTATACATTCAATCATTTTCCATTTCCAGTCATTCATTTCCGTGAAATACCATGATATACATTTCTTACTGTTTAAGTTACATAGTTTAACCGACCTACCTCGGTATACGTGACGTATCCTGGGTCGGGATATTACATTCTTACCCCGTTAAAATAAGTTTGTCCTCAAACTTAGCATATACTACTATGAAAATAAGTATGGGTACTTGGCGCGCATATCATCTTCTCGCTCCCAAGTAGCCTCTTCCATCCGGTGATTTCTCCACATAACTTTGACTAATGGAATAGTCTTGTTCCGTAGTACCTGATCTCGACGATCCAAAATCTGAACTGGATGCTCTATGTAACTCAGATTTTCCTGGACGTCTAATGGTTCGTGCTCGATCACTTGATCTGCACTCTGTATACATTTCCTTAGCATCGAGACATGAAACACATTGTGGACATGTGCTAACTCTGAAGGTAAGGCAAGCTCGTAAGCTACGGGTCCAACCCTCTTCGTGATCCTGAATGGCCCAATGTATCTGGGGCCAAGCTTTCCCCTCTTGCCAAACCTGACTACTCCTTTCATGGGTGATACTTTCGAGTACACAAAATCGTCTTTCGCAAACTCTAAGTCTCGTCGGTGAACATTCGCATAACTTTTCTGTCGACTTTGAGTTGCTAATAAACGCTGTCGGATCAGTTGTATCTTTTGTGCGGTCTGTTCCACTATCTCTGGCCCATAGAGTTTCCTTTCTCCCACCTCTGTCCAACACAGTGGTGATCGGCACTTCCTGCTGTACAATGCCTCATATGGCGCCATACCAATACTAGCTTGATAGCTATTATTGTACGTGAACTCCACCAATGGCAACTGATCTTCCCAACTCCCCTCAAAGTCTATGACACAGAAACGCAGTAAGTCTTCTAAAGTTTGTATCGTCCTTTCCGACTGGCCGTCGGTCTCGGGGTGATACGTAGTGCTAAGACTTAGTTCCGTGCCCATAGCTTGTTGTAGTCCCTTCCAGAATCGTGATACGAACCGGGGGTCCCTATCAGAAACAATTGATACTAGAACTCCGTGAAGTCTAACAATCTATCTGATGTATAGCTCGGCTAGTCGCTGAAGAGATTGTGTCGTCTTGGTTGCCAGGAAGTGAGCTGTCTTAGTTAATCTATCTACGATGACCCAGATAGAGTCACTCCCATTGACTGTCTTTGGCAATCCTGACACAAAGTCCATCGTGATGTGTTCCCACTTCCACTCAGGAATGGGCAGTGATTGCAGAAGTCCTCCACGCTTCTGATGTTGTGACTGAGCACAAATCCGGTATTCATAACATATCATAATCATTCGTGATTCCATAGAAGTATAAAATGGAATATCATAGATTCAATGAAAACATAACAGTACGCCTTTCAAGGCATAGTTCAACATGATAACAATGATACAACAGTCAACCAATGTCCACAAGATAGAACAATATCACATTGTGGATAGCAATAACATGAGGTACTTTCAAGGCACAGTGAAACATGATAACAATGATACATCAGCCAATCAAATATCCACAAGATAGGAAAATATCGAATTGTGGACACAAGGGTATCAATACATTCAAGAGTACGAGTTTGGCCGTAAAAGAATGAACTTGGCTTGTGGAAACACCACATGTAAGAGAGAGTGATCCACTTACCTCTATCATGATTCTAGATCAGGAATCCGTGAGTGTACCCTTGCCTTTCGAGTTCCCTATATATCAGTGAATACGTTTCAAAATAAATGCTATTCATCAAATTTTATGCCTTTTTATCATAAGTATTTCAAATACTAATTTAGACTTTACCATTGAGTCCAGAATGCCGAAGAAAGTCGGTTTAGGCTTTCGCGGAATTCCATTTGGACTTTTGTACTAAAAAGGGCAAAATGGTCATTTTGCACTTTTATGTATTTTATCCTTCGGGGTCTCGTCTCGTAAAACGGACCCCACCATCGGGCTCAGAGTGTCCGAGATAATAATTTTTGACTATTCATTTACCTCGTTTGGACTTCGTTTGACCCATATTTGAAATAGGGGTATTTTCGTAATTTCTTAAAATATTATTTAATAAGTTTTACTGTTTGGGGTTCAAACGTAAATACTCAAAACTTCTGGGGTCGGTCCGTGATTTCTAAGAGTTCCGGCCTGAACCAGTGGGTTCGTTGGCTCAACCGCTAAACCGGTCCAACATTTAAGTGAACCGACCGGTTCGGTTTAACCCAAAATGGCCCCCCCGTTTTTCCGATCTCCTTCTCCGGTCATCCCCCCAATTCCGGTCACCGGAATGTCGGTTTCCTCTCACTGTTTACACGTTTTCTACGTCCAAAATTCCTGATTTTTGAACCAAATTGTTCCTTATAATCTTGACAACTCATTTAAACTAATTTGGGTTCGATTTGCTGTGGTTTTTTCTGACACCCACAACTTTCCGGTGTAACACCGGTGGACGGATAATTGGCCATTAACTGGCCATTTCTCGACCGATTTAGATGGTTCAAATTCCGTTGGGTTCCTAATGAACTTGGCTACCTATTTTAAGTCCTAAAATCGCGATCAAATGGACCTACCAAAATCTGCCATTGTTGACCATGTGCGGCATTTTCATTTCTTAAATTTTTCTATACCTTAGCAAGTCCAACACAACTGATTTAATTTAAAACACAAAAGGACTTAGGTTCAGTCAGAATATACCTGTCTAGATGTTGTTTCTCCTTCCTCCAAGCTCTCGGTTTCTCCACTGATTTTCACTTTCTCTCTCTAAATTCTTCTCTTTTTACGCGACCCGTTCCTCTCTCTAACCTTCTCTCTTTCTCATTCTGCTTCCCTCTCCCTTTTAGTTCTGGTCTTTCCTTTTCTCCCGAGAGTGAGAGACCATATGCATGAAATAAGCTTTCTCATTTCTCTCTCTCTCTCTCTCTCTCTCTATCTCTCTTTAGTCAGACTTCACCATGACCTGTGACCTTCTTACACACTCCAACACCAACTTTCTGTCACCACCACTCCTTATTGAGTGTTATACACTCAACTCCTCACACACACACATTGAACCATACACACATACACACCTTTTGATACATATATATATATATATATACATATATAGGTCTTCACCCACTCACACACACTTGCACGGCTGTCCTTGGCAGCCCACTTGTCCATTTTCCTTTCTTTCCCCTTTTTATTTTAATTTAATATACATATATATATATATATATATATTATAATACATTATATAATATATATATATATATACATGTATAACTCATAATTATACATATTTTATACATACCTATACGCTCATACATATACGTATATACTAAACTCTGGGCACGTACGCATATACTGATTTTTGGTATACTACGTGTCTGTGAAACATGGGCATGCATGGAAATACGTGCGTCCACGTTTTACGATGCAATGTCCCGGGGTGCTTGGGTGTTGCCCGGCACGGTTTATACATTCAATCATTTTCCATTTCCAGTCATTCATTTCCGTGAAATACCATGATATACATTTCTTACCGTTCAAGTTACATAGTTTAACCGACTTACCTCGGTATACGTGACGTATCCCGGGTCGGGATATTACATTTTACCTAAGAACAGAGTAAATGCATCTCCTAAGAATTGATACGATTACATTATTGAATGACACTAATCCTTATGACTTATCTTAAACTGAGAGGACACTCTTCATTGAATTGATTGTGATCGGCTTATTGTGGCAGTACTTCTTGTTGTTGTATTGTTATTGAGAGATTCATGTTGATGTTGTATCCATTACTCCTAATTGAACATTGCGACCTATGATTCATTGGCCATCAAGGCAACTGTTCTCATTGGCTATCACAACATCTCTTTTCTTATGATTGGTTATCATAATCTTATTCATGGATTTGTATCTTATCGATACCAGTGTCGGAGATCTGTTTTTACTTGCTGAGCTCTCGTAGCTCATTCCACCCCATTTACCCCCATGTCAGGTAATGACGCCTGCAAGACCCCAGTAGGAGTCTGAGAGCGTAGGAGGACATTTTGAGGAACTGTATCAGTCTATGTTTCAGTTCTCCCATGTATTCACCACCCTCGGGTGCTGGTTACGTTTGGTTCTTATTTTGTTTATGTAGAACCATATTATGTATTGTAAAGACTTCCGCTAACATTGTGTATTGGAAAGACTTCCGCTGATGTACTATTACTGAAAAGACTTCTGTTGATCACTGACATTGATAAGACTTCCGCTGTTATTGTTTGAGGTTTTAGTACTTTGCATATTAGTACTATGATACAAGAATGGAAAAAGTAGGGACGGCCTTCAGGTCGGCCCCGCGACACGAGATCCGCATAGGGTGGGTTTCGAGTCGTGACATAAATCCTTTGGCACATTTACCAATTTTAACATGCCATGGCCCTTTACAACTTGTTAGAATTGCTTCTTCTGATTTTACTTCACCTAGTTGTCCATAGAAAACCTGTAATATCCCGACCTAGGATACCGGGTCATATGGCACGCATTATGAGGCAATGAAAAATTGTGTAAAGGTTTTTACACTTAAGAGAAAAATTAATTAATTAATTTAAAATATGAGAATATATTTAATTATTAAAATTAAATTCAACTAAATACACATATACACACATTTATGATGTATTGTGTGTGTATGTTATCAAGTGTATGTAAGTATGTATATGTATATCTATATATACATGTACACAAGAGAAAATATATTTAATATATAAATATCTATATGTATGTGTATATGAGCCAAGTATGTGTATGTGTATATACACATGTATATGTATAAGTATGTATATAAGATAATTAAAATATTATGTATGTATAGATATATAAAGGTATATTAAAACCCAAAATATCTAAGGTGTGTGTGTGTGTGTGTCTCTAAGTGTGTGTCGGCTATATGATGTGTGTGAGTCTTAGTGTGTTAGTGTGTGTGTTATATTATATGTATATATATACAAAATATCTTGCAAAAATCAAAGAGAAAGCTGAATGGGAAAAATTAAAATTAAATTTGTGTAAGGAAATTAATTGAGAAGTGAGGGCTAGTGTAGGGCTATGGAGTCAGAATAGAGAGAGAGAGAGAGAGAGAGAGAGAGAATGGAGGAGAGAGAGAGAGGTCGGTTGCCTCTTCTTTAAAAAGAGACAAGCATGCATTACATGCTTGTTTTGTAAGAAAAGAAAGCTAAGGAACTGAAGGAGAAGAAGAGGAAGAAAACCAGAAAGAGAAAGACTTAGAACCCATGACCAAAAGGTGAGAAATTTGGAAAATTATCATTTTCTCTCTCTAAGATTTTAAGCATAATATGAACTGTTTTAAGTTTGTTATACACATATGATGTTTAATATATGTTTAAGACATGATTAAGCATGAAATGTAGCCTCGCAAACACCTAAGAAATGGAAACCCAGAAGAAACTTGCCATTAAAGACCTTGCTTACAGCAGGTCTGATTTCATCATCACCAAACTGTGTTTGGTGTATAGAGACTTAAAGTAGACCTTGTGAGCATCACAAAAACCTATATACGCGATTACGAAGCTCAAGAATCGACCTCCAAATATCAAGTTACAGTTTCAGGTTTCCAAAGCAAATCTCACAAACTTCTTCTAAACCCACCTTTATGAACGAAAACTAAATCCCCATGAATAGGGGATCAAAACAAGCTAAACCTCATGAAAAACCATCAAGAAACGAGCATGAACCGACGACTTACAAGTTTGATTATCATGGCTTAAACCGAGCGTTTGAGCCATATTTGAAGCCCTAAATCGATACTAAAACTTGTTTTAGGGTATTAGGAAATTATTGAAAAGAAAAGCAGAAGAAATGGAATTGAAAAATGCCACGAAATCAAACTGAAAAAAATTAGGGTTTTGGATGAACAGTGTCGACCTTCGTGGGGAAGATGACACTGTTTGGGTCGGGTCGGATTTAGTTACGGGTCTGGGTTAAATCCGGATCCAACAGGTTATTGGGTTTATTAAACGGTGACGTTTAGAGGTTGAATATTTTAAATATTTTTGACATTAGGGCTGACGTCATCCTGACGTCAGCATTACGTGTAAAACCGGCTAAACCGGTTGGTTCGTAAGTGAACCGGACCGGTTCACTTGGATTTGGACCGAACCCATTGGTTTTATAATTTAATTAAAAATTAAATAAACCAATACTTTCAGTATTTACAGATTGGCCCCAACTATTTTAAGAAATTCTACTGTGGCCCTACTGATGGAAAAATTATTCAATTTCACCCCTGGAAAAATAATTAAATAATTAAATAATAAATTTAATTATTTAATAAATAAAGTAAAATGACTATTTTGCCCCTAAATCATAAATGAGGCAAATAAAGTTCCAAATTAAACATATGAATAGTGTATCCTTACTATTTTGGATATTCTAAAGCCAATGGTAGGGTCCATTTTACGAGACGGGGCCCGAAAAATAAAGACACGTAAAGGGGTAAATGACCAAAATACCCCTTGTCCAAAATTAAACAAATTATTAGTGTATTCTTACTATCTCGGACCTTCTGAGTCCAATGGTGAGGTCCAAATTACGAAACAAAGTACGAAAAAATATGACACGTAAAACGGTAAATGTCCAATTTGTCCTTTTACATACAAAAGTCCAGATTAAATTTTAGAAAAGCCTAAACTGACTTTCTTTGACGCTTTGGACTCAATGGTAGAGTCTATTCGACCAAAAGAAATGTCTAAAATAAAAAGACATAAAATTTATTGAATAGCATCTGTCAGATGACTATAAATTAAAGTAATGCCAAAGTACTAATCTAAGGCGTATACGAGGAAATGAATTATGAAAAGACACGACACGTAAACATATGAAATAAATAACTTTAATCTAAAGTTAATGAAGCTACCAGAAGAGTATAAATTGAAATGAATTAAGTTCCTAACACATTAAATTGTGTCATAGGTTAAGAGTACGAGTTAAGTTTAAGTACATATGAATTATGAGATCATTTTAGGATCTAATACGATTTAAGCATAAGTTAAGGAATATCGAGATGATATTACAATGAATGTGAAGTTGATGAGATGTTTATGAATTGTTCTTAGGAACTACAAGGAAAGTGGGAAAGCGCATTATTAGCACTAACCCTAAAGGACCAAGGTGAGTAACCCTGTGTTTGAAGTGGAGATTTAACTCCATAGATTTAAAAAGGTTTTAAATGCAAAGATATGAAGCGTTTGAAATTTCAAATTCAGTATTTACATGATTCAGTTTTAAATTGTTCTGTTTTATAACCCTATGGTGACATGCTCAGTGATTGGTTTTCGGCAACAGTTTTTCCTTCAAATGTGTTTCCAGCATGTCTAAGTTAAAATACAAATCTTGTTAAATATTTTGAGTTTGCCTATTTCAAGTATACGAATGTTTATCACGAAGTTATGAATGTTATGTTTTAAAGTACTCACGAGAAATATCTATTTGATATACTCATATGTTAAATGTATTTGAAATGCAAGATAAATAATAAGCACATAGGTAGTGTTGTGGGTTGTATGGAACTCAACGGACCTATCATGTGCATCATCACATAGGTAGTGAGGAGGGTTGTACGGAACCCAACGGACCTATCATGTGAAATGCCCGGTAGCAGGATCTAATCCCCCAGGCAAATGAGATATCTCCACGTATATGTAAAATGGGAGTCTGGTTCGAAACGGATTCCACTAATGGAAGAGATAAGATGAAAAATGAGTTTGAAAAATGGAAGCAGGTTTTACCCTCATTTTCAATATGCATATGTTTTGAGTTTTATATACTCTATTTAAGAAACACGTGATATGTTATATGTTTTGAAGTTCATATGTATATGTTTAGCTTGAATACTTTAAATGTTTCAAGGCTACATGTTTTAAGGAATGCATATATTCTGTATTCAAAGTATACGAACAATTGGCGGTGATTATTTTACAAACTCTTATGTACTAAAAACCACTGCTAATTGAAAACCCTATGACGAATACTGGAATTGCTCACAAGCTTAGATTAGCTTATCCAAACTTTGTTCGGACCCCCCTTTCAGGTGATTCACAGCAGACAGGGTCTCGAGGACGATGGTGATGAGTCTAGTTATTTTTGGGAAGATTTGTTTAAGTAGTTTCTTTTGAGAACCTATGAACTCTAGTAGTACATTTTGTATTAGTAGACAATGTAAGAATATGTATTAAGCCCTCAGGGCAACCGAACATGTTTTGTATTAATGTTATAAGTCCTTAAGTTTTAGTTATACTCTGAATGTGTAACCATGTATGCTATGTATGGAGCGGCAGTACCGGACGGATGTGCATAATTTAAAAGTAAGAAAAGAAAAAAAAAGTTTTTCACGCTTCTGCAAAACGTATGTTGCACATCTATTCGATACCGCTGCTTATGTGAGCCTTCGCCTAAGGGTCCTCGGGCCTGAGGGTGGCGGTCGCGATCCGGTGATCCGCAGAGGGTGGGCTTTGGGTCGTGACAAAGCCGGTGGAATGCACTGTACAAATTTGAAATTCAGAAAACTATATTAGAGTGATTGAGTCAATATGAAATGTTGCTACATTAAGAAGAGAAAAGACACTTGGACTGACCACACACATAAACACAGGTATACATACATATATATATAGAGAGAAAGAGAGGACGTACAAGTTCTATAAGGAAACCAGGCATCATGACCTTGAAGAAATGCCTGGAAATAGGAAGCTTCCTTTCCATCCAAGAAGAAGACATATTCTCACCTAGTTGGCAAGTATGACAGTCAAAACAGAGAAGAGAATTGGAAGTCCTTTCATTGTCCAAACTACAAAAATTCATGAATTAATTGCATACTTTGGCCTTTCTAATGTATAAGCAGAGGCGGCTCTAAGGTTGGGGCTAGGAGTGATCATGATCCCCCAAAAATTTTAAATAATTAATATTTTACTCCTAGATTTATAGCTAATGGTAAAGCACCCGAGTAATAATGATAGTCACACTATAAGAATCAAATGACAAGTATATAATGCCCACCAATCAGGGCAAAATCCTAGTCCTAGTCATCGCGCAACCGTAAGAAGACACTATTTGTGTCTTTCATAATGTGTGTTGTTGTAATATCACTTTATAAGAAACCTAAACACGCAAACAAATTTAATCTAGTCTTACATTCTTGTATTACCCCTAACCATTGTGACTTTAATGCCAAATATAGCCCATTAGAAAACTACCTAACATATCATTGAACTCTACCAAATTTCCCTCTGAAATGACACCAAACAGCAGCCACTTACAACTCAGAAAACACATACACAGAACACTAAATTTGCTCCCAAAATGCCCCAAACAACAAGCTAAAAATTACCTTAATAAGTCCCCCAAATAGCAGCCACTTGCCATTCACAAAACACAAATACACGCCACAAGATCTGCTCCTAAATGTCCCAAGTAGCAATCCAAAATTTGCTCATTTAATTCCCCAAATAACAGCCCATTGCTGCTCTCAAAACACACAAACACAACAAAAAAATTTGATCCAATTAAAGGTGTATTTCATAGAAACATAATACATGCATTTCAACCAATAAAACCTTATAATCTATTAAACAAATTAACAAGTCTAATAACAACGAATCAAACAATGAATCATAGTTTGGTTTCCATAGCCTCACTTATATTCTCACATATTCACAATTGCTTCATCTCAACAACTTATTTTATATCATTATACAAATGTGAGAGGTTTCATACAACACACGTGTGTGTACACAGCACACACACATATATGTATATATATATATATATTTATATCTCATGCTAACATATATATCATTGATTTATGAATACTAAACTATTGAATTTTTATTGATTTATGAATACTAACTTTTTCACAAATTTAAAAAATTTAAAAAATTTGTAAGACACCGTCTTACAATGACTTGACGTGACAATCTCACCAAATAATTTCTCTTTAGAAAATTCTTAATGATTTGATGATTCATCATGTCATAATAAATTACAAGTCAAGAATTCAATTGAGAAATAGTTGTCATGTCTACATAATATGTATGAAAATAGCATCACACCTCACCAACTCTAAACCAAAAGTTGTATAGACATTTAGAAGTTTTGTTAACTAATAACTCCTTTTTGGAATAACAAAGTTCTACATGATATCAAATAAGCATATCTTTTTTTTTTTATGTTAAATGTTAATTTTTTGGTAAATTACACATTGTTTTCAAGAAACTTAGTACCATATGCATGCATGGGAGAAATGTGTTTACTTCACGGCACATTTATGAATCAATGATGAAATGTTAACGATGAAACTACATTTTCATGTATAAGAGAGGGAAAAAAAAAGGGAAACAAACATGCTGAAACATTTTGTATAGTAGTAGACTAGATGTAGAAAATAGATTGAAGAGACTAGGAGATGTTTTGGATGAGTTGAAGAATTAGTGGTGCTAGAGCCAAATAAAAGATTCAGTGAAGTTCAACAAGGAAACAGAAAGAATAAAAGAAATAGAAAGTTAAAAATGGTACTAGCGGAAGGGGCCAATGTGATGTATGTACACAGAACCCAGTTTATCATCAATTCCATTTTGAGCATGTTCATCTTAACAAAATCAAGCAAAAAATCTTTGAAACCTGGCTATTAACACCCTCAAAATGCTTATGCAATAGGAAGAAAAATCAAATAAAAAAATCTGCTAAATATAATAGAAGTTTAAAGCTTTTGATACTAATGAAACACACAGTGGAATAACTACCAACAGAAAATATAAGATTAAGAACTAAAACAGTATCCAAATGACTACGAGTCTACAAACCTAATCGTTAGCAAAAACTAAGCCAATCATGCAAGATTTGTAAAAAATACAAAAAGTAAACCATGAATCATTGCTCTAACTAAATACTGTGAATCAAGAGAGAGACAAAGAGACAGAGAGAAAGAGAGTTACCGTGTTGAGTGAAAAGTTGTCGTCACCGATTGGGTTGTCCGTCCCCGTCGCCAAACGTGCCGTCCGCCACCATCGGAATCGTGCTTGGGGAGTGAGAGTGACAGATCGAGAGGGAGAAAAATTAAGGATCGAAACAGAAAGAAGAAGAAAAAACTAGGGGTCACGGCTGCGTTATAAATGGGGGACTTTTTAGTGACGCACAGTGAGCGTCACTAAAAAGTCCTTGTGCGTCGCAAATAAATCCTAATACGATGTTATTCTCCTAATCAAACTATTAGCGACGCCCACCTGTACGTAGCTAACTTTTGGCGACGCACATGTCGCCAAAAGATTCGTGCCTATTTTTTTGGGCGGGAAAGGCCTTTTTGTTACTTTTTAGCGACGCACGTGATGTACGTCGCTAATAGTGTCTTTTTCCGATGCCTATTGTGCGTCGCAAATAAGCTGCGTCGCAAAAAATATAATTGTTTGTAGTGATTAAGATGTGACTCCCCGAAATAGTCAAAATACACTATTCGTTTATCTATTTTGGACATCAAAATATTTTATTGTTATTAAATTAAATTAATATAATTAATTATAAAATTATATATTATATATTATATATTATTTTTGGTAAAAGATTAACTATGGTGCTGCACTGGTATAGTGGCAGAAGGTGGACGTTTTTGGGTCTTAGGCGAGTGGGAGGTCAGGCGTTCTAATCCCCAAGGGCGCAGCCCCTTTATTTTTTTTTCTGATTTTATTAGAGCCAAACTGGGGACAGGGAATTAAAACCAGGACAGGTTATCTTATTCCAATAGTGGATATCAAATCAAGCCCCTATCCCTGTAACCAAACAGACCACGTCTAGTTTAAATTTTAAAACATAACATGTAAAACGGTGCCGTTCTACTTATATCATTTGTGCGACGGGTTGGGTCCTGACCCGAACCCAAATCTGACCCAAGATCGACCCACTTTTCATCTTCTTCCCCAACACCCCCACACTATAGCCCTAATTTCAACCTTTCATTTTTTTCAATTTCGTGAGTTTTAGATCATCCAATCTCTCTGTTTTTAACCCTAAACCATTTGTAGAACACAAAGGTAGGATTTGGCATTCATTAGAAGCCTTAAATCTAGCTCAAGGGTTTGGTCCAAGGTTTGATAGTCAAACCTGCAACTCGATCATATGTGGTCGTTTTTGGCCCAAAATTCTTAGGGTTTCTTCTAGTGTGACCTATTGATCATGGGGTTTAAGTCCCTATTCTCAAAATTCAATTTTGGTGTAAGTTTATAAGGTTGGGTTCCAAAACCTGAACCTACAACTCCAAATTTTAAAGGCTTCCTTTGGGTTTCGAAGTCGTAGTTTGGTATTTTTAGAACACTAGTGAGGTCTTGTTGAGGTTTCAATAAGCCAAATCTCATTTGGTTTGGTTGGATTTAGACCCACTGTTACAAGGTTCATCAATGGCAGCCTCTGTACCACTTAGGGTTCTAGGGCTGTTTTAAGGTCCTATTTTCATGCCTTAATCAAGATTACATATGTCACGACCCGAAACCCACCCTATGCGGATCTCGTGTCGCGGGGCCGACCCGAAGGCCGTCCCTACTTTTTCCATTCCTGTATCGTAGTACTAATATGCAAAGTACTAAAACCTCAAAACAATAACAGCGGAAGTCTTATCAATAATAGTACATCAACGGAAGTCTTTCAATACACAATGTTAGTGAAAGTCTTTACAATACATAATATGGTTCTACATAAACAAAATAAGAACTAAACATGACCAGCACCCGAGGGTGGTGAATACATGGGAGAACTAAAACATAAACTGATGCATTTCCTCAAATGTCCTTCTATGTCTTTAAACTCCTACCGGGGTCTCGCGGCATCAGTACCTGAAATGGGGGTGAGGAGGGTGGAATGAGCTACAAGAGCCCAGCAAGTAAATACAGATCTCCGACACTGGTATCGAGGATCATAAAAGAATATGAATCCAAGAACAAGAATATGATAGCCAATCATAAGAAATAAGATGCTATGATAGCCAATGGGAACAGTTGCCATAAGGGCCAATAAACAATAGAACACCATGTACAATTAGGAGTAAGAGACATAACATCAACATGAAACTCTTAACATGTGAACAGTGGCAAATGAACAGTGGGATGACAATGTGTAATCAGTAGGAATGGCATAACAATGTCCTGGAATTCTCGACGATAATACAATAACAAGAAAGTACTGCCATTATAATTGATCACAATAGATCAATAAAGGAATATCTCACAATACTAGATAATCACAAGAACAATGTAATTCAACAATTATAGTTGAGCAATCGTATAAGAGATGCTTTTGTTCTATGTCAGGGCTTGATATGCCCTCGGTCCTTGGGGGCCCGGTTTACCCCCTTCAGTGCATTCCAGTGTATGGCCATATGTCCGTTCACGAACTCGACCCGAAGGTCTTCAGTGAATTTAAAAGCATCGGATGGATATTGTGACTGAGCACAAATCCAGTATACATAAACATTTCATGATCATACATGATTCCATAGGAGTATATAAAAATGGAATATCATCAATTCAATGGAAACATAACAATAGGCATTTCAAAGCACGGTTCAACATGATAACAATGGTACAACAATAAATCAATGTCCACCAGATAGAACAATATCATATTGTGGAGACAATAACATCAGATACGCTCAGGAGTACAAGTTTGGCAGTAAAAGAATGAACTTGGCTTGATAACACCACATGGAAGAGAAAGGGTATCTACTTACCTCTAATGCATTGCTAAATCAGTCTCCTGTAGGTTTTCCTTTTCTCGTTGAGTTCCCTATATATCAGTAAATACGTTTCAGAATAATTTCTATTCACCAAATTCTATGCCTTGCTATGATCAGTATTTCTAATACTTATTTAGACTTTTATATGTCTGTTGTTCTCGGAACCTCTTTTCATAATTTTGACATTACCAATAGATTCGAAAGGTTCAGAATAATAAAAATTCACTAGTTCTTTAATTCAATCGGAGTCCATTTGACTCACCTATGAAGCAGGGGTATTTTGGTCATTTTTACAAGTCGTAACTTTTTGGGACTCCGTCTCATGAAACGGACCTCACCATTGGACTCAGAGCATGCGAGATAATAAAAATTGACTATTCATTTGCCCTATTTGGACCTCGTTTGACCCACTTTTGAGTCAGGGGTATTTTTGTAAAATTAACATTTAATTAATTTTTCTTTTTGGGCCTTAGTGTAATTTTTCAAAACATTTGGGGCCGGTTCATAAATTCCATAAGCTGCGGTCTGAACCAGTTGGTTCAGACCCCAAAACCCTAAACCGGTCAGCCTTTCTCCTGAACCAAACGGTTCAGTTTCATTCAAGAACCGGAATACAATAAACCCAATTCCCTATCCCTATCCATGGTTCGGTTAACCCCAAAACCCAATTCTATTTATTATCCCAGTTACCAAACAGCCCTAAATCCATTTAAACCAAAAACCCAAAACGACACAATTTGGCTCCGTTTTTATTTCCGGTCGGGTACCGACCCGATCCAACCCGGATCCGTCCCTGAATAGACCCACGCTTTTCCGATCGTCTTCCCCACGTCTCCGGTAGGTTTCCGGCGTGCACTGTCGTTCTCTCCGGCGACGGTGACTCATTTTTAATCATTTTTTAAGCCGTTTTCAATGCCGTTCCATTCCTTTCCCTCCAAGGATCTCGACCCTAGCCTCGACTTGCCCTAAAGCCCTCCCCATCATCACGAAATAGGGGTTTAACATTTTCGGCCGATTCTCCGGCCATGTGGATTCTTCTATTTCATGGCGTTTAAATCACGGTTTTGGCTCAAAAATGTTTCTAGTGTGTTTCTACACTTGTGTAGGTCATTTCTAACAACTCAAAACAAGTTTTTAAACATAAAGTTCATGGAACCCGATTATCCTCCCGAACCTGCAACTCAAATTTTCTCTATGGTTTCTACACCATTTAGCTTCATTCTTTTTGCAATAATTTCTATATTTCATGCTTGTTCAGACCCCACAATTATATCTAAGCTTTATGCTTTAAATCGAAATAACAGAACTGAAATCAATTACCTGGGTTTCAGGATTTTGAGCTCACTGTGACTCTCCCACCTTTCTGTTTCTGAACCAATCTCTCTCCCTTCTTCTCCCCTTCAGTTCCTGACCCTTCTTTCCTTTTCTAACCTCTCATCTCTCAAACCCGTATACATATATGTATATACAAAACACTCACCGCCTCTTCTCTCTCTACCTTATCTCTCTCTCTCTCTCTTGCAGTCATCCTTGACTACAGAGAATTGCCCCTTAAATCTCCTCCATCCACGTACCTCATATACATATATATATTTACATATATACATATATCACATATACACACACACCACCAAGTCGGTTGGTGTGGTTTCCCAAACACACACACACACAGTGATGCACACACACTGATATTTGTATTGGAACTTCCCTTCTTTCCATTTTATTTCCTTTCATTTAATTATATTGTATTATAATATATATATATATATCATCCAACCGTATATATATATATATATGTATATATAATATTCATAATCATTTAAATTTACTTAAAAAAATTATGCGTCGACATTCACTTGCACATTTTTCAGTAATTCGGCTTCCGGTGCAACGGTACCCGGACACCCGTGACTGTTTGCCTCTCGTACCTATGCATCGTAATTAAACAATACAGTCTATTACGCATCCACTTTTATTTATGTCATTTCACGGCTTATAATTCGGGATTACATTTTATAGCCCGGTCCAGCCCGGTGCACATGCTATATCCCGGGTCGGGATATTACAACATACTCTAGATATTATGCATGCATGAACAAGACCTAAACGACTTGTATATAAGTAAAACTCTTAGAGAGAGAAAAATGGTGAGTTTTGATGTTTTTACCTCAATAGTGGTATCCTCCTTATTCTTCTTCTTATTTTCTTCCTCTTCAACTTCTTTGAACCCAAACCAGCTCTCAGTTCCTCTATCTTTTTTCTTGCTTCTTCTGAATTTTCTCTAAAACTAACCCACCATATATATATACATATATATATATGCAAAACCACCTACTTACTCACCACTTGCAGCCCATTATTTTCCCTTCTTTCCTTCCTTTTTGCTTTCCTTCTTTTCTTTCTGATTTGCATTTATGCTTGTAGATATTTTATGTCATATATATATATATATATAGAAACACACACCTAAACACACAGTTTTGTCGACACTCCCCCAGCCCTCACTCACTACAGTCCACTCACATTCTCCCTTCTCATTCTGCATTTTAATTCCATATACATATATATACATAAATTTGGCCACATATATATATATGTTTATTACATATACACACACATATAACACCACATATACACACCTTAATGTGTGTATTAATTATACATATACATATATTAATTATATATATATATAGACACATATACATGCATTAAATTTATGTATATGTTTACTTGTAATTGTGTATGCCCATACATCGCTTACTTAGTCATATTATACCCAACACTCAGTTTTCATAGTCTAGAATAACTAAAAAGTTCAAATCTTGTAACACAAGCAAAATTGCCCGGGTAATTCGGGTCGGGGTGTTACAACTGTCCAATATCAGGGATGCTTCATACAATAATATGTTCATTTATTAGGAACATAATATGCTTAACCAAATGAATGAAACAATGTATAATAGGATTTCCATGGTTTGGTATATATATATCAGTAGAACCCAGCATACCCTTTTGCAATTAGATCCCATCACCTGACTTGCTCATGTATTTTAAAGACCTGAATTTTTATGTTTTTCCATTTAAAACATGAAATGTGTATTATGTACATGTAGATATATATAATGGAATATAAATATATATGCATATACTATACATGTATAATATGTGGGTTGTCTATGTGTATGTGCATATATGTATATGTTTAATGTATTATATATATATATATATATACAAAAAAGGGAGTGGGAAACAGCAGAATTGTGTGTGTATTATTGTGTGTTGAGTATGTGTGTCGGTTGAGTATGTGTGTGAACAAGTGTGTTGGTGTGTGTGTGAATGTGTAATATAATATACATATATATGTGTGTAAACCAAAAATACAAACAACCTTTAATGCAAGGCTGCGTTCTGAAAAGAGGGAAGAAAGAAATCAGTGAAAGAAGTCAGAGAGAGGTGTGGGTAGAGAAAGAAATAGTAGAGATATATATATATATATATAGTGATGTGTAGGTGTATGTATACGGTTGAGTTGTTGTGAGGGATGAGGAGAAAGATAGGAGAAGAGATAGACTCAGAGAGGTGATTTAGGATTCAAAAGAAGGAGAAGGAAGAGAGCAGAAAGTGGGGAGGGGTGATACGGCCAAGAAAGATCCAAAAAAAGGTATGTTCAGTTTAGGTTCTGGTTTAAAATTTTAAAAGCATGAATTGTATATTTGAGTTAAGGGACTGATAGGGTATGAAAAATGAAAATCTTTGCAAAAAGAATTAAGATAAAAGGTTTAGAAATGACCTAGAATGAAGCAGTTACAGGTTGAAGATGATAATCGGGGTTATGAAATTTTATGCCTTAAAACTATGTTCAAATGGTTGGAAATTGTTAAGGTGAGGTGCAGAAAATAATTAGAAGAGAACGTAAGTCAAAACAGTAGGGAGAAGGGTCAAAAAATGTAGAAAACTAGCTCACCGGAGCTGTGGGTTCTTCCCATTTCGTGAAGATCCAATGCTCCAATCAAAAAACTAAGATTTGATATGATATCCTCATAGAAAATAGGTTCAAATCCCATTGAAATGGGGTCAAAATCTAATCGAAAGTGGGTCGCCGTCGCTGGAGATAGCGACGGAACCCTACCATTCCTTCATCGGAAAGCTGAGAGGGAAGACAACACTGTTCGGGTCGGGCTCTGGGTCGAACTCGGGTCAGGCCCCGACCCAACTATGAATGGTTTAAACCTATTAATTGAAACTACGCCATTTTGATTGAGAAGATTTTAAAATTCAGGGCTGACATCATCATGACATTAGCATTACACATTGAACCGGCCAAATTGGTTGGTCCAGTGAAACCCTAGAGCGGTTCACTTAAAAATAAAATAAACCCTCTGATTTATTTTAAATGTTCTTAAAAATTACATTTTTGACCCTAGGAAATTCTGGAATTCCATTTTGACCCCATCAGTTCTACAGAATTATGTTATGGCCCAATTCTTGGAATTTTTATGCAAACACACCCCTGTAAAATAATAAAATGATTAAATAATTTATTTAATTATTTTACTAATTGGGTAAAATGACTATTTTACCCTTGGACATTAAATGACTCAAACGAAGCCCAAATTAAATAAGTGAATAGTGTATTTCTACTAATTCGGGCATTCCAGACTCAATGTTGGGATCCAACTTGGGAGAGTAACTCCCAAAAAATAAAGACACGCAAATAGTAAGTGACTGTACTGCCCCTAATGATACCTAGGGCTAACTAAACATAAAAGATAGTCCAATTTAACTATGTCGGACATTCTAGACCTAATGGTGAGGTCCATTTTGTGAACCGAGGTCCCAAAAAATTTAGCTTTACAACATGTGAAATTACCAAAAATGCCCCTAGTGCTATACAAAGTCCAAATGAAATCCAAATGGGATGAAATTGATACCGATAGAAGCCCAGATACTCGTGAAACTGTACATATGATTAAATGTCGAATCGGGGATAGAACTCCAAAATGACCAAAATGCCCCTGAACATGGCAAGTACAAAGTAGAGGCCAAATAAAGGCCAATCTGATCTAATAAATTGTCCTAAGCACAATTAAGGCTCCAGAACAGTCAAACGTATAAAATAAGAAATGATCGATGTGTCCCGATGATCAAAAAAAGATACCAAATGAAGTCCAAAAGACTTAGAAAATTATATGTAAGATATATGAAACATTCTGAGGACCACAATAAGGTACGGGGCAAGAATGACAAAATGATCGTTTTGCCCTTTTTAGTACCGATACTCGAATTGAATTGTGCAAAAGTCTAAACCGACTTTGTTCGACGTTTCAGACTCAATGGTAGAGTTTATTTTAGAAAAATGGGAACTCATGATATAAAACCATAAAATTTGGTGAATAGCATAATTCAAGTAGAGATAGACTGAGTTGTGTCACAATGATTTTAGGACCACCGAATGGCAATGAGAAGGCAGTCTAGACCTTCCAGTTGGAGATAGTAACAGGGACTGCATTCTCATTGATTGGTTTGGCTACACCACGAGCACGATTTCTTAGGGTTGAGACCAACCCATCAGGTATGATATTTTGCTAAGTAAGAAACAGGATTAAGTTTAGGAGTAAATTCCATGTTGACTTAATGATCCATATGTTTGTTCGATTGTTTATGTGCTTATGTGTTTCTTGTTATCTTCTTGAAAGTTTGGTTAAGTGATAAATATGGATCATGGCTATATGTATATTCCATGTGTTGGCACAATGTGTGACTTATTTTTTTGAAAAAATTGTTAAGATTGTGAACGTGTGAACTGAGCATGTATTTAGATTGATTGTTCATGATATATAGACTTGTGGAAGAAGTGTTGTGATTTCATGCCATTGTTGCTTTAAGTAGATTGTGCATTACTTAAAGCACGCTTCATGTGTTGATAAAATGTTGCGTTGAGATTACATTATTGCATAGTGGAATCAAGGCATATTGACACAGTGTGATTCCTTGAAAGCATGGTGTGGGTTGAGCATGTGGTGTTATGCATTATGAGGGTGTAGATCCTGTGGTGAAAAACGTAAAATTGGCCATTGCATTAGTGCCCAGAATCTAACGGATGCGTTTCGTGAACGGGTGTTGGTACTCAGGGTCCATCGAATGTGTTCCGAAAATGAGACATGGGTGTGGCATAGAGTTGCATGGGTGTGTCACGCATACTTTCATAACATTGTATCAATGAATTCATGGAGGTGGTATAGAGTTTGTATGAACGTGTCCTGAATCTTGTCAGTGCATTGTATGATGATATTGAATGACATGTAGATATAAATGTACACTTGCACATGCCACGCCTTAATTTTGTTCCTTACATTAGCATTATATTATACCAGCAGTTGAGCTGACTCATTCGTGGGATACCATATTACAAATGATGCCCTTGCTACATGAGACTTGATGAGATCTTAACAAGAAAAAGGGGAGGGGACTTGGGACTGTAATTGGCCCTTGGGGCACTTTTTGAGATGTAAGGGCTTAAGCCCAAATGACATGTATGATGTGTTTATTGAATATACTTTATATGTATATGTGTTGAGGGAGATGAATGTATGTTAAGTTGAATCCATTATATCATCTTTCATTTACTTTTCTTTAATTTATTTCACTCACTCCCCGGGTTCATGGGAATTCGAGGCGTGATATGTATACTCAGTCTATAGTAGGACTTGACATACCCTTTTGCAAACAGGTCTGACTACCTGACTTACTCATGCATACTCAGCCTATAGTAAGACTCGGCGTACCCTTTTGCAATCAGATCCTTCTATCTGCCTCGCTCATGCACACCCAGCTTACTCTTTAATAGAATTCGGCCATACCCTTTTGCAATCAGAACCACCCGTCTAACTTGCTCATGTAGACCCGACCTACTCCTCATAATAATAGTGGATTATAGTATCAAATAGGCATTGTGACTGTGCGCTACTCGTTTATGTAATGATGTATGAAATGATCATGACTCTCATCAGAGTATAATATATACCTGTACATCATTCAAGCATCATATGTCAAGTTATATAATAATCACACGTTCAGAATGTAGCACTTAATCCAATAATATTCATGAACTAGAATAAGCATCATATAAATCAATAACATCTGAAGGTATAAATATAACCTGACAATAACAAGAAATACATGCATAACAGGACTAAGACTTTGTCACATATAGAGATTGGTTTTTACTTACCTTTTCAATATAATCGAGAAAGTCAGATATCCTTCTCTTTCCCCTTTGAGGTCCCTAGTATTCAGGAAATACATCCCAGTCTACTATATACATAGTTTATGCTATTTATCAAATTTTATGCATCATTGCTATAAGTTTTTCTTTTACTCATTTAGACTCTACTATTGAGTCCGGGACGTCGAAGAAAGTCAGTTTAGGCTTCCACAGTTTTCTATTTGGACATCTGTACTAGAAAGGCAAAATGGATATTTTGTAATTTTACGTGTCTTTATTTTTCAGAGCTTATTTTCAAAATTTGGACTCCACCATTGAGTCTGGAAGGTCCAAGATAATAAAAATTAACTATTCATTTGACTAGTTTGGACATCGGGATTATTTCCCTCAATTAAATTAATTTAATTATTTAACATAATATCATATATTATTTAAGGTAAATATGAACACATGTGCCATGATGGCACAGTGGTTCTCACTTGGGACTTAAGTCCCTTCCTTTTGCGCATCCCAAGTTCGACTCTAGGGGACGGCAGCCCCTTCCCATTTTTTTCTAATTAACTATAATCCAAACAGCAAACTGTTCTCTTAACCTAAGTTAGGATATCTAATCTAATTTAGGTTTAGCAATTCAATCACCTTAACCCTGTAATTAGTCAGGTCCACTTAGGTTTTAAATTTAAAAACTCAGAATCCCAAAATGACACAGCTTAAGTCAAATTAAATCAAAATGACGCTGTATCATTCCAACTGCTCATCGTCTTCTCCAGTGGGGGTTCCGTCATCCCATCTAGCGACGGTAGCATTTTCTGACCTGACTCGCTATAGTTCTCTTCAGTTTTTTATGAGGATTACATCCCTCTATTTGGTTTTCCACCTAACCCTTCCAGTTTCACAAATAAGAGGAAATCAGTGGCTCCGGTGAGTTTCCGGCCAACTGATTTCTTCCTATTTCATGTCTTGGTTTTTACTGTTTTGACCCAATATTTCCTCTAATCACTTTCTGCACCTAAGAGGAATATTTCCTCTTCATTTAAACAAGGTTTCATGCAGATTTGCACAAAATTTCGATTATATCTTACAACCTGTAATTGCATATCTCTCCCTTAGTTCTGCATTCATTTCTTCTAATTTTTCTTGCTAATTAACCCCCTTCCCATGCTCTACAAGACCCTATATCTTAAGCTTAACTTCATGCTTTCAAAAATTTTAAAAACAGAAACTAAGTTTACATACCTTTTTCTGATTTTCCTTAGTGGCAGTATCTCTTTCTTCCTCTAATTTTTCACTTCTGAACTCTTCCTCTTTGGCCTCGGCTTCTCAATTTTTCTCTTCCTTTTCTGATTTTCTACCAAAAAATCTCTCACCTATATATAAGCCAAACAACCGCCTCAGTTCCTCCTCTCTCATCTCTCTCTCTCTCTTTCCAGTTTTATTGACTTTCTTTATTCTTTTTCTATTCTTTGATTTCGGCTGCTATTATTTTGTTTTCCTTGCATTAACTTCCAAGATATTATGTATATATATATATATATATATATATATTACATAATATGTTACACACAACCCCCTTCATGCCGGTAGCCCCTCACCTTTCCCCACACACCTTAATCACACACTACATACACACACAGCACATGCATAGTGCATGGCAGTCACACACACACACACTCACACACACACACACACACATATATATATATATATATGTACTCACATATCTACACATACTAATACTCACACATATACATATACATATTGATATATGTATATATGTACCTATATGCCCTTAATTATATATATATATATGTATATATATTTGCTATATATACACACACACACACATATATATATATATGTATACCCATATATACATATAATACACACACACTAATATATATTTATACCTTTATATATATATGCCTAGATATATACACATCTATTATATACATATATATATACGTATACCCATATATACATTCATATATACACATTTATATATATATATATGTGTGTGTATATATTGGCGCACACGTTTTCCCGTGTAACCCGGTTCCTCGTACGATAGTCCCTTTGGTATTCGGGATGGCCTAAAATGATCATCGAATATTTGATATTTTGTGCGTTGTAACATACTGTATAATAATCTCGTTAAAGTATGTGCTTGGCTTACAGTCAGTTTTCATTCCAGTTGACCCGGCACACCTCGATTCTAGTGTTGTCTTTCAGGGTCAGGGTATTACAATATAGCTTCCATGTCACAAAACAATGTTGAGCAGTATAACATTACACAACTTAATTCACAAAATCAAAAACCATCTAATCTATCTTCAGTCAAGGACTCGTAAAAATGAACTCGCTTCATCCCTTAAGCACTTTGTCTGCATTACTTGAAAGTTTGTCTAATCCTTACCTAAAAACATGGTAAACATCTGTAATGAGCTCGACGGCTCCGTGAGAATTCCATAAAATTCCAAGGGTTTCTAAACTACTATGTAGTTCTATACTGAAATGTCTATACTCATATAGAATTGGAATACGTCATATCAAAATACAATAGATCATAGAAGAGTATCAAATTCATTTTCAATAGACCTTAGTTCAATCATAGTCATAAATCAATAATCAACAATATAGTCCGATCATAGACATAGTTCAATAATCAATATCATAGTTCAATAATAAGAATGCACTAATAACATAGTTCGATAACAATAGTTAATACTACAGTTCAATCATAATCATGGTTCAAAGTCAGGTTCGATAACAATAGTCATAGTTCAAAATCAATATCATGGTTCAATCATAATCATAGTTTAATAACGTAGTTTGATAAATAATTTCAAATCCAATAGACAACATCATAGTTCAATCTTAGCCATAGTTTGATAAATCAAAATCATAGTTCAATAATTCTTAATTCGATGATTCAAAGTTCAATCATGGTTCATATTCGATATTCATAAAATTTTAAACCAATAATTTCCTCTTCTATAGTCAGCAAATTAGAACCTCTCCAATTGAGATCAATATTTGATAAGACTAGTTCGATAATGCCGTTCTGTGTGGCACACTACCAATATACCCCGTGGTTGGGGTTCGATAAAGTCACAATCTATTGAATAATGACCAATCATAGAAACTTCTATGGCCATAAAATTAGAACCTCATTGACTAAGATCGATATTCGATAAACTAGTTCGATAATGCCGTCTGTACGGCTCATCTCCAATATACCATATAGGTAGGGTTCGATAAAGTCACAATCTATTCAACAATGACCAATCATAGAAAGGTCTTCTTGTTGGGTTTGTAACCACAGCGGAAGCAATTTCAAAAATCTATTTGGATCTTTTTCTTGACATGAATAATACAATCTTGAAAAGAAAGGTTAGAATTACCTTGTTCTTGATAATCTTGATTGTTGAAGAAGACTTCTTGAAATGATTGATGCAACCTTCCTTCTCTAACTCCTCTAGGTCTTCTCTTCTTTTCCCTTAGGCAAACCGTATAACAGGAGAGTGGGCTGCCTCTTATTTTTATCTAGCACAAAAACTAAACTTGTGATAAATGGCTTCCTACATATCATATATATATAAGGCTTAATTAGGGCAAGAGAAGGGATCTAGTGGGTCCCACTAAGTTAGCTTCCAATTAATCAATTAAATCTTAATTATCTTATAATTAAATTAATTGACTAATTAATTTCAATTAACTCTACTATATAATTGAAATTGCACTCCAACTTAGTAGAATAGAGTAAACCCATATGCACTATACTTTTGTAGTTTACCCCTCTACATGGATATTAATAATTAGGATTACACTGTCAAATTAATTCTCTAATTATTTTAAGAACCTAATTCAATAATTATTAATCACTTGGAATTGATCATCATTTCAATAAACAATTTATTGAAAAGACCGGATCCGAATTTTAGTGATTAACCCATTGAATTAGCACAAAGGTGATATCCATTTCTATAATATATAAAGTGTGGATTCAATCTTAAGAATATATGTTCCCATTGTCTAAATAATGACTTCCCAAGATACCAAGGTGTTGATCTAAAAGACCTAATTTATTGGTAACTCCAAGTCATCACTATTCAAAACTTGAGTTCATTATTCTTTCAAGATTAAGAGCTTACTTCGAATAGTGAATAAGAAACTTATTAAAGGTGACCGTTGCAAATAATGCGTTTCTTATAGTGATCCAGTTCAGTGTATTCCTAATACACCAATATAATAACATAGAGTTCACTACTTTAACGGTTGAGATAAACTACTTTATCACATAAAGGTTAACTGTATTACAGCTTTACAAATAAGATGTCCAGTCTTATCAATAGTCACGAATAATTCTAGAATTGCCTATATAAGCAGTTCATATCTCTTGTGTATAAATCTCATTTATACACATGAACCACTCTTAATGACAATTCAAGGATTAATCATCTCATGATATAAAGTAACATCCAAACATATGGTAATATAGAACTCAATAATAAATCAAATCTATTAAATAATAATAAAATATCTTGGATATGAGGACACATATCCTAACAAACTCCCACTTGCACTCATATCCATTCCCCATAACATCTGCAACTGATACTTGCGCTTATGTGCTTTCCACCCTTATGGTTTCTTGGCTCCTTGGATTGAGCTACAGCTCCACTATTGTCATAATAAAGGACCATAGGCAATTCAGACTGTGGTACCACTCCTAGTTTCGAAAGGAAATTCTTGAGCCAAACTGCTTCTTTAGCTGCTTTAGAAGCCATATTTTTCTTCAGTGGTTGAGTCAGCAATACACTGTTGCTTGACACACTCCAACTGATAGCTCCACCACTAAGAGTAAACACATATCCTGAGTGTCACGACCCGAAACCCACCCTGTGTGGATCTCGCATCGCGACCGCCATCCCTCAGGCCCGAGGACCCTTGGGCGAAGGCTCACATAAGCAGCGGTATCGAATAGATGTGCGACACATGATTGCGGAAGCGTGAAAAAATTTTTATTTTATTTTCTTATTTTTAAATTACGCACATCCGTCCGGTACTGCCACTCCATACATAACATACATGGTTACACATTCAGAGTATAACTAAAACTTAAAACTTTATAAACAATAAATGTTTAATTGCCCCATGGGGCTTACACATAACAGGGTACTGTTTTACTAATACAAAAACTCCATACTTAATGTTCGTAGTACTAGACAAAAACTACTTGAACATAGTCTTCCAAAATCAGCAGATTCATCATCGTCGTCCTCAAGTAGAGACTGCTGCTAATTACCTGAAAGGGGGGGTCCGAACAAAGTCCGGGTAAGCTAATCTAAGCTTGTGAGCAATTCCAGTATTCGTCATGGGGTTTTCAATTAGCAGTGGTTTTTAGTACATAAGAGTTGTAAAATAATCACCGCCAATTGTTCGTATACTTTGAATACAAAATATATGCATTCCTTAAAACATGTAGCTTTGAAACATTTAAAGTATTCAAGCTAAATTCATACTTCGTCAAATAGAGTATATAACTCAAAACATATGCATTTCATAAAACAGATAGCTTTGAAACATTTAAAGTATTCAAGCTAAACTCGTACTTCATTAGATAAAGTATATAAACTTTAAAACACATAAATATGTATTTGAAAATGAGGGTAAAACCTGCTTTCATTTCCAAAATCACTTTGTCATCTTTTCTCTTTAATTAGGTGAAATCTGTTTCGAACCAGACTCCCATTTTACTGCCAATACTGTCGATCTCATTTGCCTGGGGGATTAGATCCTGCTACCGGGCATTTACTGTTGAATCCCGAAGGATTTCAACCATCATAGGGGGTGGTACTTAGTACCGTTTATCTTGTAAAACATTTATCACATAACTTCTTCAATAGATACTTTCATGAGTACTTAAAACATGAAATGTATAATTTCTACAATAGGACTTCAAATACTTGTAACAATCAAATTCAGAATATTTAACATAATTTGGCATTTAAAACTTTAGACATGCTGAAATATGTTTTAAGAAAACTATGATAAATACCAATCACTGAGCATGTCATAATAGGGTTGATAAAGATAAAACAATTTAAAACTGCATCATGTAAATACTGAATTTGAAACTTCAAATACTTCATATCTTTGAACTTAAAACTTTTTCAAATCCATGGAGTTAAATCTCCAATTCAAACACAGGGTTACTCACCTTGGTCTTTTAAGGGTTAGTGCTAATAATGCGCTTTCCCACTTTCCTTGTAGTCCCTAAGAAAAATTTATAAACATCTCATCAACTTCACATTCATTGTAATATCATCTTGATATTCCTTAACTTATGCTTAAATCGTATTAGATCCTAAAACGATTTCAAAATTTCATATGTACTTAACTTAACTCGTACTCTTAACCTATGACACAATAAATGTGTTAGGAATTGAATTTATTTCAATTTATCCTCTTCTGTGAGCTCCATTAACTTTAATTTAAAGTTATTTATTTGACATGTTTACGTGTCGTGTCTTTTCGTATTTCGTTTCTCGTACTTGCCTCAGTTTAGTTTTTTGGCAATATTTCAGTTCATAGTCATCTAACAGATTCTATTCATCAAATTTTATGTCTTTTTCTTTAGACATTTCTTTTGGTCGAATAAACTCTACCATTGAGTCCGGAGTGTCCAAGAAAGTCGGTTTAGGCTTTCCTAACGTTTTATTCGGACTGTTATATGTAAAAAGGACAAAATGGTCATTTACTATTTTACGTGTCTCATTTTTCTATACTTCGTTTCGTAATTTGGACTCCATTATTGAGTCCGGGAAGTCAAAGAAAGTCAATTTAGACCTTCTCTGATTTCATTTTGGCTTTTGAGGTACTAGGGGTAATTTGGTCATTTTACCCCTTTACATGTCTTTATGTTCGGGACCTCATCTCATGTCGTGGACCTCACCATTAGACTCAGAAGGTCCAAGATAGTAAGAATACACTAATAACTTGTAAATTTTGGTCAAGGGGTATTTTGGTCATTTACCCCTTTACGTGTCTTTATTTTTTGGGACCCGTCTCGTAAAATGGATCCTACCATTAGTCTCAGAATATCCAAAATAGTAAGGATACACTATTCATATGTTTAATTTGGACTTCATTTGCTCTATTTATGACCCAAGGGTAAAATAGTAATTTTACCTTAATTATAAAATAATTAAATAATTATTTAATTATCAAATATTTTTCCAGGGGTGTAATTGAACAAAATTCTCAAAATTTGGGCCACAGTAGAATTTCTTAAAACAGTTGGGGCCAATCCGTAAATAGAGGAAATCTTGGTTTATTTAGTTTTAAATAAACCAGAAAACCAATTGGTTCGGTCCAGGTATAAGTGAACCGGTCCGGTTCAGTTACAAACCAACCGGTCTGGCTGGTTCTTGACATAATGCTGACGTCATGATGACGTCTGCCCTAATGTTTTAAAACATTAAAACAAAACGTCACCGTTTATATAACCTGACCGTTGGATCTGGTTCGACCCGAACCCGTAACCGAATCCGACCCGACCCGACCCGACCCGAACAGTGTCGTCTTCCTCACGAAGTCAACACTGTTCACTGCAAAACCCTAGATTTTTCTAGTCCAATTTCGTGATGTTTTACAATGCCATTTTCTCTGTTTTCTTTTCCAAACTCTTCCTAACATCTTAATACATGTTTTTGTATCGATTTAAAGCTTCGAATATAGCTTAAAGGCTCGGTTTAGGTCGCGATAGCTAAACCTGTATTACCCACGGTTCATGCTCATTTCTTGACCATTTTCGATGAGGTTTGGCTTGTTTTGTTCCTTAGTTAAAAGGGTTTCATTCCCCATTCGTGGAAGTGGATTTAACACAGAGTTTAGGGGTTTGGGTTCCAAACCCGTAACCTGCAAGTCACCATATGGGGTCCATTTCTTGAGCTTTATGGTCGCGGTCATATGTTTTTAGCATGTTTGTGGAGTCTAGTTGAGGTCTCTATATACCAAACAAAGTTTGGCTGCCATGGGTTCAGACCTGCTATAAGCAAGGTCCTCCCATGGCGGTTCTTCATGGGTTTACCTTCTCTTAGTGTTTTTGAAGCCTAAAATCATGCTTGACAGTCTTGTAAATACATATCTAGCATTATATGATCATATACAACTCAAAAACAGTTCATATTCATGCTAAATTCTAGAGAGAGAATTTTAAAAGTTTTCATGGGTTCACCTTTCACCACTAGTTTTCTCTTTCTTTCTTGCTCTAAAACCCTTCTTCTCTTCTAATTTCTTCCTTCCTTAGCTTCTCAGTCCCTCCCTCTTTGATCTCTTTCGTATAAAGCAAAGCATGCTTTGCATGCCTTGCTTTTAAAGAAAGAACCGACCTCTCTCTCTCTACTATTTTCTCTCTCTCTTTCTGGTTCGTAGCCCTACACTAGACCTCCCATCTCATAAATTTTGCTTTTCTCTTTCCAGCTTTCTCTTTGATTTTTGCAAGATATTTGTATATATATATATATATATACATATAATATAATACACACACTAACACATGGAGACACACACACTAGCCGACACACACACACACTTCACTGTTCACACACTGTTCACATATATATATATATATGTATATCCTCCCTTGTATATAGTTTATTTATGTATATATACCTATTTACATACACTTGATAACATACACACACATAATACACCATAATGTGTGTATATGTGTTTATTTGAATTTAATTTTAACAATTAAATATATTCTAATAAATTAATTTAATTAATTATTTAATTAATTAATTTTTCTCTTTAGTGTAAAAACCTTTACACAATTTTTTCATTGTCTCGTAATGCGTGTCATATGACCCGGTATCCTCGAGTCGGGATATTACATTGAGGTTGACTTTCTAGAGTTCTGATCTGACATAAAGTCAGAGTCTGTGTAGCCAACCGAAACTAGATCATCACTGCCGTATCTCAACATATAATCTTTTTTCCTTCTTAAGTACTTTGAGTATATGTTTCACAGCAGTCCAATGATTTGGTCTTGGATTAGATTGATATCTGCTGACCATGCCCACTGTAAAACAAATATCTAGTCTAGTGCAAAACATAACATACATAAGGCTTCCTATAGCTGAAGCATAAGGAATCGCCTTCATGCGTTCCTCTTCCTCAAGTGTCTTAAGACAGTTATTCTTGGACAGAGGTACTCTATACCTAAAAGGCAATAAGCCTTTCTTAGAGTTATGCATTACAAACTTGACAAGAATTTTGTCTATCTATGCAACTTGTGATAAACTTATCATCTTGTTCTTCCGATCTCGCAAAAGCTTAATCCCGAGGATGTAACTGGCTTATCCCAAGTCCTTCATTTCAAACTGATGCACTAGCCAAACCTTTATAATAGACAACACCCCTACATCATTCTCAATGAGTAGTATATCATCTATATACAGAACTAGGAACACCACCACGCTTTCTTCACTCTTCTTATACACACAAGGTTCATCCGGCTTTTGATCAAAACCAAATGACTTGATTGCCTGATCAAATCAGATGTTCCAACTTCAGGAAGCTTGCTTAAGTTTTATGCAGCTTGCATACCATATGCTCTTAGCCCTTAGCTACGAAACCATCCGGTTGCATCATATAGATGACTTCCTCAAGATAGTCATTCAAGAATGTTGTCTTGACATCCATTTGCCAAATCTCATAATCAAAATGAGTAGCAATGGATAAGAGAATCTGAATAAACTTAAGCATAGCATTTTGCCAAAGTCCCGAATCTTTATCAGAGATTGCCTCATCGTAACTACTGGGATCTAAAACATGTTCATCTGAGACAGACTCTCCTAAGAACATGTACCTATCAGGTGTCCTGACAGTCCTCCTACTACGATGTGGCTCTGGTGTAATAGAAGATGTTGGAATTGAGGCATCTGGTCCATGATTATCATTTGCTTGATGAATAGAAGAAGCATCTGATGTTTCTTCTAAGGTGATCTTACTCTTGAACTTCTGACCCATAATATAATCATCCTCCAAAAAGACCGCATTCGTGCTAACGAATATCTTCTGCTCACTGAGATTATAAAAGAGCTAGCCTTTTGTCCCCTTAGGATAGCTAATGAAATAGCTTAATTCTGATCTTGGTTCCAACTTGCTAGTCTTTTCTTTCAGCACATAGGTTGGACACCCCAGATCCTATAGTGGTTTTGACTTGGCTTGCACCCAGTCCAAAGCTCTATTGGAGTTTTAGGAGCAAACTTAGTTAGAACTGAGTTCAGAATATATATCACTGTCTCTAACGTATACCCCCAAAGGAATATAGGCAAATTAGAATAACTCATCATTGACCTTACCATATCTAAAAGTGTCCTATTTCTCCTCTCTACTACACCATTCTGCTGAGGCATGCCAGGTGTAGACAACTGGGATAAAATCCCATTATCCAATAAATGCTGACTGAAATCACTAGGGAGATATTCCCTACCTCGATCAAATCGAAGTGAATTTATCCTCCGATCTAATTGCTTTTCCACTTTTGCCCGAAACTCTTTGAACTTTTCAAAGGTTTCTGACTTGTGGTGCAATAGATAGACATAACCTTATCTAGAGTAATCATCAGTAAAAGTGATGAAATACTCATAGCCCCTTTTAGCCCTAATATTTAAGGCTCCCCATACATCAGTATGGAATAACTTCAATACTTCTTTGGCCCTATTTCCCTTTGAAGTAAAGGGTTTTCTGATCATCTTTCCCTCCAAGCAGGATATACAAATTGACAGTGGTTCAACAACCAAGGAAGACAAAGTACCCTTCTTTACTAGTCTATTAAACCTATCCAGATTAATATGACCTAGCCTCAAGTGCCAAAGATAAGTTAAGTTAGTAAAAGAAACTTTTCTTTTAAGTGGTAAAGTTTGTGATAGTTCATTCTTTTCAGTGTCATGTATCTCATTTATCTTAGGAGTAATCAAATAAAGATCATTAACTGTTATGCCAGAGCATATAAAAGAACCACTATGTTTAATAACAACATTTGAATTAAAATAAATTGAATAACTTTGTTTTATTAAAGTTGAAACTGATAATAAATTCCTTCTAATGCTAGGCACATATAAGCAATCATAAAATTCTAGTGTCTTATTTGAAGAAAAACATAAATTAACTACCCCTACTGACACCGCAACAACTTTTGTCTTTGTTCCCAAGTGCAAGATAATCTCTTCATGACTTAGCCTCTTGGTCTCCCGAAACCCTTACAACGAATTACAGATGTGATTAGTTGCACCGGAGTCTACACACCAAAAATTTGAAGTACCCGCTACATAGCTTACTTCAATAACGAGTGATTCAATTATACCTGTGTTCTTTTTCTTGGCTAGGTAATTTAGACAGTTTCTCTTCCAATGCCCCATGACCCCGCAGTGGAAACACTTTCCTTTGGGTTTGCCCCATCCTTTCATTTTATAACACCCCCTTTAGGACCTATATTTCCCTTGAAGTTTTTGGGATTTTGTTTCTTCTTCTACTTGCCCTTGCCTTTGGGCTTGGGCTTAAAAGAAGAACCTTCAGCCACATGAGCACTAGGATGGCTTTTGATAATACCTTCTGTTGCCTGTAAAAAGCTCAGAAGCTCCACCAAAGTCAAATTCATTTTGTTCATGTTATAATTGAGCTTAAATTGATTAAAAAAGTCATGCAGCTCTCAAGGATAATATCAACCTAGGACTTACCATCAATGTCAGCCCCTAGAACTTCTAACACATTTAAAAAGTCAATCATTTTTAAAACGTGGTCTCTTACTGGAGTTCCTTCTGCCATCTTAGTGTTCATGAGTGCTCTCATGGCAGTCTACCTCGCAAGACGCCCGTGATCCCCAAACATCTCCTTTAAGTTAAGGATTATATCCTTAGCTATTGGGAAACTCTCATTGTGATGCTATAAAACACTTGACATCGAAGCTAAGATATAGCAACGTGTCATCTCATCAGCCTTGACCCACCTAGAATAGCAGTCAATGTCCTCTTAGGGAGCATCAGCCCTTGGAAGGTCTGGGCTATCCATAGTAATCACAGATTTGTACCCCTCTACAGTAAGGACAATGTCCAAATTCTGTTTCCAGTCCGCATAGTTAGGTCCAATCAATTTATTTTCTTTCAGGATGATAGCAAGTGGGTTAAATGAAGACATTTGAGAATCATATATATAAGCACATACATTAGCATGAATGTAAATAAATAGTAAAATAAGTTTTGCTTTCATGAATACATAGTGGTATCCTCAAGCCATTATCAATGAATGTATTATAACCTAACCTTATAAACAACACGCTCCGTGGGGATGACAATGTCATTCATATGATTAGGAAGACCATCATATCCTATATGATTTCACTATCTAGACATCTCATTTCAAATGAAACATATTTTCCAATATCCTTTGGTCTTCAAAAGACAATGATAAACTCCGTGGGGAGAATGTCATTCCCTTTTGATCAAATGTATACCATCATCTCAAATAAAAAGAAAACTGTTGTAAGTAGTGTCCCCGTTAGGAGATCACCCTCATCCCATCTCTTTCTATTCTATCCTAAGAGGTCCATGCTTGTAACCAACTAGATAGTCACCCTCCATGGGGAGGCCATTCGAAGATGGCTCAGGGCGACTATTTTTGTCTTACTATAGGCCAATGATGAAAGACTTGTGGGAGCTTTCTTAAAGCATCCCTCTCCCACTTATTTTTATAAATTGAGGATCTTTATTATACAACACATGCATAATTATATTAACCTATTCATCGATCAAAATTAATCATATGATTTTACAAAAATAAACATGCAAGCGTAAAATTTAAAATTAAAATTATCTCTCATGGCCAACTAAAATTCTTGACAGCAGGCTCAATACTTCCATTGGCCTTCTTGATGGCCTCCATCATCTAACTCTTTCTTCATAAATAAAATAAATACATGAAGAACCTATACCCACATATGTGAGCTTACATTTAATCTAAAATTAAAAATTAATAAGCTAGGGAAACCAATGGAGCTTGCACATTCGCGAAATTTTTTTTCAAGTCCATTGCCCTTTACAGTTGTCTCAAAACAAATTAAATTAAATACATCACCTAATGGCCAGCCATGAGAGACAGGATATATCCATTCACATAGATGAACCATTCAAAGATTAGAAATAAAATATTAAAGCGTTTAAATATGTGGTTAATCATATACATCACCCATGTATATTTTAGAGTGTACTAAAATTTAATCCATATATCTAAGAACCCATATAGGTTAAGTCTCACTTAACCTATAATTTAAAATCCAACATATTTGGGTATCAAATACCCATGTAAATCATAAGTAAGACCCATAATGTAAAAGGATGGATAAATAAAATAAAATTGAGCCATTGGGTATCAAATACCCAAATAGTTAAAAATAATAATTTTTAGTAAAATATATAATATCAAATATTATATATTTATATGTAATATTTGTTATGTGCCAACCATGAATATCAAATACCCATGCAATTTGTCACGACCCGAAACCCACCCTCTGCGGATTTCGCATCGCGACCGCCACCCTCAGGCCCGAGGACCCTTGGGCGAAGGCTCGCATCTGCAGCGGTATCGGATAGATGTGTTCAAGTGGTTGCAGAAGCGTGAAAAACATTTTTTTTTCTTTCTTATTTAAAATTTGCACATCCGTCCGGTACTGCCGTTCTTCATATTTCGGTATACATGTATAAACATACATTCAGAGCATATCTAAAAACTTAAAGACTTTATAATATTACATATCACTGCCCTGAGGCTTAATACATATTTTGTACTGTTTACTACTACAGGAGTTCGTACTAAAATTTCACATGGCTTCATAAGGAAACTACTTAAGTACAACTTCCCAAAATGGCAGATCCATCATCTTCGTCTTCAAATCAAAAACTGCCTTTTGCCATTTACCTGAAAGGGGGATCCGAACAAAGTCCGGGTAAGCTAATCTAAGCTTATGAGTAATTCCTGCATTCGTCATGGGGTTTTCAACTGGTAGTGGTTTATCACTTGAGAGTTTATAAAATACTCACTACCAATTGTTCGTACAATTTAGAACACAAGATATATGCATTCTCAAAACGGATGGCTTGAAACATTTAAAACATTCAAGCTATGCTTATACTTATGAACTTCAAAACATATAACATAACATGTCATCCTTAAATAGAGTATATAAAACTCGAAACATATGCATTTCATAAAACAGATAGCTTTGAAACAATTAAGGTGTTCAAGCTAAACTCGTACTTCGTTAATAAAGTATATAAACTTTAAAACACATAAATATGTATTTTGAAAATGAGAGTAAAACCTGCTTTCATTTTCAAAATCACTTTGTCATCTTTTCTCTTTAATTAGGTGGAATCTGTTTTGAACCAGACTCCCATTTTACTGCTAATACTATAATGGAGATATCTCATTTGCATGGGGGATTAGATCCTTCTACCGGGCATGTACTGTTGAATCCTGAAGGAGTTCAACCATCATAGGGAGTGGTACTTAGTACCGTTTATCTTATAAAACATTTGTCACATGACTTCTTCAATAGATATTTTTTCATGAACATTTAAAACATGAAATATACAACTTCTGTAATGAAACTTCACTGTTGGGAATAATCAAATTCAGAATATTTAAGAGATTTGCATTTGATTTAGACATGCTAATTATTTTCAAGAAAAGAGCTGAATATAAAACATTTAATAAGCATGTCGTAACAGAATATTTTAAAAGAACGGAATCATATAAAGACTGAATTTGATATTCAAAGGCTGCAATAACTTGAGCTTAAAACTTCTTCAAATATATGGAGTTAAATCTCCAGTTCAAATACAGGGTTACTCACCTCGGTCTTTTAGGGTTAGTGCTAAAGTGCGCTTTCCCACTTCCTCCGTAATTCCTAAGAACAATTCATAAACAATCTCATCAACTTCACATTTACTGCAATATTACTTATCGATGCTTCTTAACTTATGCTTCGATCGTATTTTATCCTAACCGATTTACTAACATTCTATAAACTTCGCATGTACTTAATTCAACTCGTACTTTTAACCTACGACACAATTTAATGTGTTAGAAACTTAATTTATTTCAACTTATACTGTTCTGGTAGCTCCATTAACTTTAAATTAAATTTATTTACTTGTCAAGTTAACGCGTCGTGTCTTCTCGTACTTTATTTCCCGTACTTGCCTTAGTTTAATACTTCAGCAATATCTCAGTTTATAGTCATCTGACAGATGTTATTCATCAAATTTTACGTCTTTTTATTTAGACACTTCTTTTGGCCCAATGGACTTTACCATTGAGTCCGGAGCGTCGAAGAAAGTCAGTTTAGGCTTTCTTAGAATTTAATTCGGACTTTTATATGTAAAAGGGCAAAATGGTCATCTACCGTTTTACGTGTCACATTTTTCGTACTTCGTTCCGTAATTTGGACTCCATTATTGAGTCCGGAATGTCAAAGAAAGTCAATTCTGACCTTCTCCTAGTTTCATTTTGGCTTTAAGGGTACTAGGGGTATTTTGGTCATTTTATCCCTTTACGGGTCTCAATTTTTCGAGACCTCATCTCATGTCGTGGACCTCACCTTTGGACTCAGAGGGTCCGAGATAGTAAGAGTGCACTAATAATTTGTTAATTTTGAACAAGGCGTATTTTGGTCATTTACCCCTTTTCGTGTCTTTATTTTTCGGGCTCCGTCTCATAAAACGGACCCTACCATTAGTCTCAGAATGTTTGAAATAGTAAAAATTCACTATTTATTTACTTAATTTGGACTTCGTTTGACTCGTTTATAGAGTAGGGGCATTTTGGTCACTTTGTACTTTTTACGGGTTCTTACTTCTCGAGACCTCTTTTTGCAAATTAGACTTCACGGTTGAGTCCGGAATGCTCAAAATAATAAAAATTCACTATTCTTTTATTTTAATCAGAGTCCGTTTGACTACTTTTTGATTTAAGGGCATTTTGGTAATTTCCTTTCAATTTAATTATTATTTTATTATTTGGGGTCAAAATATAATTATAATAACTTATGGGTAAATTTTTAATTATCATAATTTCCTATTCCAATTTGGAATAGCCAAACAATGGATAAGCCCAAAACCTTGGATAAGCTATCCTTGTTCCTATTTCAATTTAATTTTAATTTCACTATTCTTGCATCCAAACAGCCCCTAATCACAAATTTTTAAACTTTTAAAAATTTCTCATGACAACACCTGTATTGGTTCAACCCGTATTGGGTTTGGGCGGGTCAACCCGACCCGACCCGTGGCCCAAAAACCCAAGAAAACATAACACGCATGGTGCAGGATTTTTCCGGCCAGATTGCACCGGTCATCTTCTCCGGCCATGGCCAGCTGTTTTCCGGCGATTTTTCGACATCCGATCACTTGGGTCACCTTCCACTCTTCATGGGCTTTCCAAATCTACCCTCGGAATTCAGTTTGGACCACCGGAAGGCCTCGAAAAGTTGAGTTGCAGCCAGCTCCGGTGAGCTGTTCCAACTTTCCGCCGAAGTGAAGTTTTATTTTTTCATGGCTTTTTAGCCATTGTTTTGAGTCCAAATTTTTCCTACAAGTTTCTGCACTTATGGGCAACAAATTCCAATTCATAAAACGAGCTAAAACGATCTAAAACTCAATGACCCGGAAATTTCTTTTAAACTTTAATTTAATTTTTCTCACTCGTTTCTTAACCAAATGAGCTGCGGTTTCTTCCTAAATTCACCATTTTTCATGCTCTATAAAACCATATAATTATTTCTAAGCTTTAAGCAATTCTACAGAAAAGACAGTAAATTCGAAATATGAAAATACAGTAAATATCTCACCTTTTCTTTCGGTTTCTCCTCCTTTCTCTTTCCGTTTCTCACTTCTGAATGTTGTAGAATCCCTCTAAGCTCTCAGTTTGACTAAATGGTTGTGTGTATACAACATGTTTATGTGTGTAT
This sequence comes from Nyssa sinensis, assembly GCA_008638375.1. Classification (NCBI taxonomy): domain Eukaryota; kingdom Viridiplantae; phylum Streptophyta; class Magnoliopsida; order Cornales; family Nyssaceae; genus Nyssa; species Nyssa sinensis. Next base: position 29,858,285 of record CM018032.1, read on the forward strand.
ATAACTATACACTTGATTATTTTTCTGATTTCCCTACCAAATAACTTAACTTGTGGCAGCATCCTTCCTCAGGTTTTCACTGTTTTGGGGCAGGCTTTCTTAGACTTTCCTTCTTGATCTTTTCTCTTCTTTAATTACATAAGAGATATTTGTATATATATACAATATAATATATTTACACATACTAAACACTCACAGTGTTGCCGACACACACATCTAGCACACACTTGATTTCTTTTATTCCCCCACTTGCATGTATTACATGCTTATGTATATATATAATAATTTTTATTATATATATACACACTTATACTAATACATTTATTATTATTATTATTATTATTACTTTTTATTATTTTTATTTTTATTTTTGTATATTTTAACAAACTTAATTTCAAATAAATATTTTTATTTTATTTATTTATTTTATAAACACATATGTATAATTTTATATACATACATATTATAACATATTATAACAACATATATATATATATATATATTTATATTTATATATATATATATATATCCATACTACTAGTGTATATATATATATATACACACATATATTTATATGAATATAAATATGTGTACGTATACACGTACTTACGTATTCACGCATTTTCATATAATCGGTTCTTTAATCAATGATCCCGGTATATTTGGTAATTTCATAGTTTATTTAAACTATAAAATTCGAGTCTCGTAACATAAGTCAAATTGCTCGATCATTTTGGGTCGGAGTATTACACAATTTAATAAATTTGGGTATCTAATATTCAATTAAAATAATAATCTATATTACTGTTAAGATTGTCTATCCATAAATATCATATACCCATAATATAAACAATGGATATATAAAATAAAATTGAGTCATTGGGTATTATATACCAAAATAGTTAAAAGTAATAATTTTTAGTAAAATATATAATATCAAATATTATATATATATATATATATATATAATATTTGTCATGTGCCAACCATGAATATCAAATACCTATTATACACTTTGACAATAATAAAAAAAAAGTCATTATTATAATAAACTATTTTTTTAATTAGTTATATAATATCAAATATTATATATATATATATATATATATATATATTACATATTGCCATGCGCACCTATTACAGCGTTTCTATTACAGAAGCAAAAGCAATTCAGATTGGGAAAGAGCAGTCCGTAACTTGGTTCATCGACTTTCTTTTTTTTTAGTTCAATGGAGAATCTTTCCAAAAAAAAAAAAAGATTTCTTCCCTGCTTCTCTTTGGAATTTTGGTGCCCATCACTTACTCAGGGAAAGGAACGGAAAGCAAGGTTCAAAAATAAATAAATAAAATCGTAAAAAATGGCTCCGTGGATGGGCTGCAATTGCTCGTCCACATTTTTTTGTTTTCCTTCTTTTTTATGATGAGAAAAAAAGTTTTCATATCACAAGGAATTTATTTTTTTTGTTTCCAAATTCCAACCTATTTTCTTGGGAGCTTCTTGATCACTCTATCACTATGGATATTTCATACTCATCAAGAATTCAATTTAATTATCAAGATTCTCAAACAAGAATCAAATCTTTGTATGAAATAAATTATACCACAAAATTTCATTCTAAAATAACCATTTATTTTAATTGGGATCCATGAATAGGTTTAAAAGAAGTAAATATAACCTGGATTCATGTAAAATTGCTCGGATACCAATTGTTGGGTTCGTAACCACACGGAAGCGATTTCAAAAATCTATTTGTATCTTTTTCTTGACATGAATCATATAATATTGAAAAGAGAGGTTAGAACTACCTTATTCTTGATAATCTTGATTGTTGAAGAAGACTTCTTAAAAAGATTGATGCAATCTTTCTTCTCTAACTCCTCTAAGTCTTCTCCTCTTTTCCTTTAGGCAAACCGTATCGTATGAGAGTGGGTTGCCACTTATTTTTGTCTAGCACAAAAACTAAACTTGTGATAAACAGCTTCCTACAGATCATATATATAAGGCTTAATTAGGGCAAGAGAAGGGATCTAGTGGGTCCTATTAAGTTAGCTTCCAATTAATCAATTAAATTTTAATTATCTCATAATTAAATTAATTGACTAATTAATTTCAATTAACTCCACTATATAATTGAAATTACACTCCAACTTAGTAGAATAAAGTAAACCCATATACACTACACTTTTGTAGTTGGCCCATTTACATGGATATTAATAATCAGGATTATACTGTCAAATTAATTCTTTAAGTATTTTAATAACCTAATTCAATAATTATTAATCACTTGCAATTGGTCATCATTTCAATAAACAATTTATTGAAAAGACCGAATCCGGATTTTAGCAATTAACCTATTAAATTAGCACAAATGTGATATCCATCTTTCTAATACATAGAGTGTAGATTCCATCTCGAGAATATGTGTTCCCATAGTCTAAATAATGGCTTCCCAATATACCGAGGTGTTGATCTAAAAGACATCATTCATTGGTAACTCAAAGTCATCACTATTCAGAACTTGAGTTCACTATCCTCTCAAGATTAATAGCTTACTGCAAATAGTGAATAAGAAACTTATTAAAGGTGACAGTTCCAAATAATGCGTTTCTTATAGTGATCCAGTTTAGTGTATTCCCAATACACCAATACAATAACCTAGAGTCCACTACTCTGACGGTTGAGATAAACCACCTTATCACATAAAGATTAACTACATTACAGCTTTACACATAAGATGCCTAGTCTTATTAATAGCCGCGAACAATTCTAGAATTGCCTATATAAGCAGTTCATATCTCTTGTGTATAAATCTCATTTATACACGTGAACCACTCCTAATGACAATTCAAGGACTAATCAGCTCATGATATAAAGCAACATCCAAATATATGATAATATGAAACTCAATAATAAATCAAATCTATTGAATAATAATAAAATGTCTTGTATATGAGTGCACACATCCTAACAGTTCTATTCAAAACATCAAAATCATATCGAAAATCAATAATTATCAATAACAAGCTCAGCTATCCAAATAAGTGTTCTATATCTAGTATTTAGTCAAAACAATTCAAAGGATAATAAGAAACCGTATAGCATTTTGAGTATCTCACAAAATACTTTCTTGAATAAAAAAGAAGACAATAGATATCGATGAATCATTCAAAACATATATTAGGTACAATGTATCTGTTATCAAAAGCCATAAAGGAAATGACAATAAATATATCAATAAGTCCTTCAAACGATATTAAATGAAAGACGTCTACCATCAAAGTCATAAAAGAACTTAATATTTATTTCTATAATAAAATCCCCCGTGAGAATGGCAGGAAATACTCACCTGAAGTCCAACAGCTTATACTTAAAAATCCTTCCTTTAGTTGAAGGTCCCTATAATCACAATTCAAGGTCTTGCTACATACTTGTTTAAATCATCACATAATTTAATTGTTAACTTAGAGTTTTTTCTATTCCAATTACACTCTTCTAGTAGCTTCATTAAGTCTTAAGGACGTATTGGTCAGTTTTTAATTTGTTACTGGATCTTATTTTCTTCAAAAGGATGTCATCGTTAAGTCTAAAGTGTTGAAAATAATCGGTTTAGTCTTTTTCGGATCGAAATTTGAATACCTATAGTTTATTTTAAGCCTAGGGGTATTTTCATAATTTTATGGTTTTGCGTGTCATATTTTTCAGTTCTTTGTTTGTTGAAATGGATGCTATCGTTGAGTTCGGATTGTCCAAAATATTCAAGATGGACTCATTTTTATTTTTAATTGGCTTTGGGCATCATTAAGGGTAAGACGGTAGTTTTTACATTTTATATGTCTTAATTTTTGAGATTCCATCTAATAAAACGGATCTCTCTCCGTTGGGTCCAGAATGTCAAAAACAAGTCAGAATACACTACCCTTTTATTTTATTTAGGCAACGAAAAGATTTTACCCAAATTAAATTAATTAAATTATTTTATTTAATATTATATATATTCTGTTAATATTATAACACAAATGCCACTGTGGCACAATGGCACACGCGTGGGGTGTAAGTCTCCCACGTGTGTGAGGTTGAGGGTTTAAACCTGGGGAGCTGCGGCACCCCTATTTTGTTTTGATTTTCAAAGTGCCAAACAACAGATAAAGTAGAAAAACAGGGATAGGATATCCCACTTTGGCCTGGATTATTAAATTAGGGCCTTATCTGTATTTCCAAACTGTCACATCCCGTACCCCACCCTACGCGGATGCCGAAGATGTGATGCCAGTTAGCCGCCTTGTCGTTTTCCCAACCGACAATGCGACCAACCAAAGGCAAACTTCTGAAACTTAAAATGAATTGCATTCCAATGTAGGGTCAGAACAGCGGAAATTAAAAGCTTTTTATCTCGGGAATGCAACTCAACTATATACCATAAGTATGTACCACAAAGCAAGTCTAAAACCAAACAACTAATAACTCTAAGCCATAGAGCACATCCATAACAGATATATAACACAAAGCATATCAAATTCCTCCAGAGTACCATTATCATGAGCCATGTCCCTACACATTTATTACGTATGAATAAAGTCAACTATATCATCACGCTCACCTGAATAGCCAGAGTCAATCCATTATAATCCAAGTCTCCACAAATCCATGCTAACAGATCCTTACTCGGGTTGCCTCTAAGTCTACTAGAGTCACTTCACCGTGCCTTCTAATCGACTGGAGATAAGTCCTGAAAAAATGTTAAATAATGGAATGAGCTTAAACAAGCTCAGTGAGTAACATAGGTTCCTGCCATGGGTTTCAAAACCAGTTCATATATGTACATGCACGCTCTAATATAGCTCAATTAGAATAATGCAGCTCATGTAGAACAAATGCAGCTTAAACAGATCAGATCAGAACAGAACAAAACAGATCAGATCAACAGAACAGAACAGAACGGACAAAACAGATCAGAACAGAACTGAACGGAACAGAACAGAATACCAATCAATCAAAGGCATAGCATCAAATGCCTGAACCTTCCCCAGCTGCCCATAAGCGGACGACTCGTGGGGCCTCTACCCTCTGGGGTCAGTATCAGAGCGGAACAGAACAAAATTGAGCGGGACAGAAACAGAACAGAATGCCAATCATGCAGACGAGCCTTCCCAGCTGCCCATAAGTAGACTACTCGTGGGGCCTCTACCTTCTGGGTCGTGCTCTGGCATAAAACCGCTCAATCCTGTGGTGGGCCCAGAGTAAGACTCAACATATCAAACTGAATCAAATCAGACTCCAAAGCACGGGTGACAAAAAACAGACCCGAACAGAATCAACAGGATATATCAGAAGGCAAGATCGAACAGAATCATGCCACAAGTAATGCAATACAATAAGTATGCATGAAAGCATATGCATTAAAACAGTACAATGCATAAAACAGTTTAGCATGTAAAGTAGTATAGTATACGGATTTAGATAGTACAGAAAATATACACCAAGTCAGGAGTCCGAGTTACTCACCTGAATATTACGCTTCAGCGTGAACCAAATTCTTGTGCATCCAAAGTTTGGGATTGATCTTCAGTCCACAGTTTAGCAATTGAAGAAAACACACCAGCAGGTTAATCGAGTCGGCCAGCCATTTTAAATCCAGTTTCATCAGCTTCTTCAACCTTTTTCCCCCAAGCAGATGATGATCCTGATAGATTCTGTCTCTTTGTCATCCCATCCATCGAATATTGAAGAACTTTCCCTTCCTCCTATCAGATTACTGTGCAGAGTCTTCCCAATTAGTAGCTCCAATTTTTACAAGCAAGGTTAAACCCATAGCCTTCAACAATTACATCACCACACAATATGAATAGATATATATATATATATATACATATATCCCTACAACAAATCCCAACAGAGGAATAATTGCCTCCAACACTGTTCCACTCCCTGCCGTTGGAGCACTGCTACTGCTGCTCTTACTCTCTCTTAATCCATGGGATTCCTTAGATAGGCCACACAACCAAGAGAAGCTTTAACAATCATATTCCATTCCACATCTGCTTTTGAACTCTGTAGCCACAGTAATTTCCCTAACCATTAGCCGGGAAATGAGGTCCAAAAGTTCTCCTTTAGTGTTTGATTTATGTATTTCCCTAAGAGTCTCCGTATTCAACAAAGCCTCAAAATCATTCATGTCATCCTCTTTAGTCTCGGCTTTAAAAGAGTTGCATTCAAGCCATCAAATGGCACATTCAACCCCTGATATTCCTCCAAATGCTGCACACCAATCAGAGTAGAACCTAATCAATAATACACATATATGGCATTTTCTGATTCTCCTCCTGTTAAGGTTCCACCTAAACGTTGTTATCCTCCTTTGCCGACCATCGCCAAAATGTATTCAAAATCACATTATAATCAACCACGGTTCAGTTCCTTCTTCTTGTTTACACCGCTACATACACACGTACATATACATACAAACCTACGGCATCACTACACTGCTGCGCGCTGCTTCAATTTTAGCCGCTTACCGCAACTCCCCCAATTTCTCTCGTCTGCCGTTCATGGACTTCATCATCTTCAATCTCTATCAATCCAACCCACAATCCAACGCCAACATGCCGCTGCAATTTCTTCCAATTATTCACAGCAATCACAATGCCCGAATGTATTCCCAAGGTCAACTTCTTGGATCAAAATTAGTGACACGAATTCTGAACCCAATTTGGTTTCTACTATTCTAAAGTGATTTCCAAACGAATAATCAAATAGGGGAATTGAAATCCCAGGAGAACCATTACCGTGAATCTCCCCTGCTCCAACGCTACACCAATACACACATATTTCTACATACATCCCCCTAAAAATCTGCAGGAACCAACCCATTCAAATCAATCAACCACTGTGTTTCCGTCTCCTCCATCTCCACAAAATCGCAACATCAATCCCAGCATCAACAACTCCAAATCTCACCCCCGACATTACTAACCCACCAAAGCACCATCGCAGCGCTACACAACCCAACAATATATATATATATACATATATTTCCACCGCGGCACCGTCATCGCCCCCAATCGCAACTCCAGTAGCAGCCATACGCAATTCCGAGCCACAAACTGTAACATCCACACTTTCTCTTAAATGCGTGGTTCCCTCTGCCATTAACGGCTGTTGTCAATCTTGTTACTTGGGTTGAACCAATGTCTCCAGCAGTGAAAACAGGCAATGAAGACGAGACAACCCCTGTTGAGCCATAAGGCCGTATCCAAAAATCAACTGCAGTTGAGGGACCTTCTCTTATTCGAACTCTGTAGCTTTTCTCTTTCGCAACAACAGCTAAAATCCCCCATCTTCCAGTAACGAAATTCCAAATCTAAATCCCCAATCTTTCTCACTTCCGTCCCCACTGCTGCTGCACCGTTATACTCTGCTACACCGCTACTGCTGTCTCGCTCCCTATTAAGAATCTCCCCCAATTTTCCTACGGACAGGGACGTATATAGAGCTGCACCGCCTGGAATTTTCCTGCTCTAGAAGTTTCCTGATTTCTCTCTACACTTCCGTCTTGGAAGCACCTTGCTAGAAGCTTCCTCTTTTCTTTATTTCTTTTCTAGCTTCTTCCAGATTTCTCAATATATATATATATATATATCTCATATTGCCGCCCCTTTTGTCACGTGCTTCCAGTAGCTTCTTTGAAGCTTAAGTGTATAATATATTTTTATATATTATCTATTATAGTTTACCGCCTTTGGGTCTTCACTAATTTATTTTATTTGCATAATTATTTCGCGGTATCAACTTAACAATTTTATTCATATTGGCCCTGTATCGTTCATTTGGCATCAATTGACCGAGTCGTCTATTTCCCGGCCTATATTCTTTTTTATCCATGTTAATTCCATAATTAATTTTCATATGAGTTCCATATTGTAAATTTTGGCATTAACTTAATTTATTTGGCTCGGTTAACTAGATTATCTATTTTTCGAGCATATTCCATTTTATTTTTAAGGCATTAAATCCCGTTATGGCTTACTATATTTTTTTTTGAGCTATTTCGAATTATTAATGTCATAGAAGCTAAATTTTTATTAGGTTAGAATATAATCTGGATCATGTCGAATTTTAGGGATATTACACAAACAGTCCTAGTCCTCTTTTAAATTTTAAAACCATATGCCTAAAATGATGTAGCTTTACTTATTCGGTTTTGCACCTAGTCGGGTCCCGACCTGAACCCGAACCCGAAATCGACTCGACCCGAACAGTGTCATCTTCCCCAACACGACAGTTGTCACAACCCGAAACCCACCCTAAGCGGATCTCGTGTCGCGGGGCCGACCCGAAGGCCGTCCCTACTTTTTCCATTCCAGTATCATAATACTAATATGCAATGTACTAAAAATTTTAAACAATGAACAGCGGAAGTCTTTAGTCAATTACAGTAATCCAGCGGAAGTCTTTTTAAATAAATTAAACAGCGGAAGTCTATTAAATACATGACATAGTTCTACATAAAACAAAATGAGAACTAAACGTAACCAGCACCCGGGGGTGGTGAATACATGGGAGAACTAACATAGACTGAACAGTACTTCAAAATGTCCCCCTACACTCTCAGACTCCTACTGGGGTCTCGCAGCGTCATCACCTAAAATGGGGGGTAAGTGGGGTGGAATGAGCTATGAAGCTCAGCAAGTAAACCAGATCTCCGACACTGGTATCGATGATTATAAAGAACATGAATCCATGAATAAAAATATGATAGCCAATCATAAGAAGTAAGATGTTGTGATAGCCAATGAGAACAGTTGCCATGATGGCCAATAAATAGTGGGGCACAATATACAATCAGGAGTAATGAATAAGCAGTGATAAGGGTTTCTCAACAATAACCTGTCACAATAAGAGTACTGCCACAATAAATTGATTACAATCAAACCAATGAACAACGTAAGATAATCTATAAGAAACAGTAATCCATAAGGAACAGTAACCATTCAACAATATATCCATAACAATAATCCAATGGAGATGCTTATAATCTGTAGTAGGGGATGGCAGTCCCTCTTCGTAATTCGAGGCCCAGCATACCTCTCAGTTAAACTCACATCTTTTGCCACACGTTCGTTCACGGACTAGTTCGTCACAGAAGCATCGGATGGATATTGTGACTGAGCACAATTCCAGCATTTATAAACATAGCATGATCATTTGTGATTCCATAGGAGTATGAAAATGGAATATCATATACACAGTAAAGCATAACAGTAAGCCTTTCAAGGCATGGTTCAATATGATAACAATAGTACAATAGTTTATCAATGTCCACAAGATAGAACAATATCACATTATGGATAGCAATAACATGAAGTACTTTCAAGAGTACAAGTTTGGCAGTAAGGAATAAACTTGGCTTTAGAAACACCACATGGAAGAGAAAGTGATCCACTTACCTCTATCGTGATTCTATCTCAGAAATCCCTGAGTGTACCTTTGCCTTTCGAGTTTCCTATATATCAGTGAATACGTTTCAGAATAAATGCTATTCATCAAATTTTATGCCTTTCTATCATAAGTATTTCAAATACTAATTTAGACTTTACCATTGAGTCCAGAACGCCGAAGAAAGTCGGTTTAGGCTTTCGCGGAATTCCATTTGGACTTTTGTACTAAAAAGGGCAAAATAGTCATTTTGCACTTTTGCGGTATTTTATCCTTCGGGGTTCCGTCTCATAAAACGGACCCCACCATTGGACTTAGAACGTCCGAGATAATAAGTTTTGACTATTCATTTGTATCGTTTGGACTTCGTTTGACCTATATTTGAAATAGGGGCATTTTTGTAAAAATTAATATTTTATTAATTTTTCCTGTTTGGGCCTTAGTGTAATTTCTCAAAACATTTGGGGCCGGTTCTGTCAAGCCCCGAATTCCCGACCGAACCCGGGGACGCGACTGAAGGAAACAAAAGAATAAAATAAATAGACGAGTAACTAAATAAATAAAGATGTAACGAATTTTAACGAAGTTTACTAATTTAGATACAAGCCTATTCCACTAACATAACGCTACATCCATATATCTCTGTCAATACACATACATTCCCGGTTTATAAAAAAATTCGGCAAAACCTCCTTTGTTTTTCGAACCTTTTTCCCCCTGATAATCACAATGCATCATATAACATCATATAAATATAAATACATCACAATCCATCCTCACTCGATGGCCACAACCTTATCAAAGTTAAATATACATTGTCTAATTATCCAATCCATCACATCTACTCCTACACTTAAACTAAAAGATCATTTATTACAATATACAATACCATTTCCATTCTTTTTAGAAACACACCAATCCTTTATAAAATCAAAATACGCCCCAAGGGCCCAAATATTCTTCCAAATTTTATTTCCCCTCCTTTCTCCAAGACTTCATCAAGTCCCGCGTACCAGGATGCTTCATCTGAAACCTGTGCCCACGAATGGGTCAGCGCCAACATGCTGGTATGGTACAATACTAATGCAAGGAACAAAATTAAGACGTGGCATGTGCAAGTGTACAGGTATATCTACATGCCTCCTTAATCATGCATACAATATGATGGCAATATACAAACTACACATCTGTATAAAACCCTATATCACGTTCACAAATTCATCAACACAATGCACAGGCAACATGCGTGACACACCCATGCATCTCAATGTCACACCCATGTCTCGCTTCACGGTTCTTCCCCGTTAGCATGCAAGTACCAATATATGTCTCGCTTTACGGTCCGGACCCCGTAGGCCTGCGAGTACCTAATGGCCAATTTTGGGTTTTTCACCACAGGATCTATACCCTCATAATGCACCAGCACCTCGTGCTGACCCACACTATGCTTTCAAGGAATCACGCAATGCCAAGATGCCATGCTTTCATCATGCAATAATACAGTCCAAATGAAACGTCACTTTCATAAGCATATGCAACATACTTTAAATAATGCATCACAATGAAGATCAAATCACAAGACTTCATCCATAATGCTACGTGTCATACTCAATCAATCTCAACACTTACATAAATCCACATGTCATAATATCAACAAACCGTTTAAACCATGAATCACATATGATAATAACTCAAGAAGTAAATCACAATTCTCAAATAATCATAAAGAGCATGGAAACATATAAACAATCAACTCAAAGAAGCAATTAAGTCCTACGTGATCTTCTATCCGCAGATAAGCACAAAAGCATTCAATCAATATGCACATCAATCCTAAGTTAATTCTATTCCTTACTTAGTAAAGTACCATACCTGATCGGGTTATCTCAACCCCACGAAGCTGTGTCCATTATGCAATCCAAATCAACCAGATTAATCTTTAATCCACAGTTCGGAAATTGAAGAAAACACACCGGCAGGTTGATCGAGTCGGCCAACCATTTTAAATCCAGTTTCATCAGCTTCTTCAACCTTTTTCCCTCAAGCAGATGATTCCTCTCATCAGATTACTTACTACATACATTCCTCACCTGTGCCACCATAGCTTCCGCCTAACACCAAGTATCAAGTCACACCAAACATCCTCAACAAAATCCATTCTAGCTTCATAACCTCTTTAGGCTTGGCTTCAATGAAATCCCCAAGTGAAAATGGAAACAACTCTATGTAACAACCATTGAGTAATTTCCCTCACAGTATGTAGTGGCTTCTGGAGCTCTTGCCTCACACAAGCAACAGCTTGAAGCTCATACCTATACTGTGCAAGCTGTTCATTTCCAGCTTTCCCAAAATTACCTTCTCCATGCCCTGCACTCCCACACACCGTTGGGCCGTTGTCATGCCCCGAATTCCCGACCGAACCCGGGGACAGCGACTGAAGGAAACAAAAGAAGAAAATAAATAGACGAGTAAATAAATAAATAAATATTTAACGAATTTTTTAATTTTTTACTAAGTTTACTAATTTAGATACAAGCCTATTCCACTAACATAACTATACATCCATCAATACACACACATTCCCGTTTAAAAAAAATTCAGCAGAACCTCCTTTGTTTTTCGAGCCTTTTTCTCCCTGATAAACACAATACATCATATATATACAAACAGTCACAATCCATCCTCACTCGATGGCCACAACTTTATCAAAGTTAAATATACATCGCCTACTTATACAATCCATCACGTCTACTCCTACATTTAAACTAAAAGATCACAAATTCAATACCTATTACAATATACAATGCCATTTCCATTCTTTTCATAAACACATCAATCTTTTATAATATCAAAATACGCCCCAAGGGCCCAAATATTCTTCCAAATTTATTTCCCCTCCTTTCTCCAAGACTTTATCAAGTCCCGCGTACCAGGATGCTTTATCTGAAACCTGTGCCCACGAATGGGTCAGCGCCAACATGCTGGTATGGTACAATACTAATGCAAGGAATAAAATTAAGTCGTGGCATGTGCAAGTGTACATGTATATCTACATGCCTCCCTAATCATTCATACAATATGATAGCAATGTACAAACTACATCTGTATAAAAACCCTATATCACGTTCACAAATTCATCAACACAATGCACAAGTAATATGCATGACACACCCATGCATCTCAATGTCACACCCATGTCTCGCTTCACGGTTCTTCCCCGTTGGCATGCAAGTACCAATATATATGTCTCGCTTTACGGTTCGGACCCCGTAGGCTTGCGAGTACCTAATGGCCAATTTTGGGTTTTTCACCACAGGATCTGCACCCTCATAATGCACCAGCACCTCGTGCTGACCCACACTATGCTTTCAAGGAATCACACTATGCCAATATGCCATGATTTCATCATGCAATAATACAGTCCAAATGAAACGTCACTTTCATAAGCATATGCAACATACTTTAAATAATTCATCACAATGAAGATCAAATCACAAGACTTCATTCACAATGCTACGTGTCATACTCAATCAATCTCAACACTTACACAAACCCACGTATCGCAATATCAATAAACCGTTTAGAACATAAATCACATATGATAATAACTCAAGAAGTAAATCACAACTCCCCAATAATCATAAAGAGCACGGAAACATGTAAACAATCAACTCAAGGAAGCAATTAAGTCCTGCATGATCTTCTATCCGCAGATAAGCACAAAAGCATTCAATCAATATGCACATCAATCCTAAGTTAATTCTATTCCTTACTTAGTAAAGTACCATACCTGATCGGGTTATCTCAACCCTAAGAAGCTATATCCACTATGCAATCCAATCAACCAAGTTCATCTTTACTCCACGGTTCCTTCTTCAGCCTTTTTCCTCAAGCAGATGATGATCTTGACAGATTCTGTCCCTTCATCATCCCATCCATCTTATCATCCCATCCATCAGATATTGAAGAACTTTCCTTTCCTCTCATCAGATTATTGTCTGGTTCTCTGTTGCTACCTCTGTGCAGCTCCTGTCAATTCCTTCTTGCCGCAGCTGCCTCCAATTCTTCTTCTATCTTATTCACCATCCAACCTTAAGTTGACCATTGTTGTTCTAAAGTACCGCTAATCAAATACCAGCACTTGGAGTATCAGACCAAGTAGCCACAATAATAAATGGCAAAGCAAGCCCAAATGTCCAACATGAAACCTCCTTTATCATCTTAATCTAGGTACCATCCAGTCCCACACATGACATGGACAATCCTCACCAGCATTGACAATTAAAGTGTCAAATATAGAGTGGTCCCAAAGCACCAAAATACCCCCTGACATTCTATTAGCAGCTAGATCTCCACTCCCTATAGCAACTACAGCCACTAGACCCCATAATGCAACATAAGCACTAAACTTATTGTAAAACAGGAAGTGCAAGCCCATCAATGGCCATTGTTCCCCAAATACTGATTTCTGATTCAGATAATTCTCCTGGTTCGAGCTAGTACATACAAGCAACTTGATTCCATCCGCAAGAAGAGAAGGAATACCCACTTCAAGCTCCCTAATCCAGTCCACAAGCAGGGTCTGATATGCGGTAGTGCTGTAGGAAATTAGGGAATCCCAAACCTGAACATACTCTCTTTTTCTCCATAAAATTGCTACTGCTACTGCCCCAACAGCTCTATGAGAATTAAAACAAGCTCAATCTGCATTCCTGCATTGCCAGGGTGATCTGAGCTCTGTAATGATTTCCTATAAACTGTTTGGCTGCAGCCTCACTTGTAGTGCCATCAAGACAGGGCAGATTTCCATCACCAACTGAGAATCAAGCTTCTCTTTGATACCTCTTCTCAGTTTGCAGCTGACTCTACAACAACGTCTATCCAACCACTGAATAGCATCAAAATGCTTTAGACCTGCAGCAACCAACCCATTCAACGGATCAATCACCACTGCACTTCTGTCCCTTCTCCATCTCCACAAAACTGCAACATCCACACACAACCACAACACCAACACGCTGCTACCATTGAGCCAAAATCACCACAATCCGAACAAAAACAACTGCCACGGTTCAATTTCTCATGCTACTATCCAAGATATCCAGAACATCTCAACACCCTGGCGTAAACCAGATTCAGCCGAGAGAAAATTAACCCAAATCCAAGTCAACCGACCCTACCACTGCTCCTCAACTTCCTCTGTTCTCAACTGAAACGGTAGAAACAGGGAAACCCCACAAACCGTAACACAAATCAAGCTCCATATATATACATATATCCACGCACAAGATTCACAACACAACAATTATATATATATATATGTATGTACCTTTGCACCGTTACTGGATTCGAACAATCCAACGGACCGACTTAGCCACAAAAATTTCACTGATCAGCCGTAACTTTCCCCGTCGACCCAGCCACAGAAACCCCTGCCTCGATCCACTCGGGGACCAAACACCGCCATAAGAGACCCAACCAAACCCGTCGTTGCTCTGTCGCCCCTGCTTCTCCTCTCTTCTTCTTTCTCTCTTTTCCCCTTTCTCTCTTTCTTCTTTCTCTCTTTTTCTTTTCTTCCCCTGTTTTCACTCGACCAGCACTCCCCTGTTTCCCATTTTTCCATCTCACGGTTTTTTTTTTCCTTTAGTTTCTCTCTTCACTCAAACACACACCACACATTACAATGCCACTCCCAAGGCTGCCAACACTCCCTTTTTATCTTTTTTTTTTTTTTCATAATTTCCACGGACATATATATATATATATGTAAATATAAATTTATAATTCGTATCAATCCTATGGATTTATCCTGGCACTTCGTTAACCAACGTAAATATTTTATTTTATTTTATTATTTTTTTTGTCCAGGTCTCTACAGCCGTAATGGTGAACAAGAAAGCCACTAAAACCCCCAATTGAAAATCTCTCAGTGCCCCAATAGAGCAACTCACTCCACCATATTCCTGTTGCAGCTACTGCCCGCAACTTCCCCCATTTCCTCTATTTTTTCACCAGGTTACTCAGCAACTATTACTTACATAAATCCCTCCACCAATGCCAGTTACTGAATTACAGAAGTTGGGCCACAAATCACATAACATTATATCTTTCTTCCGATTATTCACAGCACCACCACCATAGCCAAAACCTGTAGTTTCTTCATAGCAGCAATGGAATGCCTCAACTCACTTGTTATCTTCATCCTCAACAACTAGTTCTTAGACTCCTTCCAATTCCCCATCTTTAATGGCTGAGGTAGCCTGAACTTGACATTAGGGTAGAGCAGAAGAAGAACTAGGCAGTGAAGAAGACCTGTTCGGGTTTGAAGATGAGCCAACCGAACCTCGCTGAACCAAAATCCGAGATTCTTTCTCTCCTAAATCAGCCTCTATATCTTCAATTCCTGCCTTACCTTGCCGTAACCGCTGAAGGATTCCTTCCTTTCAAACAAACTAGAAACGCCCCTCCTCTATCGAAGAAGCATTACGCTCAAAAAGTCATCTTCACCCAATTGGAACGATTCCTGTATAAACATCAATATATTGCAGAACCTTTATTGTTCTGACCCCAAAATCTCGTGGCTACCAGCATCGCTTCTGGTTTGTAGCAGCAATCAACCAACACCATGTCCAGGAATGGAGGCTCCCCTTTCTACACAGTCACCTTGGTACATATATATATATATATATATATATCACTGTATCGAATTGAACACGAGAGAGTCGCCCACCAAGTTTTCAAACAATCTCCATTTTCTTCAATCTAAACCAAAATCTCAGCACCAATACGCTATTTAAACCCATCCTCACGGCAAAATTCTCTCCTACCGCACCGCTACACCAACACGCACACAGGTGTAGCTCGGCCTCGCTACAACCACTGCTTTCTCCCTATTTCAATTTTCCCTCTGCTCTAATGATACACAAACACATACACAGATAGATACACATATATGCACACTTGGGTCTGCAACGCACCAGAAAATCCTGAAATTCTCTCCACTCTGTCTCTCTCGTTCTCCCTGTTTCACGCAACCTGCGCCGCCCCATGCTTCTTTCTCTCAGTTTCTTCTTTACTTGGTTCAACACCCACACACATGCATATATGGAAACTTCTAGGTGTTGCTATATCAACATCTATTGCACATGCCTTTAACGGTTCCCACCGACTTTCTCTTCTTTTTTTTTTCCATTTTCTACTGATATCTAGAAGCTGTCCCTTTTATCACGTGTTCACTGCTTCAAGAAGCCTCCCGAATCATCTATTGTTATATCTTTTTTTTTTTTTTTTTTCTACTTTACCATATTAACTATTTTAGAAATATTATCATATTAACTATTTTATAAATGTTTTATTCCACTCGTTCATGTCCCATATTATTCTTATAATTTATTTTATTTTATTTTATTTTATTTTTTCAAATCTCTACAGGTTCACAATTTCCTAAAGCTACGGTCTGAACCAGTTGGTTCAAGACCAGAAACCCTAAACCGGTCCACCCTTCCCCTGAACCAAACGGTTCACTTTAGTTTAAAAATCGGATTTCAATAACCCTGTTTCCCTATCCCATCCTTGGTTTGGATAACCCCAAACCCAATTTCAATTTACTATCCGTGTAACCAAACACACCCATTCATTTAAAAACTAAATAGAAACGACACAGTTTCATGCCCCGTTTCATATCCGGTCGGGTCCCGACCCGATTCGAACCCGAACCCGGTTCGTCTTAACCCGATATGGCCCCCGAACTTCCGGTCATTTTCCCTGAAGCTCCGGTGAGCCTGCATTAGGGTTCCGTCACCTTCTCCGGTGACGGTGACCTCATTCCGTTCATTTTTAAACTCGTTTTCAATGCAGTTTCATTCCTTTCCCCTCAAGGATCTCAACCCTAGCCTCGACTTGCCCCAAAACTCTCCCCATCTTCACGAATAGGGAGTTATTCAACTCCGGCCGATTCTCCGGCCAAGTTTCATTTTCTATTTCGTGACGTTTTGATCATGGTTTTGGTTCTAGAATTCTTCTAGCATGTTTCTGCACCTGATTAGATCCATTTTTAGAAACTTTAAAACAAGTTTTAAACATAAAATTCATGGAACCCGAGATTATTCATCAACCTGCAACTCAGTTTTTCTCTCTCGGTTCTACACCATTTAACCTGATTCTTTTTGCATTTAAAAGCTAATATCATGCTTATTAAGACCCTAGCTTTAAATCAAACATTCATGCTTAAAATCATAAAAACAGAAACGTGATTACTCACCTGGGTTTTCTTGTTTGCTCTCGGTTGTTATGCCCTTGAACCCCTTTTGCTTCTGTTTCTGATTCCCTGATGATACTCTTCTCACTCTAAGCCTCTTAGTTCCTTCAGTTTGTTTCTATTCCTCTCAACTCACAAGACCCATATACATATATATATATATATAGACAATAACACCCACCGCTTCTTTCTCTCTCTACCTTATCACTCTCTCTCTGTCTCTTGCAGTCATTCTTGACTGCAGAGAACCGTCCCCTTAACCCTAGCCACCCACGTACCTCACATATATATACATATATATACATTATATTACATATACACACACACCATCACCAAGTCGGTTGGTGTGGTTTCCCAAACACACACACACATAGTGATGCACACACACACACATAGTGATGCACACACTGATATTTGTTTGGAAGCTTCCCTTCCTTTTTCTCTTTATCTTAATTTATATACATAATACATTTACATTATACATATATATACATATAAAATACATAGTTTTATACATGTATTTATAACCATATAAATACATATAATTGTATTTTTAGTCGCGTATACATACACTAATATTTCATGAACTATGCATGTGTACGTACATATGCATGCATGCACGCTTTTCGAGGTCAGGTTTTGAGTTACTCGGGTACTACCCGACACTAGCCATATGAAGTAAAACATTTACTTTTTAAACTAGGTTCAGTTCCATAATTATTGTGACATAAAGTTTAAGGCAGCTCAGGTTATGCTATTCAGTCGACTTGTCTCGGTAAACGTGTCGTATCCCGGGTCGGGATATCACAACAGCCACTGTTCATTTGAAACCCTAGGAATTTTAGACCTTATTTTGTGAGTTTTTGGCTACATTTTCTTCCTCTTTTCAATTTAAATCTTCTTCTAGGAGTTAAAGCAAGGTTTTGGCGATGGTTTTGGGGATTGAAATGAACTGAAAAGCTCGATAGAGTTTTAATGGCTTCTCTGAATAATACTTTGGTTCATGCCCGTTTCACCATCAATTTTGATGGTTCTTGTTCTGTCACGATCCTTTTAGCATGGGGTTTCATTTTTCATTCAAAGATTCGAGCTTAAAGCTCTGTTTGTGGGAGTCGATTTTGATGCCGCGTTTTACAACTTCAATTTTCTCTCTTGTCCTTTACCCATTTGGTCAAATTTTTGGTATCTTAGAACCCTCATAGCTTCTAGATTAGGCCCCATGTCACGACCCGAAACCTACCCTATGCGGATCTCGTATCGCGAGGCCGACCCAATGGCCGTCCCTACTTTTTTTAATTTTTTTGTATCAGTATTAATGACCATAATATATATAATGTAAAACGTAAACAGCACATCAACGGAAGTCTTAATATAAAATATTGTTTGACAACTGAAAAATGTAAATCGACATAAACTTAACATAATGCCACTCTTAGGTGGTGAGAAGATAAGAGAAACTATATTCACTTTTA
Source organism: Nyssa sinensis (assembly GCA_008638375.1). Classification (NCBI taxonomy): domain Eukaryota; kingdom Viridiplantae; phylum Streptophyta; class Magnoliopsida; order Cornales; family Nyssaceae; genus Nyssa; species Nyssa sinensis. Next base: position 29,877,447 of record CM018032.1, read on the forward strand.
TCATACTCCTCATCTGTCCCCCTATGCTTTTGGACTTCTACTGTGGTCCTGCAGCATTCTCATCTGAAAAATAAGTAAGTGGGGTGAGCTAACAAAGCTCAATAAGTAAAAGCCCATCTCCGACACGAGTTAGGGTTAACATAGAAAAATATGAATTCATAGGGTGAACATGATATAGCCAATCATGAAATCAGTTGCAGTTAATGGTAAAATGCCACAATGGCCAATGAATAGTAAGTCACAATAAGCAAGCATGAGTAATGGTATGGCATGAACATGGAAAAGCTCAATGACATTAGTCAACATAAGAATACTACCACAATAAATCGATCGCAATCAAGTACAATCAATGAATGAACTGTCAACATAGGATTATTCATAGGGAATGACAACATCCTATGAATCTAATAAACATAAACATATCAGTCAAACATGAGTGATGAATTTACTTTGTTCAGGATTTGGCAGACCCTCGGTCTTTTGGGGCCTGGCATACCCCCCTAACCTCAATGCATATACAATGCCCTCATAACTTAATGCGTAAAAATACCCTCATTTTCATATGTCCTGTCAATCGACCCGAAGGTCCTGTCAATCGACTAGTAGGTCCTACATACCCCCCTTAACGTCAATGCATATAAAATGCACTCATAACTCAATGCATAAAAATGCCATCATTGCCATATATCCGTTCGCAGACTCGACCTGTAGGTCCTGTCAATTCAAAAAACATCGGATGGATATTGTGACTGAGCACAAATTTGACATTTATAATAAATCATGATTATTCGTGATTCCATAAGAAAGTGCATAAAAATGGAATATCATGCAATGGATATATAATAGTAGGCCTTTCAAGGCACAGTACAACATTAAAATCATGATATAGTAGTCAATAAACATCCACAAGATAGGACAATATCAATTATGGAACAATAACAGTTGGTACGTTCAAGAGTATAAAATTGGCAGTAATAGAAGGAACGTGGCTTGGAAGGCCACATGTAAGAGATAATGGTTTACTTACTTTTTATCCGTGTGATCTACCTCAGTATTCCATAACTTTTCCTTTTCCTTTTGAGTTACCTATTATTCTGTAAACACGTCTCAGTTCTAATGTTATTCATCAAATTTTATACTTTGTTATTATAAGTATCTCTTTTACTAATTTAGACTCTACTATTGAATCCAAAACATCAAAGAAAGTCAGTTTAGGCTTTCACTATTCATTTATTTTAATCAGTAAGTCTTTTGGACTTTATTTGGTATCTGTTTTTGATCATAGGGACACATCGGTCATTTCTCATTTTGTAAGTTGACTGTTCCGAAGTTTTATTTAGCTCCTAAATTTTCATAATTACTCTTATGACAGTTAATTTTTGGCCTTTACTTGTTTCTCTCGTACTCAGGGGTATTTTGGTCATTCATATTTTATGACATTCTGACCCCGAATTATTATTTAGTCACATATATGAGTTCATAATTATGTGGGCTTCCATTGGTATCAATTTCGTTCAATTTGGACTTTATTTGGGCTTCGTATTGTATTAGGGGCATTTTGGTAATTTATACTTTAACGAGTCGTAATTTTTTTTAGAGTCTTATCTTGTGAAACGGACCCCACCATTGGATTCAGAATGCCTAAAATAGTCAAAATACACTATTCATTTATTTTATTTGGACTTCGTTTGACCCATTTTTGACTTAAGGGTATTTTAGAAATTTTTCCTATTTAAATATTATTAATTTAATATTAAATTAATTATTGTTGGGCCTTAGTGTGACTTTTCACAATTTCTGGGGTCAAATTATAATTCCTTAAATTTTCGGTCTGAACTAGTAGGGTTCTAGGCTTAAAACCCTAAACCGATTCAATACTCACTGAAGCAACCAGTTCAGTTTATTTCAACAAACCGGAATAAGATAGCCAACCCCTTGTCTTATCCACAGTTTGGTTTAACCTTAGTTCTGATTTTTATTTCTTATCCTTGTAACCAATCGCTCCAACTTCAATTTTAAAATTATAACACAACCCTCACACGACGTCGTCCCACTTAAACCATTTGTGCGACGGGTCGGGTCCCGACCCGAACCTAGATCCGACCCAAACCCAATTCGACCTAACACTGTTCATCATCTTCCCCAACTCACCCTCACTATAGCCCCAATTTCTGGGTTTCATTTTTTTCAATCATTGATTTCCTTTTTTCTAGGGTGATATAAGTTCTTGGGGGTTCGGCCAATCTTTTGGCATTCATTTGAAGCCTTAAATCAAACTCAAATGTTCGGTCTAAAGCTTGATAGCCAAACCTACAACTTCATAGTATCCCCCCATTTTAACACCAACTTGCATCTAATTTGGTATGTTTTGATCCTAGGCTCGTTTGAATTCATTCCTCAACCACAAAATTGGTTTTTGTGTTCATTTTGTGAAAGTCCCTCATGGAACCGTAACCTGCATGTGGTATTTTAAGGGTTCTTACCTAGGCCTTTAGGTCTTGGGTTGGGATTTTTGAAACCCTTGCAAGGTCTAGTTTAGGGTATAACAAGCCAAACTTGGTTTGGCTTCGGTGATCTCAGACCTACTCCACTAAGGTCCATCCATGGCAGTTTGTATACGAATTTAGTGTTCTAGGATGTTTCAGGGTCTAAATTTCATGCCTTAATCATGTTTTACATACTCTAAATGTCATGCATGCAATGTAGATACTAAACAAAAATTGAACTCGCGAGCCAACATCAAAAAGGAAAATTGAGTCTTTGGTTGTTTTATACCTTTGCACAGAAAGCTTCCCTCTACTCATGGCTCAAGGTGAGCCTCAATGTGGTAGTTCTGTCCTGCTCGTGCACTCCCCAATCCTTTTCTTTTTGCACCTCCAATGGACACTCACACATAAGCACACACACAATGTGTTTCTCTCTTTCTCTCTCTCTAACTCACTTTCTCTCTTTAGATTTCTCTCTCTACATCAGACCTACACACACTTCACTTTCTGATTTTTGACTTCAAATGCACACACGCAACACTAATATATAATCATATATTTTATTCATTTTATTTAAAAAAAAAAATACTTTTGTTGCATGAAAAGCCATTGGCCAATTTGGGAGGCGGCTTTATTTTAATGTGTATATATATACATATAATTTGTAATATAAGACACAAACAAGTGGGCAGCCCAAGTGGTAATCTTTTTGGGCTTTAAAACTTTTCTTTCTTTGGGTCAAATGTTCAAAACCCCTTGGCCCTCACTTTTAGTTTATTTTTCTCCTTTTTTCCCCTTTATGCCTTGTTTGGCATTTAATTTATTTATTTTAACTTTTTGCATTATTTTTCACTTTGTGATTTTAAATTTGATGTTTACTCTTTCATGTACCGATTTTTATAAATCGTAGTTGTATTTTATTTTCCCCAGAGTCGACCTTGATTTTTAAGGTCTCGGAATTATTTTGAAATCGTCATCTATTTTCCGTTTAAATTTCTTAATTATTCTTTTAAGGATCACTAACTAATAATTAGTGACTCAATTATCGTTTAATCGGGTCGGGGTGTTACACTTATGGTTTCCGATTTGAACTTAATTTACCCAAGGGTCAAATGGTCATTTACGTGTCTTTACTTTTCGAGTTCTGTTTTCACAATTTAGACTTCACCGTTGAGTCCAGTAGGTTCGAAATAATAAAAATTCACTATTTACTTAACTCAATCGGAGTCCGTTTGACTCACCTTCGACGTAGGGGCATTTTGATCATTTTGACGTTCTACGGGTATTTTATTTTTCGAGACTCCGTCTCGTGAAACGGACCTCACCATTAAATCCAGAAGGTCCAAAATAGTAAGTTTTCATTATTCATTCGACTAATTTATGTGTCAGAATTTAATTCGAATTTATTTAATTTTCTTAATTATTTAATTTACTTAATTAGGTCTAATATATATATATATATATATATATATATATAGTATTTGAAGCAAAATAAATCACATGTGCCTCAGTGGCACAATGGTTCATCGTTCCTGATTACGCCCAAAGAATAACGCGATAGTTGTAGTGTAGCTTTGGGGTGTCGATTCTACAGGGAGACTAAATTAAAAGAATAATAAACAGAATTTCTGAAACTACAGAAGTATTAGACGGTTAATGAAAAAATAAAAATATAGAAAGTGATTTTGAATGCAACTAAAAATTAAGCAAGCTGAATAACGGATGAAAATATTCAAATTTAACGGACAGTAGAGTTTCGGGAATCCCTTGCACATAGCTAGTATTTTAATTATTTTTTTATTCACTATTAACTCAATTGAGAATTTAAATTCCAAATATCTCAATCGGAAGATATAAAATTATGAATCAAAATTAAATTGAAAATAATCCTTTAAAAAAAATCATTCAACACTTTTAAATCTCTCAAATTAATATTTACATTAAGAAAATCTAACGACGACAATATACCCAACGAGCAATATTGCAGCAGAGAATTGAATCAATATAAATAAGTAATTGTTCCAAAAATAATCAAAACATGAATCCATTCGATAGAAAAAGCATGACTGAATCTATAAACGGACTAAACCCTTTAATTATTCGGAGAATAAAATCCAACAATTAATTATGAATGATCATCAAAGAATTTAACAAGTGAAAATCACGTACAGGAATCAAAAATAAATTAAAACAACCATCTATGGTGCAAGTTCATCCCTAACTCTATTTGAAAATTTAGTTACCCATGTACAGGATGGATAACATAAATTTCATGAAGAAATAATCCGCCATGGAATTGCTGCGACGAATTTTCCTGTTCTGCTCCTCACTGCGCCAGCCAGCACAGCCGCAGCTCTTCCCTCTTCTCTGCGCCGCAGCTCTCTAATTCTCCCTGCCGCCGCCGTCTGCTCCTCCTCTTTCGATTCAGAACTCTCTGTCTCTTAAATACTTCCCCTGCCGCAACCTAAAACTCTCATGGCCCCAAGCCGCATCTCACATCAAGCCCTCAAACAGCCGCATAACAGGCCCAATTCCAGCACACAAGCCAACGCGATGCAGCCGCACGTTCAAGCCCAGCTCTGCGCCTAGACCAGCGCCCATCTCCTTGTTTAATTCGGCCCATCACCCAACCGCAAGCCACCATAAGGCTTTTGATTGAATCAGCGCCTCACCACCCTACACGAACAGCCGCACAATTTGACATAGCCAAAGACTCCTTTGACTTTTCTTTATTATTTTTTTTCTTTTCATGCAGCCGCACAAGCCAGCAACGCTAACTTTTAGGCTCCGTTTTCTCTAAGATAACAACTGAATCTCGACTTACACTCTTCATGGAAGTTGTAGCCCTGGATGAGTAGATAATTAGGCATAAATATCACCTGCTTTGGACTTCGGAAGCTCAAGTTATAACCCCTTGAAGTTGGCTGGTCGGACAGGTTCGCGGTAGCTTTCCAGGCCTGATTTCGAAATAATATTTGGAGGCCAAAACGAACTCCGATTTTTGCAAACCAAACCTTTCTGAAAAGCTCAAGACGTCCTCTAAAAACTTTATGAAGAAAACTTTCTCATTATGAAAATCTAATGCCATCCAAATCTCAATTGAAACTCAATGGTCGAACCTGCCAAAAAGCCAAAAATAGTTCCAAAAATATTAAGTGTAAAGCGCAATTGCAAACTATCTCTCGCCAACAAAAAAATGCAGTATTTGAGATTTAAAATATTATAAAATAATGCTCAAACCAATCTCACTGTGAATAAAAATTAAATCAAATAAGATCAATTACAACCCAACATTTTTATTCACATTCTAGCAATTTAATATAATAATAGGGTATTTTAGAGTGCACTTTCGCGCACTCATCACTTCCCATTCTTTTCCCTTGGTCACTGGTTCCAATCACAGGAATTTTTTTTTTCTTTTTTTCATTTCCTTTTTTTTTTTCATTTCCTTGTACATGTTTAAGCCAACCATTAGATACCTTCTCCTTTCAACCAAACACCCCCCAAACTCAAATTTAAAAATTTACCCATACAATAACAATTTTGGGCAGCCATCTGAATGGGTGGGTCAGGTCGGACCCGACCCGGTTTGGCCTAAATAAAATCACAAAACCTCAGCCACGTAGCAGCCCCACGCACTACTGCTCATCTTCTCTGTCAACGGCGACTCGCCGATGACAGATTTTCTTGCATCTTTTAGTGGGGTTCATACCTATTGGTCATGGGAAACTCAAATCTACCCTCAGTTTTTCGATCGGAGTGCCGGATCTCTCCCGAAACAGGAAAAATCGCAGCTCCACCGGAGTTGTGCGATTTTCTGACAGCCCATTCTCTCCTCGTTTTCTACACCGTTTTGGCCCTAATTTTCCTCCCATTCGATTTCTGCACCTCTTAGGAATAATCCCCGATTGTTTAAACCAAGTTAATCACAACAAAATTACACAACCCAATTTGAATTCTTTCTCTGTAAATGTCGTGTTCTAACTCAATCCAGGTTCGTTTTTCTCGATTCCAATTGCAACATAAATCAATTTACATGCTTAATAAGATCCTAAAATTAACTTTAGCATTCATGCTTCTAAAATTTGAAGAACAAAAACTCAGTTTCTTACCTGTTGTTTTCCTGTCGCACACCCGTTCGGCTCTTCCCTTTTTGCTTCTAGTTTGTTCTAACCTCTTATCTTCTACTCTGGATTCATGTTCTATACTCATATACAACTCAAAGGAATTTTAAGCAACCCAAAAAATTTAATCACAGAGAACAGTGGCTTACCCCTTGCGCCCCTGCTTCTGTCTCCTTTTTTTTTTTTTTTCCTTCTGTTCCAAATGCTTCTGCCATTCCTAATGCCCAACGCATGCATAGCATGCTTATATTGGAAACCGGCCCTCCCCCTTTTGTTTCTCTCCTTCTTCTTCCTCTCTCTCTCTCTCTCTCTCTCTCTCTCTCTCTCTCACCCGTAACCGTCCCCCATTCAGTGCACGGTTCCTTTCCCTCTCTAATTCTTTCTAATTCCCACTCTATATGTGTATAGTGCTCATGATATATGTACAATTGGGTCCAACGAACGGTCCAATGAATACTGCTCCCATATTGTGATAATTTTTTTTTTTATAGGTCTTTAAACTTCCCGATTTCCTCAATATCCTTATCTTTGTTTTGAAATCAAACTTTGAGACATGCCTTGCACCCCTCTCTCTTATCCCACTTCGATTATATATATATATATATATAAATAGCTCTATATATAATTACGTAGATAATATTTTATTTATTTTATTTTACTTTATTCATTCTAAATTTTTATTTATTACTATTTTATTTTTAAATTTTATTTCCTTTCATCTATTCTTTATTCTGATATTCATTTATGGCTTGCTCAAGAATCACCCGGCATTATCCGTACTTTCGAACTATTGTCATTCTAACCCGTCAATTTATTCAATGTTATAACAAAAAGCTCTAACGGCTCGGGTTTACTTGGCTCGTTTGGTTACATTTTTGGGTCAGGGCATTACATGTAATATGATATCCCACGAGGGATCAGCTCAACTGCTAGTATGACATAGTGCTAATGCAAGGAACAAAGTTAAGGTGTGACATGTGTAATGTGTACATTTATAATCTACATGCCTTTCAATTCATCAATACAATGCAATAGAAATATGCGTGACACACCCATGCAAATTCTATGCCACACCCATGTCTCGTTTCACGGATCGCTTCCGTTGGGTCAATCGAGTACCAACACCTGTTTACGGATCGCTCCCGTTGGGTAAGCAGGCACCAATGCAATGACCAATTTTGGATTTTTCACCACAGGATCTACACCCTCATAATGCATAGCACCAAGTGCTCAACCTACACTATGTTTTCAAAGAATCACCATATGCCAATATGCCTTGATTTTTCTATGCAATTTCAATGAGGCATTTTATCAAATACATGGCATACACCTTAAATCATGCATCATCCATAAAGTAAATTCTAACTTTCAAACCACACAACTTCTTCCACAAGAACATATGCTATATACAATCAATTCAAATGTTACATGTTCACTATATTACCAATTCTCAAAGAACACATGATTATACAAAGCATCAATGCATTAAACAACCATATTTTCCAAAACACAAGGTCTATTCACATGAACCACTCCAAAATCGTCGCTAAAAGTGACTTTTAGCGACGCCCAAGTGTATGTCGCGAAAAGTAGGGAAAAAGTAATAAAAAAATGCAGGTCTGGCGCGAAAAATTAGGCCAAAAATTATTAGCGACGCACACGTGGCTATTAGCGACGCACGTGTGCATCGCTAATAGGTCAAGTTATTGGCGACGCATAATCGTGCGTCACAAATAGCATATTTGGACAAAACGATGGCGTTTTATAGAGTTTTAGCGACGCTCAGAAGTAGTATTAGCGACGCCCCTTGAGCGTCGCTAATAAGTCACATATATTTTATTCTGTCGCAGCACCCATTTTCCTCTTCTCTCTGTTTCCCAAAATTTTCCCACGACCCAGTTTCCTCGTTCTCTCTGTTTCCCAAAATTTTCTCACTTTCTGTCTCTCTCACTCCCTAATTGAAAGCATGATTCCGACCACGACACTTGGTCCATTTGGCGACGGCAGCAGTCGGTTCATTCGGCGGCGGTAGATTGTATCCATTTTTCTCATTCAAAGATCTGTCAAATCTGAATTTAGGTTTTCTTCAATAGAAGAAAATAGGTATGTTTTCACTTGTTTTCAAATTATTTAAATGTGATTGTTCATACATTTATAAATTTATTGTAGATCTTACTATTCTCTGTTAAATCTATGAGTATCCATGCAGATTTTAAAATTTTTTATTGCTTTAAAAACTAATAGAATTAGTTAAATTTCTTTAGATCTATGAAATGATTAAGTAGGAAAAAATTGTAATCAAGTCTTGTAGCTAGATGTTGGTTTTTCTCACAAGATGAGTTCAATTTTTTTATTTAAAATATGTTAAAACATTATTATTATTATTTTTTATAGCTAATACACATGCAATTCCTACGGAATATGTGGCTGATTTTTTTTATAGCTAATATGGGCCAGGTTTGTTATTCACATTCCAATTAGCAGTGATTTTTTTTCCTCTCAAATCTGTTGCATAGTTTGTGAGGGGCTTTGGCTAATTTTCTATGCCCTTGTAATATGTGTCTGATTTTGATTTTTGGTTTTTATCACTGCACAGAAACTAATTCGAATGATCATGCAATTTCTATCTTACCTTTTGGAAAATTATTTTTGTAGCCTAAAGTTTTGGAAAATTAATTTTTTGCCCACCCTTTTTATTGAGTTTAAAAAAAAAATTTGAGGGTTTGGCTTTCAAATGTTGTTTCACACATAATAGTTATGCAGTCACCCTTTAAACAACCCAATTCCTAGATGACTAGGCTTACTTTATAGCTTTTCTTATCTTCTTTGCTTTGGTTTTGTACTTGTATGTGAATAATTTCAAACTTTTGTACCAATCTAATTTAGACGAGTCTTGTAAACAATGATATTATTTGTACTTATCTTTTTGGTGTAATTATCTTGTATCATTTTGTATTCTTTAATTACTTTAATAAATTTATTTTTTTACTAAAAAAAGAAAAGAAATAAAAGAGTTTGACCCACCGACTATGAGTGACAACTTGTGACAAGTGGTTATGTTAGAGATGGTGAAAGTGCTGAATGAGCGGAATTTAAAAGGATTAATAGGAAGAGAGAAGTGTGAGACACATATTATATTTTTTTTTAATTTTAATTTTAATTTTATGGTAAGATATAGAAATAGATTTTTTATTATATTTTTAAAATTTTAATTATTATAAGACATAGAGACAGAGCTAGGGTTAGTTAAGTTTGGGTTTGGAGAGATAGATAAATTATAAAGATTGTGTTATTTAAATTTGAGTTTGGGAGAGAATAGCAGGGAGAGTGGGAATTGGAGAAAGAGGGTATAAAAGAGAATGTGTTTGGAAGGGATAGGAAGAGTGCTGCCTTACCAATACATTTTACAAAAATACTTTTTTTTTTAGATATAATGAGTAATCTTACATTCAAAATAAAAGATTATTAAATTGTATTGATTCTTAATTTTAAAAATAATAACTTTTCTACTTTAAAAAATTTGAAAAGAATTTCAAAGAAAGCACAATTCTAATTAATCAAAACTCCCATATTATTACAATAAATAAAACAAAACCAGCATTTTAAAAACTAATTTTGAATGATTAATAAATCCGAGAACCCCAAAACTTAATATTTAATAACTAATAATTCTAATAATCAAAATTTTTATGCAGTCACCCTTCAAACAACCCTTCAAACTTAATGTTTCTTTTCCTTTCCCTCACTTTTTATGTTTGAAACTGACTGGACATGACTAGGCTCTCGAGGAATTAAATGAGTTGTTAGGTTAGAAGATCATTCACAAGAAATTATTATTCTTACTTTGTCTCATTTCATGGATATATATATATATATATATATATATATATATTGACAAGGATAATAGTATTCATTTGAAATAGCTTATTCATTGTTTGGATAAGAGAGTCGGATAAGATATATTTTTTTTTATATTTTATATTTTGTGTCTTCAATTGGTTTGGATTATATTTGTTTTGAATCATTTATATTCTATTCATATATGATATACTTTACATTTTATTGTAAAGTAATAAGAGTTCTTGAGTCCTATAGATTGAGAGATCAACTAGATACACCTGACCTATTAAGTCAGTTAGTGGTTTTAGGTAGCAATTGATTTGCTTTTGTTGGTTAAGTTGTTGTTGTCAGGTGCCAAGTAAATAATTCTTGATCAATGACCTTAATTAATAGATAAAAATTGAAAGCTAGGTGCTTTTACTTGTTATCAACCAAGATCAATATGTTTTCTATTGGCATTTTCAATGCTATTGTTAATGGTTTTTTAAAGCAAAACTCTGTCTGACAATCAGAGTTTGCACTTACACTAATGAATTTTTTAATTGCATTCATGTAAGCCTAGCCCCGTTCGGGAGTCATTTTCATCACATGTGAATCTTGTCGCGAAATTTATTCGCGATTGGGCTCGTGTGTATGAAAATCGATTCTTGAATTGTCCAGAGAGGACAGTTCGGGAATGCATAAATCTGCATTGCAATCAATAGCGCATATGCTTGAATATTTCACTATGATAAAATTTCAGCACGGTCTCCTATTGTTCTCTGGGTATATATTTAGGCATGTTAACGTCTATCTCGTATACTTGGAGAACCCTGGGGAGATGCTGCCAAAATTTTGTCCGAGTGGAATCAAGCATTTGATTGCTGCTGATTGCAATGTAGATTGTGCATTCACGAATGGGATAGGACCACCTTACCCTTTAGAGAGAAGTTGGAGGTGATAGGATTCATGTTTCATATTTATAACGAGTATCATTTTTGACTTGTATTAGGTAGACGAAAATGGATAAAAGTTGGATAGACTTGAGGGGCAGGCATTTGCCAGGGTATGTGAAGGGGATCAAAGATTTTATTGAATTTGCTCGTGCATCTGCAGATGGGAGAAATAGGATAAGATGTTCATGTAGGAGGTGCAATAATAGGGATTATATGCACATAGATGAGGTCAAAGAGCACCTACTCAAACACGGGATGGACAAGCGGTATACGTGTTGGGAATTTCACGGGGAACGCCGTGACGTACGAATGGTATTTGATGATGAAGAAGAAGATGACGATGTTGACTTTGGTGATAATGTTGGGGTTGGTTACGAAGGCTTGCCACAAATGCTGGCAGACTTGCAGGGGGCTACAACTGGGGCGAGTAGTCACAGGAGTGAGACGGGACCATCGACTGCATTTGAGTCGTTGTTGAGGGAAGCAAGGCAGCCGTTATACCCGGGTTGTGATAAGTTTTCAAAACTGGACTTTCTCGTGAAACTCCTTTATCTTAAGACCATCAACCGTTGGAGCAACAAATTAGTTACTATGGCCATTGAATTGATTAAAGCAGTGCTTCCTACTGGGGAGACCCTTCCGAACTCATATTATGAGGCGAAAAGAATATTAAGAGATTTGGGCCTCGGGTATATTCCCTATACATGCTTGCAAAAACGATTCCATGTTATTTTAGAAGGAGACTGAACAATTGAAGGAGTGTACGGTGTGCCACGAACCCAAGTACAAGCTGAATCAAGGAAAGAAGAAGACAATTCCGCATAAGGTGCTTAGATATTTTCCCTTAAAACCGAGGCTACAAAGGTTGTACATGTCTCAGAAGACGGTAGAAGATATGCGGTGGCATAAGGAGAAGCGTGTTATTGAGGAAAATGTATGTAGGCATCCAACAGATTCACAAGCTTGGGCTGAGTTTGATACAAATCACGAATGGTTTGCAAATGAGCCGCGTAATGTACGACTTGGGCTGGCTAGCGACGGTTTCAACCCGTTCGGTGACATGAGTAATGCCTATAGCATGTGGCCGGTGTTGCTTGTGCCGTATAACTTGCCACCGTGGAAATGCATAAAAGAACCATTTATCTACATGTCGTTGCTTATTCTAGAGCCGAAGTCTCCTGGTAATGAAATTGATGTGTACTTGCGTCCTTTAGTAGACGAGTTGAATGAATTGTGGGAGGTGGGAGTGGAGGCATACGACGTCTCTAAGAATGAGACATTTCAATTGCATACCGCGTTACTTTGGACCATAAATGACTTTCCAGCATACGGGAACTTGTCTGGGTGGAGCACTAAGGGGTATTTGGCATGTCCAGTTTGCAATAAGGATGCATGTTCCCTACATTTGTCAAATGGGAGGAAGATATGTTACATGGGCCATCGTCATTTTCTACCGCCATCGCATGGCTGGCGAAATCGGCAGAAGCATCTGTTTGATGGACAAATTGAGTGCAGATTGTGTCACGCCCCGAATTCCAGCGAACCCGAGGCGCGAGTAACGAGACAGAAAGAAATAAAATAATAAGGGAATAAAAGATAATTAAGGACGATCACATACATTCTACACACTGTTCTGATACATACATAAGGTCTGATCCATTTGTTCACAACATACAAAATAAAATACAGTCTCGGGCTTATGCCCTTACACAACATCAAAGGGCCCCTTGGGCCTAACAGTCCCTAATCAGATCATCTCCACGTCTCCTGCAGCTGGGACATCATCTAAAATGTTTGCCCCACTAAAGGGGTCAGCTCAACATGCTGGTACAATATAATGCTAATGCAAGAAACAGAACTAAGGTCGTGGCATGTGCAAGTGTACAGTTATTTCTATATGGCATTCGATATCATGATGGCAGTATATGAACAGTGTACAGTATATGAGCAGTATGCGTGACACACCCATGCAACTCTATGCCACCCATGTCTCATGATACGGTCATTCTCCGCTGGCATGAGTACCGCCACGTATGTCTAGCTTCACGGTCCGGAATCCGTCAGGCTTGCAAGTACCTAATGGCCGATTTTGGGTTTTTCACCACAGGATCTGCACCCTCATAATGCAAAGCACCAAGTGCTTAACTCACGCCATGTCCAAGGAATCACACTATGCCAATATGCTCTGATCTCATCATGTCATAATGCAATCTCAATGATGCATCTCATTCATGCATAAAGCATGCTTTCAAGTACATATTTCATAATGTCAACAGTTCTCAAAGCATGTAATTCACACACTACACTAACACATGCAATATACACATAATCATCTTCCACATCATCACCCAACATCAGCAAAATAGCATGAAGCACATAAGCATGTAAACATTCAAGCAAACAAGTGAACAATCAAGGCAGCAGAACAAGTATTCCTAATCTTAATTCCATTTCTTACTTAGCACAATATATCGTACCTGTAAATCGATCTCAACCCAAGAAGGCGTACTCGAAGTATGGTAGAATCACAGTGGGAATACCGAAGGTCAGATCACCTTCTCTTTGCCTTTCCGTGTCACTAAAATTCATAACATGAGACTCAGTTTAATTGTCACTTGAATTATGCTATTCATCAAATTTTATGTCTTTAATTCATAAGTGTCTATTTTGCTAATTTAGATTCCACTATTGAGTCCGGGACGTCGAGGAAACTAAGTTTAGGTTTTCGTAGAATTCAATTCGGACACCTGGGTTCAAAAGGGTAGAATAGTCATTTTGCAATTTTCACGGGTCCTCACATTTCGAGACCTCTTTTCACAAATCGGACTCCACGGTTGAATCCGGAATGCTCGAGATAATAAAGTTTCACTATTCGTTTACTAAATTTGGAGTTCGTTTGACAGTGTTTCAATCTAGGGGCATTTTGGTAATTTTAAAGGTTACTACGGGTCTTTTATTTTTTGGGATCCCGTCTCGTAAAATGGACCTCACCATTGGCCTCAGAATGGTCGAGATAGTCAAAATACACTAATGACTTGTCCCATTTGGACTCCGGATTATTTTAGAATATTTAAATAATTAAAATAATTAAATTAATTATTTAATTTTATTAATATTTTAATTCAGGTGGGTCAAAGTGTAATTACTCAAAAGTTTAGGGTTAAAGGTAATTTCCGAAAGTTCAGGGTCAGTTTTCAATTATCAAAAAGTTCAGGGGCAAAACTGTAAATTCAAATTCTCCTATTCCTAATTCGGACAACCAAACAAGGATCAACCTAAAACAGGGATAAGATATCCCTGTTCTTATTTATTTCAGATTTCCAATTTCTTAAGTCCACAACCGAAACAGCCACCTTCAACATTTTAATTTAAAACATATGAGTGACACGTGGCAGGGGCGGTCCAGCCCAAGCCCGACCCGACCCGAACCGACCCGACCCAAGCCCGGAACAGTCTTCTTCTCCCCCCGATTTTCCGGCGATGCACAGTAGGGTTCCAGCGCCTTCTCCGGCGCCGGCGACCGATCTTCGGCGACTTTTTAGGGTTTTAAAAATGTGATCCTCTAGGGTTTTTCGCGTAGATTCCATCCCCACCCTCCATTTTCAATTTGGACCCACTCAACCATCTCGAATATGGGGTTTAACAGCTCCGGCCGGTTTTCCAGCGAGCTGAATATTTCCATTTTTACACTCGGTTGTTCATTGTTTTTCACCCCTTTCTTTACTAATCATTTTCCGCACCTTAGGGGGTTATTTTCCCATCATCCAAGCACGGTTTTGTACATGAAATGTTAACCCAATCCCCCCACGACCGTGACCTGTAAATCCCTATTTCTCCCTCATCTTTTAATCATTTTCCTTCATTCTTTTTGCAAAATACTCCTTACAATATGCTTTTTAAGATTCTATGTATCAAATAAATTATTATGCTTTAAAAAAATAAAACAGAAAGGACCACTCACGATTTTTTTCCTGTTGTTTCTCTCTCTAGCCATGCCCTCCTCCACCTTCTGGTTCCAAGCTTAAATCAAGCTTCACAGAGTTCTTCTCCCTTCCAGAATTTTCTTCTCCCTTGCTCTCAACTTTTCTATCCTTTCTCTCATCCCAACCGAGACCCAAAACATACACACAATCCACTCTCACACATCTCTCTCTCTCTAGCCCCTTTCCTTGACTTCTCTCTCCCTGCATCAGTCCCTTGTTTCTCCCCAAATGCAGCTTTGCATTTAATGCAAAGCTGCCTATACACCTATATATATACATCCACTCATATACCTACCCTAGCCACACACACACACTTACACGACATCACTCACACACACTGTGCAGTCCACTTACACACGGTTGTATATACTACAGCCACACACATATATATATATATATACCTATATATATACATATTTAAATGCATATGATATATATACATACATGTACATTATATATATTTAAATGCATATGATATATATACATACATGTACATCCATACACACCATGCATACTTACACATATTTTAATTAATAATAATAATAATAATAATAATAATAATAATAATAATAATAATAACAAATAACCAGGAAAATTTTATATATAAAAAAAAAATTCTGGTTATTACAGATTGCCACCTCCATTGTTGTCTGGCAAAGACGTGTTAGCGCAATTGGCAGTCATCCAACCAGTGAGGTTTGGGAAGATACCGGGTAGTAAGAAGAGGAAGCGTACTGATGTGGACATAAATTGGACGAAAAAGAGCATATTTTTTGATTTGCCGTACTGAGAGACTCTTAAGTTGAAGCACAATTTGGATGTGATGCACATCGAGAAAAACATATGTGATAATGTGCTGGGAACTGTAATGAACATTGAAGGGAAGACAAAGATAGTGTTAAAGCCCGGTTGGACTTGCAGGAGCTGGGAATAAGGAAAGAGCTGCACCTAATACGTAGCGGTGATAAATATATCGTGCCTCCTGCACAGTAGACGTTATCATCCGCAGAGAGAATGAGGATTTGCGAGTGGTTTAAATCGGTGAAGTTCCCAGATGGATACGCATCGAATATATCTCGGTGTGTAAATGTTGTAGATGGAAAAATATCCGGATTGAAGAGCCATGACTGCCATGTCCTTTTATAACAACTTCTTCCAGTTGCACTACGTGGGTATATCAAAGCAAAGTGATCCTCCCAACTACCCCTGAAGTCCATAACGTAGTCTCTAAGCATGTCCTCTAGGATCTGAATGGTACGCCCTGACTGGGGATGAAAGGTAGTACTAAACTTAGCTGAGTCCCTAAGGCTGTCTGGAGGTTCTGCCAAAACCGGCAGTGAATCGTGGGTCCCTGCCTGAAACAATGGATACTGGAACCCCATGTAGTGGCACGATCTCTCGACATAGTAATAAAAGATCAATGCAAAATGCATTGCAACATGTAGACATGCAGCCTTACCCCTGGATCACTCACCTCTCCCTCAGCCGGGCGATGTGGAATGCATTACCTCCTCCCATTACCATCTCCCCCGTAGGCTTCGCCTCACCGGTAAGCGTGCAGCGGCGTGCAGACATCTCCACACTCCCTGCTAGGGTCTGATGCTAATCCCATCTGTAACGACTCACTCCACATGGCACAACACATAATGAAATCCTCAAAACACATTGGCTCATCAATGCCAATTCCTTTCAAATTCCATCCAAGTATCACGACTCACCTCAACAACTTAACACAACAAAAAGTAAAGGAAACTTCTCTCTGATCAAAAAGATACCCCAAGGTCTCTCACACATACTATGTCATCTAACCTGCCTCAAATTAATCCATAAAATCACTTAGTGATTTATCCCAATGGCATAAATACACATTATCTGTACCACAATGCAATCCTATCATCCAGTATTTTCTAAGTACCCTAATTACCCACAAGATGTCAACCGTACAATCTAAAAGTAAAGCTATCATCTCCCGCCTTAGTCTATATATAATTGAGACTAAGTGTCATGTACTAATAAGGATTAGCCTATTCATTTCATGTACGCGTATGTCGACTGGGTATACAATTGTAGACAGTGTAGGTTACGTACTCTAAACATGAAACTTACGTCAATATACCAAGGTTCAGAAGAAATAAAACACTAAACTCTTCACCAATTTCCACTACGAACATACATCAATTTTCACACACATGCATCAACACACATACAAACACGTTTAAGCATTCTCTTATACATGCATTAATAACAACCAGTCTGTATACAAAAAAAAAAATAAAGTCATACTCGCAACACTATAACGATCACTAAACTAGCATGCTTATATAGAGCAAACGTACAACATTCCATAGCTAACACGTAGCTTACCACATCAGCACCCAGTACAAAATTTTATTCCAGGAATACACATATACATAAATAAGCACACAGTCTGCTGTACAGGTGACCAGGCACATTCCCAACCTTACGGATATCCAGGCTCATAGCCTATCTTACTGACAACAAGCATATAGTCTACTGTTTAATCTCATTCGTTACACTGTATAAAGGCAAGCATTGAATCCTAGATCATCAATAACCAAGCATGCCCCACATTGTATAATTTCACAAACTAAGGTAATGAGCACTTATCTAATCATGTAATCCCAAACCAACCCAATTCCAATTAAAGTCTAACCCCTTCTAACTCACAATAAAGTCAATCTTAAAAGGATCTATGGATACCCCATGAAATAAAGAAAAACATCTCCCTCAGGAGTACACATCGCCTCTCTTCCTCTGTGGCAGCCTATACTCATCTAAAGTGTAAATAACCGATCTATCTCCAACACAACACCAATACTAGACGTATCAAATAAGATGAAGAATCCAAATAAGGCATGCAGTCAGCTACATTTATTGAGTAATCTCTACAGATTCTTGTCAGCATCACTCTACCCCTAACGTCATGGCACATGGTGAATATGAATGAATGAGATGCACTATGGTCTGTCAATATGCTAGTCCATAAACTAAACATAAAAAAAAAATGTACCTCAAGGCTCTGAAGGTCCAAAAAAAAATAGGTGACTCTAGGCTGGCTACTGCATAATGCCACTCTGAGTGGTCTGGTCCTGCCTACCACCCCTCTGACTGAGAGTCCTGACACTCAATGCTGTAGGTGCATGCTGAAAACACGGTGTCGGAGGTCTCTGACCCGATAGTGGCTGTGGCAGAGGCACTTGAGTATACTGATAGTAATGTGGCTCCTCTAAGTCCTGGGAAATCGGCCTCTGAGGGCAATTGGCCCTAACATGGCCAGCCTGGTGGCATACAAAACAAAGTTGTGGAGTCCCCCGTCCTTGACTCTGTACTGGTGATGGGAATGACTCCTGACTAGACTCGATCCTCTGTCTCAAGCTGGGGTCCCTCAAAGGACAAGTGACCATCTTGTGGCCAGGCTGTCCACAAATAAAACAAATAATGGTCCCTTGGGATGTGTATGTGAATGTAGAAGAAGCACCAGTCCGGGACCTCTTCAATAGTCTCCTACCAGTGTGAGTATGGGCGGGTATAGACATTCGTGCAGCAGCAGCACGGGCTCGAGACCTCTTCGATGGCCTCTTACCAGCGTATATCGGGGTAGACCTAGGGATCTGTGCTAGAGTCGCCTTGTTCTGGGTCTGGGGCTCTCTGACTCCTCTAAGCTCAGCCAACTCTCTCTCAGCCCTGACCGCTCTCGTCACTACCTCCTATATAGTGTGAAGGCATTCTCGCATAATGGTCGCTACGTCCCTAGAACCACTAGTCTGCCCTACCTCCAC
Source organism: Nyssa sinensis (assembly GCA_008638375.1). Taxonomy (NCBI): domain Eukaryota; kingdom Viridiplantae; phylum Streptophyta; class Magnoliopsida; order Cornales; family Nyssaceae; genus Nyssa; species Nyssa sinensis. The sequence goes on from CM018032.1 coordinate 29,896,615, forward strand.
TAGAGCAGGTGTAAAAGTGACGGCCTCCTCAACTGCAACATCTGCCGAAGCAGCAGCTTGGGGCCAACTATGCCACAGTGGTGCAGTGGTCCTAGGCTCATCGTGTCTAGGTGGTATAAGTCTGGGAGTAGCTTGTCTCGGTGGCATGTCTACAAGTTCAAAGAGAAGAAAAAATTAATACCCCATTAGACACAGGTGTTAAAAGAACATTAAGTAGGTACTTTTCAACACTTCACAATTTCGAAGTAACAACCACAATATATCATGACACACTTGCCTAATCAATACCTACATAACTAATGTCGACCATCCCTACCCGTTTGTTACACTAAACAATTTATACCGAGTTCTAACATAGCCCTCTACTAAGAAGGATTTTATCTAAACAATGTAATGCGTGCATACTTAAACATTTAAACACCAGCAAGGTTTAGCTCCCAGTGAATACTATCCAAAACAATACATCTCTCAACAACCAGGGTTTAACACAAGAGCAGCTTTAAAAATCTAAGGATAAACACTCTAACTATCCATCTATACACACAAGGCTTCACAAGTCCGAATCCTTATTCTAGCATTTTAAGGTTTGATGTGTCTTTTGTTATCTCTTACTTTTATAGCTAGGTGATAACCTTTCATGGATTACAGCTCCTTTCATTACTTGCTGATGGGGTACCATCCATCAACTGTAACTCAAGACCTGAGACCAATCCAGTTTGTATAAATATCATAGTCATAGTAACTATAATCCCTGAAAATTGCTTACTAACCTAGCACACTCATACAGAATCCCCGAACAATAGTCAACCGGGTAAACAACTAGGTTCACAACCTGTCTCCTAAGTAACTAGGCATAATGTCTATCGTATAGATAACTAAGTGTACAACCCACACCTCAAATGACTAGGCACACCTTCTATCCCCTAAAGTATACGGTCTATCATATTAACATGAGTTTCTAATCTTAGTCAACCTCCACAAAAAAAAATAATAATTCGTATGCTCCCTATCTACTGGGAAATTAAGCATAGTGCATACTCGTGCACACCAATGCGACATGTGTATATATAAAATATTTGAGCTAAAAGCTCAGTCATGTTCTTATCAGCAACTAGGGAGTACGTATAGCATGTCACTAATGTACACTTAACGAATTCTCACACCTTATACATGTCATGCATCTCTCTACATTAAATCACATAATCATGCATCATAACATATCATCAATCAACACGTAATCACAACAAGTCATGCATCAGGACATATGATCACATAACACATAAGGCCCTACCGCATGCCACTAACAGTTCACACTAAGTCATCACTTCTACTCTAGGGTCTCATGGTGTTTTAACAACACCCCACGGTCTCTAGGTATTCGAACCTAAGCTCTGATACCACGTTGACACGCCCCGAATTCCAGCAAACTCGAGGCGCGAGTAACGAGACAGAAAGAAATAAAATAATAAGGGAATAAAAGATAATTAAGAACGATCACATACATTCTACACACTGTTCTGATACATACATAAGGTCTGATCCATTTGTTCACAACATACAAAATAAAATACAGTCTCGGGCTTATGCCCTTACACAACACCAAAGGGCCCCTTAGGCCTAACAGTCCCTAATCAGATCATCTCCACGTCTCCTACAGCTGGGACATCATCTAAAATGTTTGCCCCACTAAAGGGGTCAGCTCAACATGCTGGTACAATATAATGCTAATGCAAGAAACAGAACTAAGGTCGTGGCATGTGCAAGTGTACAGTTATTTCTATATGGCATTCGATATCATGATGGCAGTATATGAACAGTGTACAGTATATGAGCAGTATGCGTGACACACCCATGCAACTCTATGCCACCCATGTCTCATGATACGGTCATTCTCCGCTGGCATGAGTACCGCCACGTATGTCTCGCTTCACGGTCCGGAATCTGTCAGGCTTGCAAGTACCTAATGGCCGATTTTGGGTTTTTCACCACAGGATCTGCACCCTCATAATGCAAAGCACCAAGTGCTTAACTCACGCCATGTCCAAGGAATCACACTATGCCAATATGCTCTGATCTCATCATGTCATAATGCAATCTCAATGATGCATCTCATTCATACATAAAGCATGTTTTCAAGTACATATTTCATAATGTCAACAGTTCTCAAAGCATGTAATTCACACACTACACTAACACATGCAATATACACATAATCATCTTCCACATCATCACCCAACATCAGCAAAATAGCATGAAGCACATAAGCATGTAAACATTCAAGCAAACAAGTGAACAATCAAGGCAGCAGAACAAGTATTCCTAATCTTAATTCCATTTCTTACTTAGCACAATATATCGTACCTGTAAATCGATCTCAACCCAAGAAGGCGTACTCGAAGTATGGTAGAATCACAGTGGGAATACCGAAGGTCAGATCACCTTCTCTTTGCCTTTCTGTGTCCCTAAAATTCATAACATGAGACTCAGTTTAATTGTCACTTGAATTATGCTATTCATCAAATTTTATGTCTTTAATTCATAAGTTTCTATTTTGCTAATTTAGATTCCACTATTGAGTCCAGGACGTCGAGGAAACTAAGTTTAGGTTTTCGTAGAATTCAATTCGGACACCTGGGTTCAAAAGGGCAGAATAGTCATTTTGCACTTTTCACGGGTCCTCACATTTCGAGACCTCTTTTCACAAATCGGACTCCATGGTTGAATCCGGAATGCTCGAGATAATAAAGTTTCACTATTCGTTTACTAAATTTGGAGTTCGTTTGACAGTGTTTCAATCTAGGGGCATTTTGATAATTTTAAAGGTTACTACGGGTCTTTTATTTTTTGGGACCCTGTCTCAGTAAAACGGACCTCACCATTGGCCTCAGAATGGTCGAGATAGTCAAAATACACTAATGACTTGTCCCATTTGGACTCCGGATTATTTTAGAATATTTAAATAATTAAATTAAATTAATTAATTAATTAATTAATTAATTTAATTAATATTTTATTAATATTTTAATTCAGGTGGGTCAAAGTGTAATTACTCAAAAGTTTAGGGTTAAAGGTAATTTCCGAAAGTTCAGGGTCAGTTTTCAATTATCAAAAAGTTCAGGGGCAAAACTGTAAATTCAAATTCTCCTATTCCTAATTCGGACAACCAAACAAGGATCAACCTAAAACAGGGATAAGATATCCCTGTTCTTATTTATTTCAGATTTCCAATTTCTTAAGTCCACAACCAAACAGCCCCCTTCAACATTTTAATTTAAAACATATGAGTGACACGTGGCAGGGGCGGTCCGGCCCAAGCCCGACCCGACCCGAACCGACCCGACCCAAGCCCGGAACAGTCTTCTTCTCCCCCCGATTTTTCAGGCGATGCACAGTAGGGTTCCGGCGCCGGCGACCGATCTTCGGCGACTTTTTAGGGTTTTAAAAATGTGATCCTCTAGGGTTTCTCGCGTAGATTCCATCCCCACCCTCCATTTTCAATTTGGACCCACTCAACCATCTCGAATATGGGGTTTAACAGCTCCGGCCGGTTTTCCGGCGAGCTGAATATTTCCATTTTTACACTCGGTTGTTCATTGTTTTTCACCCCTTTCTTCACTAATCATTTTCCGCACCTTAGGGGGTTATTTTCCCATCATCCAAGCACGGTTTTGTACATGAAATGTTAACCCAATCCCCCCACGACCGTGACCTGTAAATCCCTATTTCTCCCTCATTTTTTAATCATTTTCCTTCATTCTTTTTGCAAAATACTCCTTACAATATGCTTTTTAAGATTCTATGTATCAAATAAATTTTCATGCTTTAAAAAAATAAAACAGAAAGGACCACTCACGGTTTTTTTCCTGTTGTTTCTCTCTCTAGTCGTGCCCTCCTCCACCTTCTGGTTCCAAGCTTAAATCAAGCTTCACAGAGTTCTTCTCCCTTCCAGAATTTTCTTCTCCCTTGCTCTCAACTTTTCTATCCTTTCTCTCATCCCAACCGAGACCCAAAACATACACACAATCCACTCTCACACATCTCTCTCTCTCTAGCCCCTTTCCTTGACTTCTCTCTCCCTGCATCAGTCCCTTGTTTCTCCCCAAATGCAGCTTTGCATTTAATGCAAAGCTGCCTATACACCTATATATATACATCCACTCATATACCTACCCTAGCCACACACACACACTTACACGACATCGCTCACACACACTGTGCAGTCCACTTACACACGGCTGTATACACTACAGCCACACATATATATATATATACCTATATATATACATATTTAAATGCATACGATATATATACATACATGTACATTATATATATTTAAATGCATATGATATATATACATACATGTACATCCATACACACCATGCATACTTACACATATTTTAATTAATAATAATAATAATAATAATAATAATAATAACAAATAACCAGGAAAATTTTATATATAAAAAAAAAATTTCCGGTTATTACAGATTGCCACCTCCATTGTTGTCTGGCAAAGACGTGTTAGCGCAATTGGCAGTCATCCAACCAGTGAGGTTTGGAAAGATACCGGGTAGTAAGAAGAGGAAGCGTACTGATGTGGACATAAATTGGACGAAAAAGAGCATATTTTTTGATTTGCCGTACTGAGAGACTCTTAAGTTGAAGCACAATTTGGATGTGATGCACATCGAGAAAAACATATGTGATAATGTGCTGGGAACTGTAATGAACATTGAAGGGAAGACAAAGATAGTGTTAAAGCCCGGTTAGACTTGCAGGAGCTGGGAATAAGGAAAGAGCTACACCTAATACGTAGCGGTGATAAATATATCGTGCCTCCTGCACAGTAGACGTTATCATCCGCAGAGAGAATGAGGATTTGCGAGTGGTTTAAATCGGTGAAGTTCCCAGATGGATACGCATCGAATATATCTCGGTGTGTAAATGTTGTAGATGGGAAAATATCCGGATTGAAGAGCCATGACTGCCATGTCCTTTTACAACGACTTCTTCCAGTTGCACTACGTGGGTATATCACCGATCACATATCGACTACAATAACTGAGTTGGGTTGCTTCTTTAGAGAATTATGTGCGAAGACGTTGAATGTGGAAGTACTTGACAAGCTCGAAAGGGATGTTGTCGTGATCCTCTACAAGTTGGAACAGATTTTCCCTCCAGCTTTCTTCGATATCATGGTCCACTTAGCGGTGCATTTGCCTCATGAGGCAAAAATTGGCGGACCTGTCCAATACCGTTGGATGTATCCAATAGAAAGGTACATTTAATTTTGTCAATTGTGTTATCTATCCATCCTAACTATTTTAATCTATAACTGATTAATTATCAAAACAGCTATTTGCATACATTGAAGCAATATGTGCGTAACAGAGCACGACCAGAAGGGTCAATTGCTGAGGCTTATATTGATGCTGAATGTCTCACCTTCTGCTCTATGCATCTTGAAGATATTGAGACAAGGTTTAATCGTCAAGTTCGAAATTCTGATAGATGTCCAAGGCAACAACGAACTGGCCTTGCGGTGTTTAATTAGACTGTGCGGCCAATAGGTGCCCGTATATATGAATGGTGTCATCCTCAAGACTTGGAAAGAGCCCACTACACCGTGCTTAACAACTGCGAGGAGACATTGCCATATTTTAAGTAAGTTTATCGAAATCATTGCAATACTACGTTAATATACAAATGTAAGTTACATATAACATATCTCATCTTATGCAGTGAGCATACGCTCGAGCTTCAGAGAGAACATGTATCAAGTTCTGATCTGGAGCAAAGACAGAAAAATTTGTTTCCAAAGTGGTTCAGAGATCACGTAAGAATAGGTTTCAATTAATTGTAATTATATTAGTTAATGCATTTGTATTCAATTAATTTTGTACTTGTACTGAATTAATAGATGAAGCTATTACGCCACCAACAATCTCCTGAGGCGTACGATCAATTATATTCCTTGGCATGTGGTCCTGATCAAAGGATATCCCACTACACCGGTTTAATTGTTGATGGTGTTCGATTTCACACAAGGGAACGTGAGGTCATCTGACGAACACAGAATAGCGGGGTCCTTATTGAAGGAGATGGTGACGGAGGACAAACTGTAGAGTACTATGGTGTTTTAAAAGACATCATACAGTTGCATTATTGCTACGGTCATTTTGTGTATATTTTTAAATGTGATTGGTGGGATGTAAGTAATAAGAAGACTGGAATGCAGATTGATAAGCACTTCATAAGTGTTAATACGTCACGTACGGCATTTAAAGATGATCCGTATGTTTTGGCATCAGTTGCAAAACAAGTTTTCTATTTGAAGGACACAAAAATAAGAGGTGATTGGCATGTTGTCCAAAAAATAAAAACTAGAAATGTTTATGATGTCCTAGAAGTTGGCGAGGGAGATGAAGAGTTGGAGAGGATTGAGGAGGCACTACAAGAAGAGTCTCAAACTGCCCACGATGGTGTTATTCGGCATGATCAAGAAGATGTTAGTTCGTATCGGTTGAATAGAACTGATGTAGAACCAATTCATGTCGTAGCTTCCGACGTCACCAATACCACACAATTAGATTCGAGGGATGCAACGTTCATTAATGATGATGATGACGAGGAAAGTGATTTTGATGATGAGACATTGTTAGAGTATTGTACCGAGAATGAAGAAAATTCAAGTTCAGATGATGATACAAACTCAGATGAGTAATTGTAATAGGTGTTACTATGTGGTAAGATCAAGTGTAATGGATATTCAATTTTATGCTGTAATGGATTTTAATTTTTATGATGTAATGGAATTTACTTTTAAACTTTTGTTTTAGATATGGTTGGACCAGGCTCACGTAGACGCGCAGCCCCGGTGGACCCATCGACCCCTTCCCCTTCCTCTGCAGGATCGACCGATCCTGCCATTGATGGTATGGATAGTTCCATTTTGTAGTAATGCTTATATAAATATGGTAGTAATTGTTTCTATTTTATTGTTTCTAAAGCTTCGGCCACCACCAGTGCTAGACGAGGGCGTGGTAGGTCGAAGAATCAGAGTTTGCAGACACAGATGGAGGCAGCAGGGGGTGCGCGACTTCGGATTGAGCTACCTGAGGGCTTGCTGAAGCCCGTTGGTGGGTGGGCACAGCAGTTCATCATAGAGGTCGGCATCATTTGCCGACTACGTGCCCCACTCCATATTACTGACTGGAGTCACGTCACTCAGGAGGAGCTACAGGCTATTCATGCGCAGATCCTAGTATGTCTTTTATTATTGTGTTGAACTAAATTTTAACATTTCTAATGCCGTAATGTTTTGACAATGACATGCTTTACAGGGGAAGTTTGACATCGATCTCCACCTACCTCACGTAGCGAGGGCTGTGGATCGTTACTTGGGAGTCCGTTTCAGAGACTATCGACACCGTCTTCACATGCACTACGAGGCGAAGGTGGCAGCCGGTAGAGAGCCCCGTGATAGACCCTACAGGGGGGTGACGGTGGAGGATTGGATGTTACTGTGCGACCGGTTCGCAAGTGATACATTCCAGGTAAAAATTGTCCAAATTACTTTTGTTGTCTGGTTTAAATTAGTATCATTTATACTAACCTTCTTTGTTTTGACCAAGTGTAGGAACTAAGCACGAAGAATAGCGAGAGTAGAAGCAAGCAGAAGGTGACCCACTGTGGTGGATCACGTTCTTTTGTACAGTATAGGCATGATATGGTAAGTTAATAAATGTATCAAGTTCTTATTATATAATCTATTCATGAAATCACTCTTCATAAGCTACTATTTATTTGCTCCAGCGAGACCAGGACATCGGTGCACCACCCAGCCCCATTGATTTATGGCACAGGACGCACTACAACCCCAATAAGGGTTGGCCTGGGCCTGAAGCACAACGGCTTTATGTAAGTTTTTATGTAACTTGATACAGTATTACTAATTTAATATTAATCTAAAGTTATAAAAGTAGTAACATATATTTATGTTTTTATAGGAGGAGATGGTCTGGCTACATGATCAGCCGACACCTGAGGGTCAGGATCCGCCGACCGATGACCAGATATGGGAGACTGTTCTGGGCAAGAGGCGTGGCTATGTGCGTGGCTTAGGGACTGGGATGGCGCCGACGACATCGTCCTTTGAGAGTGATGCTAGGGCACACACAGCTCCGGAGGCAGTTCAACAAGAGAATGTAGTGCTGCGCCAGAGACTAGATAGCCTCGAGGAGCGATATTCCGAGCTACAGACTCCTTTGCAAACGATGCTCAGCCAACAGCGTGACTCTTCACAACGTTGGTAAGTTTTTAAAATTATATACTTTCGTGGATTTATTATTTATAGAAAATGTACCGAAACCATGTCACACACCTCAAAAATGATAAAATAGAATTGCACGAACTTACGGAACTCGGTTCCGATGCCCGGTTTGAAACTTATGCAAGTTTCATCTCCAAAAAGGCCCATTTTAGGGTTTTGACAGACCAAAATGCCAGATATCGGCCTAACTTCACCAAAACTACCTCACACACCTCACAAATGATAAAATAGACTTGCACGAACTTACGACACTCGGTTTTGATGCCCGGTTTGAAACTTATGCAAGTTTCAGCTCCAAAAAGGCCTATTTTGGGGTTTTGACAGACCAAAATGCCGGATATCAGCCTAACTGCACCAAAACCACCTCACACACCTCACAAATGATAAAATAGACTTGCACGAACTTACGACTCTCGGTTCCGATGCCCGGTTTGAAACTTATGCAAGTTTCAGCTCCAAAAAGGCCCATTTTGGGGTTTTGACAAACCAAAATGCCAGGATATCAGCCTAAATGCACCGAAACCACCTCACACACCTCAAAAATGATAAAATAGACTTTCACAAACTTACGACACTCGGTTCCGATGCCCGGTTTGAAACTTATGCAAGTTTCAGCTCAAAAAGGCCCATTTTGGGGTTTTGACAGACCAAAATGCTGAATATCGGCCTAACTGCACTGAAACCACCTCACACACCTCAAAAATGATAAAATAGACTTGCACGAACTTACGACACTCGATTCAGATGCCCGGTTTGAAACTTATGCAAGTTTCAACTCCAAAAGGCCCATTTTAGGGATTTTGACAGACCAAAATGCCGGATATCGGCCTAACTACACTGAAACCACCTCACACACCTCACAAATGATAAAATAGACTTGCACGAACTTACGACACTCGGTTCCGATGCCCGGTTTGAAACTTATACAAGTTTCAGCTCCAAAAAGGCCCATTTTGGGGTTTTGACAGACCAAAATGCCGGATATCGGCCTAAATGCACCAAAACCACCTCACATATCTCACAAACTGATAAAATATACTTGCACGAACTTACGACACTCGGTTCCGATGCCCGGTTTGAAACTTATGCAAGTTTCAGCTCAAAAAGGCCCATTTTGGGGTTTTGACAGACCAAAATGTCGGATATCAGCCTAACTGCACCGAAACCACCTCACACACCTTAAAAATGGTAAAATAGACTTGCATGAACTTACAACACTCGGTTCCGATGCCCTGGTTTAAAACTTATGCAAGTTTCAGCTCCAAAAAGGCCCATTTTGGGGTTTTGACAGACCAAAATGCCGGATATCGGCCTAACTGCACCAAAACCACCTCACAAACCTCACAAATGATAAAATAGACTTGCACGAACTTACAAAACTCGGTTCCGATGCCCGGTTTGAAACATATGCAAGTTTCAGCTCCAAAAAGGCCCATTTTGGGGTTTTAATAGACCAAAATGCCGGATATCGGCCCAACTACACCGAAACCACATCACACACCTCAAAAATGATAAAATAGACTTGGATGAACTTACGACACTCGGTTTCGATGCCCGGTTTGAAACTTATGCAAGTTTCAACTCTAAAAAGGCCTATTTTGGGGTTTTGACGGACCAAAATGTCGGATATCGGCCTAACTGCACCGAAACCACCTCACACACCTCACAAATGATAAAATATACTTGCACGAACTTACGACACTCGGTTCCGATGCCCAGTTTGAAACTTATGCAAGTTTCAGCTCCAAAAAGGCCTATTTTGGGGTTTTGACAGACCAAAATGCCGGATATCGGCCTAATTACACTGAAACCACACCACACACCTCAAAAATGATAAAATAGACTTGCACGAACTTACGACACTCGGTTCCGATGCCCGGTTTGAAACTTATGCAAGTTTCAGCTCCAAAAAGGCCCATTTTGGGGTTTTGACATATCAAAATGCCAGATATCGGCCTAACTGCACCGAAACCACCTCACACGCCTCAGAAATGATAAAATAGACTTGTACAAACTTACGACACTCGGTTTCGATGCCCGGTTTGAAACTTATACAAGTTTCAGCTCCAAAAAGGCCCATTTTGGGGTTTTGACAGACCAAAATGCCGGATATCGGCGTAAATGACACCAAAACCACCTCACATACCTCACAAATGATAAAATAGACTTGCACGAACTTACGACACTCGGTTCCGATGCCCGGTTTGAAACTTATGCAAGTTTCAGCTCAAAAAGGCCCATTTTGGGGTTTTGACAGACCAAAATGTCGGATATCGGCCTAACTACACCGAAACCACATCACACACCTCAAAAATGATAAAATAGACTTGGATGAACTTACGACACTCGGTTTCGATGCCCGGTTTGAAACTTATGCAAGTTTCAACTCTAAAAAGGCCTATTTTGGGGTTTTGACGGACCAAAATGCCGGATATCGGCCTAACTGCACCGAAACCACCTCACACACCTCACAAATGATAAAATAGACTTGCACGAACTTACGACACTCGGTTCCGATGCCCGGTTTGAAACTTATGCAAGTTTCAGCTCCAAAAAGGCCTATTTTGAGGTTTTGACAGACCAAAATGCCGGATATCGGCCTAATTACACTGAAACCACACCACACACCTCAAAAATGATAAAATAGACTTGCACGAACTTACGACACTCAGTTCCGATGCTCGGTTTGAAACTTATGCAAGTTTCAGCTCCAAAAAGGCCCATTTTGGGGTTTTGACATATCAAAATGCCAGATATCGGCCTAACTGCACCGAAACCACCTCACACGCCTCAGAAATGATAAAATAGACTTGCACAAACTTACGACACTCGGTTTCGATGCCCGGTTTGAAACTTATGCAAGTTTCAACTCCAAAAAGGCCCATTTTGGGATTTTGACAGACCAAAATGCCAGATATCGGCCTAACTGCACTGAAACGACCTCACACACCTCATAAATGATAAAATAGACTTGCACGAACTTATGACACTCGGTTCCGATGCCCGGTTTGAAACTTATGCAAGTTTCGGCTCAAAAAGGCCCATTTTGGGGTTTTGACAGACCAAAATGCCGGATATCAGCCTAACTGCACCGAAACCACCTCACAAATGATAAAATAGACTTATGCTACTTTATGTCATTCTTACTATTTATGCATGCAAAAAAAAAAAACAAAAAACTATTCACATTCTATGTTCATATATATTTAATAATTGTTCTAATATATGTCGTTTGATCTTTATTTCAGATTGATCGGGGATTATTGCCGCGGTGCCATCTTTATGTTTTGCATCGGAACTTGTTATTTTTATTTTTTATTTTCGTGGACATCTTTAGTAACATTTTCGAGACAATTTTTAATTTTTCTATTTAGTGATGAATGGTACTTTTACAATTGTACATAATTAGTTTAATATATATATATATATGAATGTATTTTCTGCTTTAAAATATTCATTTCAAAATGCTTGAATTTTATTGTATATCAGGATGGATGATTGATACAGGTTTAAACAGGAACAAAACAATATTAAAACAAAGCAGATATGGTTGTAAAAAAAAAAACACTTTTAGCGACGCACACCATAGCATCGCTAAAAGTCAGAATTTAATTTAAAAATTTAGTATTAGCGACGCCATATTTTATGCGTCGCTAAAAATCACTTTTAGCGACGCACAGTGAGCGTCGCAAAAAGTCAGTATTGGCGACGCATAAATCGGGCGTCGCTAATACTCACTTTTAGAGACGCCTACTGTGCGTCGCTAATACTGATTTTTAGCGACGCACAATACGCCCTTGGGTATTATTGGCGACGCACGTATCCAATTATTAGCGACGCGCTATGAGCGTCGCTAATAGGCACTTTTAGCGACACCAACGGTTTTGTGCGTTGCTAATAGTATTAGCGACGACACTTTTTGTGACGCCTTAGCGACGCACGTTTGTGCGTCGCTAAAGGTCTTTTGCGACGCACAATTGCACTATTAGCGACGCACATGCGCGTCGCTAATAGTGCATTTTGTTGTAGTGAACGTAAGCCACAAGGTAATGAATCAAACATATATTCAAGGTACATGTTCATCATTTTGACAGATTCTCAAGAAACTCAAAGAACACACAAGTATACAAATTACCAACTCTAGTTTTTTCAAAGCAACTACATCCTAAGTGATTTTCTAACAACAAGTAAACATATAAATCACTCAATTAACATATACAACACTCCTAAACTTAACCATATTCTTTACTTAGCAAGATATCTTACCTAAAAGAATTTTTCTCAACCCTAGGGAGTTGTGTCCGCTGTATAGCCTAACCAATCAGTGAAATGTAGTCCTTGATGTGGGGAACAACTTCCTAGAAGGAAGTCTTGCGAGAATCCTAGCCTAGGATGAGTTTTGGTGGCTTGAAACTTGGAAAACCTTAGGTTTTTCTTCACTTTTCTCTCCATGCACGATTTATGCTTCTTCTCAGACCAATTTCTGAGATTTTGATCTCTAAGGAGCTATATTTTTACTAAAGGGGCAAAGGGGTGAAAAGACCCCTCTTTTGCCCTTAATGAGTCCGGGACCCCGTTACATTACAACCTGTCCCGAAACGTCTCAATTCTACATTTTACTTTAGCCAAAGTTTTTAAAATTATTTTAAATGCAAATTTTCAAAAAAATTTATTTTCGCCTACGGGCGAGTTTGGCCGGGTCCACCCGAGATGCCCTTTGTGGTCTATTTTTAAAATTGTCTCCGATTAGGCTCAAATTTTCACAGGAGATGTATCTTAACATACTAAGAATATTTCTTTTCTATGGAATACTCAAAATATGCTTCTAAACATGACTTATGTTTAAATGATGCATATATAGTACCCTACCGACAAATAGTGCATGAATAGTACCTTACCGACAAAATAAAAAATTTACCCTCATTTTTTAGGTCTCTACATGAATTGTGTGCTACTTCACATAGCTTGGGTGTCGGAAAAGGTGAAAGAGATTGAATCGACAATGTAAATTATCATTTTTGTTGATTGTAGTTAGAAATTCAAGTAATTGTGTAGTAGATGATTTATCAAGAAAAAAAAATTTGTGTTGTAGATGACTTCAAATGGGATTGACGGACTTGTAACAAATATCATTTATAGTCTGAGAATAGTTTTTCATTTGGTCTTTCTTTAGCTTTTTTTGTGTGGTTGAGCCCCAACAATATTGCAATTAAAGCTTGCATTTGGTGTGTGCCCAAACAAGATGCAAGTTATCATGAACAATCTTCTCATATTTTGTGTTTGTAATTGTATAAAGTTCATTCTTCATATGCGTATAATCATCTGGTGTGGTATATATATATATATATATATATATATATATATATATATATATATTCATATCATATGCCTGGCAAAGCATGTTACAAAAAGAATTAATAAAATACAGTTTGTTGAAATTAGTTGGGTGTAAGGAGCTGAAGCTAGACTCTGAAGGGCAGCAGGTTGAGGTCTATCTCTTGGGGAACCCTACGCTGAGATGGGAACTTCGGGAGAAGGCTCGCTACGCGCTTGGCGGTCTCCAAATACGATGCATACTTGCTGATCACCCCAACATCTTTAGCATCTTCAATACTGTGTTCTTTTGGGTCTAGGTTCAAAGCCTGCATCATACTGGCCAGTGGCGATCCACAGAAATTGCTTATGTTCTCTTTCCCTTGGAGAATCTCCCTGAAAGCCTTTTTGTTGAAGGTCCAGGCACTAGTTTTCCAATTGAAGTGGTACACGGGTAGAAACCTCTGGCCATATATAGCTATGAATTCAACTGCAGCTAGAATGAACTCAAATTCTTCAATGGAGATGTAGTATGCCAAGCTGATTCTTGTCCACCCTGGTTTAACTCCGGTGTAACCCTACGGATCCACAAGAAAATTATTAACATCAAATGGTGCGAAATGGGCATAGCAGTTTTGAACGTGAAGAAATGGAGTGGCTCACCATTTGGATTGCGGATCTAAACGCAAGAGAGTGAGGCTCATCAACTTGAAGCAAACTGTGACCATAGGGTCCTGCACAGGCACACCCACCTCGCGCCTGGATTCCAAAGAGATCATTGAGGAGCTTTGCCACAAAAGGTCCATGAAGCGTCTTGCCTCTCTTGTTGCCTGTCTCTCTCCATATGTAAAGTCCTCCATTTTTGTGACATTCAGAAGAAATTGTTTCGTCTGATGAAGAATGGGCAGTAGAGTAAACAAAAAAAGAGAGAATAGCTTGTCTCTTGGTGCTTGTATTTCCTAAAACCCATATGTTGGGATTTGGGAGTAGCCTTGCCAGTGCTTTTTCTATGTAGTTGTGTTCTATTCTTTCAATCACTTGATAGCCGATGTATTCTTTTACCCAAAAAGCTAATGCCGCTCTGATTTTCTGGGTAATCGCTGGAGTTCCAGCGTCTTCCCTTTCTTCTATGTTGTTCACGTACAATGTATCCTGCAAGTTTTCATCAATCAAACCAAAAGTTTGTTACTAATACATTTTCTTGTACAATTCGAGTAAATTTTCATGTTAGACTTGCTGAAATTTCCTGAAGCCATTGACAAATATATTATGTGTGTTGCAGTGGCCGTCAGACTATTTTTCAGTCTAGTGGTTAAACAGTTTGAGACTGCAAGTTGGAACTAATGAGTGGCTAAGACTCATGAATAAATATGAAAACAGAGTGAGAGAGAGATTTTTACCCTTTCGTTGAAGCCATTGACAAAATCAACGGTTCCTCCTCCACAGGTTGATGGAGGTGATGATCTCAGCTGATAAAGGGCATTGCTCATGAGAAGGATGCCCGGAGACCCCGGTCCACCCAGAAACTTGTGTGGGCTAAGGAACACAGCATCATAGCCATCGATCTCCCCAGATCTCATGTTAACCTCCACATAAGGACCACTGTCCATACATCATTCAACTCCTATCAAGTTAATGTTTAATCCTAGCTGCAGTAGCAAACTAGCAATCACATACATATAATACAGATTCACCTGCAGAATTTATAGGTACCTTGCTGCAAAGTCAAAGCATGCAAAAGCTCCATATTGATGGAGTATCCGAGCAAGAGCTCGTGTGTCCGAGTAAATGCCTGTGACATTACTGCAAGCTGAGAAAGAACCCAACATTGGCCTGTTGGTGGGCCGATAATACTCAAGTTGGAGCCTTAGAGCTTCCATGTCGAACAAGCAATTGTCTTCCAAACCAATCTCTACAACCTCAGCTAGACTTTGCCGCCATGAGAGGAGGTTGGAGTGATGCTCATAAGGCCCAACAAAAACAACCCATCTTTCTTCACTTGTTAGGCATTTCAACACTCGCTCTCTCAGGATGGATGGAAGACTGATTCCCATGACTTGTTGAAGCCTTTTTATGGCTGCTGTTGTGCCAGAGCCACAGAATAGTAGTGCATCATCTTCTCCACCTCCTAAGCATCTCTTGACATACTCTGTTGCTTGGCGCACCTTCTTTGTTGTCCGCTGCCCCACGTAACTGTCACTGGTGTGACTGTTCCCTATACAAAAATTTAATATTTGGATTTATCTTGACTTGTTATATGCTTCAATACACAAGAAATAAACCACTTTCTTTGGATGTTTGCAAGTTGTCAAAAATTCAAGTCAAACAAAAATTAAATATAGTCTGTACGTATGATTTTCAATACACTTGTAGTTTTTGGTTGTTGGATATGACTTGAGTGTTTTTCCTTCATTGGGCCACGTGTACAGCATATATACAGTGTTCATAGGACCCAATTAAACTGTTGTATTTTAATGTGATGTCGATTTTAAAAATTATATGATAAGAGATTTAAAATATTAAGACACATCACATTAAACATATATATTAATTAAAAATAAATAGCATGTAATCAAGGTGCCTCCTGATTTGTTGCACTCTCCCTGAAAACGATGTGAAGCTGAAATTTTATTGAAAATATGATTAACATACCATAGAAGGGAAGAACATTATTGATGATGTAGTTTTCAATGTAGTGCAGAGAGCGGCCTGAGGCGGTGTGATCAGCATAGGTGAGCCGGCGTTTTCCAAATGGGGAATTGAATTCTGAGTTGTGGCCAATGATTTGAGAACGCAGCCAAGATAGTTTCTCATCTGGAGAATCGTTACTCAGTAATACAGCCTTCTCTATCATCCGAAATGACTCCATGCGACCACTCAGACTCAGATCATATGGTGAGGTGATGCTTCTTGTACAAGTTTTGCTTCGGTTTGGGTGCTCTATCTGTTCACCACTTAAGGTGTCTCTCGACATGGGTTGCTCAAACTCCATGCTTATAGCAAGATATTGGACATATCTCTATATATGCATATATGATTCTCAATGGTGAAGAAGAAGAAAAAAAAGAAGAAAGACGACAAATTAATGGTTTGAGAAATGAGACTTGACCTGTTCAAAAGGAACAGTAATTGAACAGATCATTGCAGTTGAATTGGCAAAGGGATGAAACCAAGGTCACACCGTTAGGTCGGCAGAAGAGAAATTCTATCACGAAAGAGCTACTCGTTTCATGCCCCCCTCTTTTGCCTCCCTGTGGGTCTGATTCCTTCTCTTCCCACAGAAGAGCAAGGGTTGGTCCAAACAAAAACTAAAGTGGAGTATAGATATAACTAAGTAAATATAATATATATATATATATATATATATATTCATATACACACACACATACATACATATATATTTATGGAGGCAAAGAAGGATTCCGACTGGATCGGCTATAGATAGCTGAGGGCGGCTTAAATCAGCTGCAACTATATAAAATTAATATACACAGTAACACAGGTGGCAGGGTCGCGTAAATATGAGCTAGTCCGTGTCCAATTGTCCATGTGCAATGTTGTTTTTCTTTGACAGAAAATTTTATGGGATTAAAGTATTGACATTAAGTCATTAAAATGGTTTGGTCAAAACAAACTGAAAAGTCGGCTATTTACTTGGGGGAGTAAAATTCAGTAGGTGGCTGGGCCCTGTTATTGCACAAAATCCAGTGGAACCCATGATTTTTTAGGGTACCTCAAAACATTGTATTAAACCCATTGGAAACGACTCTTTACTTCTCTTTTTTGGCCGTATTTGTCTGTTGAGTCGGTGTAAATCAGTATTTCATTATATGAGTTCATCCTAATATAACATAATTAAATTATGTCAAAATTCTTGAATCTAATGCGAAGATATGTATTACACAAATAAAATAATAACATGACATGTGTAATTCTTTTAATAAATAAATTATATTAAGTATTTGTTTGAAATTACTGAAATTAATAGAGAAGTGATTCGGTAAAAAGTATTTTTTGGAATAATAATTTAGTATTTGGATGAATATTTTTAAAAGTGAATATTTAGTATAAAATATACAAATATATTTATCCAATAAAATAAATATTGAATAAATAAATAATATATTTTATATATTATATATTATATAATATGAAATATGAAATAATATAATTTAAATAAACATATGATTTGGAATATAAAATAAGTTAGGTTAAAAAAATAAACAAATGGTAGAAGGCAATATTGACTCACATTCATCTATTTCATCGTTTCTTTTCACAACAGCATAGAAAAAGAATGCATGGTTTTGACGGTAATATAATTAAAAAACTTGGGGGGTAAAAGTGGCATAGCACTGTTTAGCCGTGATTTCGGACTTCTCCGAAGTAGCCCAGGGGTGCTTTAACAAAACGCGGATTTGGGCTCCCTAATCCACGCTTCCACGGACTGCTAACGGTCCCTCAAACAGCTAAATTTGAACTGGGCCCACCTTGCGGTCTCCATCTGCGCTTCTAACTTCCGCGGCCGCATGCCCAAACAGGCCCTAAAGGAAATATAATTAATACATGTAATTTATTTTCACATGCGTAACACATATATAAGAGTGGCCAAATAGAAGACTATGTTTACGAGATATGTATTATACAAATAACATAACATTACTTGTGTAGTTTATTTATTAACTGAGTTGTGTTAAAGTCTATAAAATTATGATATATTATAAAATGATAAACATATTTAAAGCATGATACTTGTATGTATAGAATTTTTCAGGGTACAGATCAAGAAAGATTATTTTATTCAAATCAAATAAACATGGGAGTTCAGAGATATATAGTTCAGAACAGAGCACCGCCTTTCATATCCTACCGACTTCAGAATAAGAAAACAGAGTTCGATATGACAACTATTATCTTCAGATATCTTCAAATCTCTACTTTTATGGCTCCTAATTCTACTCACCTTAGGAGATCTACAACCTATAAATAAGACCATAAGGTACGCTTTCAATTTATGTTCAATTCTTCTTTTAAATTATAGTCTCTTTCTATTTACTGACTTTATCATCAGAGCGACTACCATCGGAGCCTTCCCGGTGAATCTTTAATATCAAGTTCTTGACAAGTAGCGAAGGACAGGAAGCCATTTCGAAAAAAAAAAAAGAACAACATCAGTTTGGCGCCGTCTATGGGAAAGACAATAGTTCTTATTATCTTTTCTTCAAAACAACAAATCTATTATCTTTCTCTTCCAAAAGACGATAGCTCCTAACCTTCATCCTAGAAAGAGCTCTCAAAATACTCAAAATCAGCCTCGTGTTGAAAGAGGAAGGGGACAAACACCTAATCGTTTACAACAACAGGTTGATTGGATTCAACGGCAGTCTGATCAGATGTAGGAATAACTCACTACTATGTCACAAGCTCTGGCTTCACTGGCTCAGAACTAGCAAAGTAACCCTCTTCCTCCTCTTACTAACGCAGTTCACGGAGGAATTCAGCCTCCCACCGCCACCACGGATGGAGGATCCCCCAACGAGGAGTTGCCTAACATAATCGGTACACCCCCATGGTACCGCTTATATAGGGGCTAATCCCCAAACATCAATAGCCGTAGGGAGAGGAATGCCCACGCTTCATCTTGCTATCTATTATCAGAACAGAACGAGGATACCAACTCCAATGGCCTCTAGAGCCAATCTAGCGCAGCAAGAATTCCAACCTCTTGAGATTTTAGTCCCTCCCCCCCTAGTCTTGGGAAAACAACATCCTTCCGCTAACATCGGACAAATTTCTCCCCTAAGTTGAGGATCTAGAGGCGTAGGACAAGATCAACAACGGGTACCGGTCGCACAACAAGTCCTGCCCAAAGCCCCTTAGAGGGTAGAGGATATAGTAGACTCCCAAGATCAGACGATCTCAACTAAAGGGTTTCGTACCCCTCTAGATCAAGACGAGCTAAGTAAATTGTTTAGTAAGTTGTCCCCACCATTTACCTCTGACATAATGGTAGAAGAGCGACCCAAAAAGTTCATTGTCCCAAAATTCACGTTCTAAGATGGGTCTGAGGACCTTGGGGACCACTTATCTCACTATCAACATACAATGGCTCTCCATGGAGCTACCAATGCCTTCATGTGTCAAACTTTCATGACGAGCCTCAAGGGTACCCCCCTTAAGTGGTTCCACAACTTTCCTTAAAAATTGATCAGCAATTTTTATGAGCTCAATGGGCTATTTCTTGACCGATTCTTAACCAACAGGAAGTTGAGAAAAGGACAAGAATTCTTGCTAACTATAAAGCAAACAAAGGGAGAATCACTTCAAGAGTACATAGCTCATTTTAACACTGAGCTTACAGAGATAACCGATTGCAGCCCAAGCTTCCTAGTGGCTGCCCTCACTTCAAGCCTTGGGCTTGGACACTTCCAGGATTCTTTGACCAAGAATCTTCCTATCAATATGACAACACTCATGGAATGAGCACAGAAGTACATTAATCTTGAAGATACAAAAATCTCTTTCCAAAAAGCAAAAGAACAAGCTTAGAAGGATGAGCAAGTTTAGAAGAGGGATAACAACATTAACAAGAAGAGGATCAAGAGCCTCGACAACTAAACAACATCTAGATCCTAGAACAATTGTAGCTTTGAGAGGTATAGGACTTACACCCCTTTGAATGCTTCTCTTACCCATATACTCTAACAAATCTAGACTCGTGAAAACTTGAGTTGGCTAGAGCCACTAAAAAGCCACCCCCACTTAAAAAATCAAAACAAATATTATAATTTTCATAAAGAGCATGGACACACAACCGAGGAATGCAAAGCTCTCAAGTAATAAATGGAGCATCTCATCAGAAGAGGACGACTTAGAGAGCTTGTCCACCAAAATGGGAGGGAGAACCCTTGTGACAAAAGACCACCTTAAAGAAGGCAAGATCAAAGGCCTGAACAGAGAGAAATTCAGAAGGATCAAAAATAACAAAATAATTAGGTCATCTTTGTGCTTCACGCTAACAATGCAATGACAAGGATGTCTAATTGAGCCAGGAAAAGATATGTTAGGGAAGTAAGGGCAGAACCCTATATCATCCAAATCTTGACCATTGAGGAAAAGATAAAGTCTGAACCTCAAATCCAGTTCTCTGAATTGGATCTCTTTGGGATACATTGTCTCCACAGTGACGCTTTTTTCATCTCGCTTAAAATCGCTAATTTTGAGATCAGAAGGGTTCTTGTGGATAGTGGAAGTTCCACCAACGTACTATTCTATGAACCCTTCAAACACATGAAGCTCAACTCTAATGACATCAGAGCTACTGCTACTGTCATGGAAAGATTCGATAGGAATCTCAGCATCCCAATAGGCAAAATTAATCTAGCGACCACGATAAGAGAAAGAGACGAACAAAAAACACTAATCTTTGAATACATGGTCCTAGACACTAGATCTTTCTGTAATGTCATTATTGGGAGACCTTGGATCCACTAGATGGGACCAGTTATGTCACGACCCGAAACCCACCCTATGCGGATCTCGTGTCGTGGGGCCGACCCGAAGGCCGTCCCTACTTTTTCCATTCCTGTATCATAGTACTAATATGCAATGTACTGAAAATTTTAAACAATGAACAGTGAAAGTCTTTATCAATTACAGTAATCCATCCAGCGGAAGTCTTTTAATAATTTAAACAGCGGAAGTCTAATAAATACATGACATAGTTCTACATAAGATAAAATGAGAACTAAACGTAACCAGCACCCAGGGGTGGTGAATACATGGGAGAACTAACATAGACTGGTACAGTACTTCAAAATGTCCCCCTACGCTCTCAGACTCCTACTGGGGTCTCGCAGCGTCATTACTTGAAATGGGGGGTAAGTGGGGTGGAATGAGCTACAAAGCTCAGTAAGTAAATGCAGATCTCCAACACTGGTATCGATGATCAATGAATCCATGAATAAGATTATGATAGCCAATCATAAGAATAAGATGCTGTGATAGCCAATGAAAACATTTGCCACGAGGGCCAATGGAACAATTGCCATGAGGGCCAATAAACAGTAATCACAATACACAATCAGAAGTATTGGTGTAATAGCGATATGAAGAAATCCAATGATAATATAACAACAATGAAGTACTGCCACAATGAACCGATCACAATCAAATCAATCAATGCAAGTCCCTCGAGACTTGAAGAATCACAAGGGATGGTGCCATTCAACAATCAAGTTCTGTCAGTCATAAGAGATGCTTTTATTCTGTAACATGCCAATGAAATTGCAAATGAAATGCCAGTGGAAATGCAATGAAATGCCAGTGATCATGCCAGTCAATTGCCGGTGGAAAGCCTTCGAGGAATTCATTCCTGCCACCTGTCCATTCATGGACTTGACCCTTAGGTCTCCAGTCAATACAGAAGCATCGGATGGATGTTGTGACTGAGCACAAATCCGGTATTCATAACATATTATGATTATTCGTGATTCCATAGAAGTATAAAATGGAATATCATAGATTCAATGAAAGCATAACAGTACGCCTTTCAAGGCATGGTTCAACATGATAACAATGATACAACAGTCAATCAATGTCCACAAGATAGAACAATATCGCATTGTGGATAGCAATAACATGTGGTACTTTCAAGGCACAGTGAAACATGATAACAATGATACATCAGTCAATCAAATGTCCACAAGATAGAAAAATATCGAATTGTGGAACACAAGGATATCAATACATTCAAGAGTACGAGTTTGGCAGTAAAAGAATGAACCTGGCTTGTGGAAACACCACATGTAAGAGAGAGTGATCCACTTACCTCTATCGTGATTCTAGATCAGGAATCCGTGAGTGTACCCTTGCCTTTCGAGTTCCCTATATATCAGTGAATACGTTTTAGAATAAATGCTATTCATCAAATTTTATGCCTTTCTATCATAAGTATCTCAAATACAAATTTAGACTTTACCATTGAGTCCGGAATGCCTAAGAAAGTCGGTTTTGGCTTTCGCGGAATTCCATTTGGACTTTTGTACTAAAAAGGGCAAAATGGTCATTTTGCACTTTTACGGTATTTATCCTTCGGGGTCCTGTCTATTAAAATGGACCCCACCATTGGACTCAGAACGTCCGAGATAATAAATTTTGACTATTCATTTGCATCGTTTGGACATCGTTTGACCCATATTTGAAATACGGGCATTTTTGTAAAAATTAATATTTAATTAATTTTCCTGTTTGGGCCACAGTGACATTTCCTAAAACATTTGAGGTCAAAGTGTAAATACTCAGAGTTGCGGTTTGAACCAGTGGGTTCACTGCTTAGAAACCCTAACCGGTTCGGTTCTTCACTGAACCAAACGGTTCAGTTCAATTCAAAGAACCGGATTACAATATCCTAGTTCCTGCCCTATCCGCGGTTTGGATAAGCCCAAACCCAATTTCCACATTTCCTATCCCTGTTACCAAACAAGCCCAATCCATTTAATATTCAAACATAAAACAACGCAGTGTTGGCTCCGTTGTTGCGGTCGGTCGGATCTCAACCCGACCCGGTTCGTCTTAACCCGAAATGCCACCCCGACATTCCGGTCGTCTTCCCCGACTGGTTTTCCAGCCACAGTCGCCGGAACAGTAAACCCTAGACACTGTTTTCACAATTTCACGTCTAATTTTCACTGTATTTCCAATCTTTTCATGCCAAATCGATCCTACCATTTTAATCCTTCATTTGGACAGTTTAAAGCCTAAGAAGGCTACGGTTTCGACCGTTATTTTTCCCAGTTTCTAGCGTAGCACCGGTGGAGATTTCTTGATTGTAACATGCTTATTTTTGGACCATTTTTCATGATTTTTGTTGCGTTAGATTCCTGTGTGGATTTCCTACGTACTTACAAGCTCAAGGTTAAGTTTAAAGCACAAAACATATGGGAACCAAGATTATCCACCGAACCTGCAACTCAGTTTTTCTTCCCTCATTTGTGAACCAAATGAGGTACGGTTTGTTCCTATCAACGCCATTTTTCATGCTTGTTTAGACCCTATATTCAAAATAATTCGAGCCATGCTTTAACATTTCAAAACAGAAATGGTGGCTTACCTCCAAGTTCGGATTCCCTTGGTGTTGAGCCCCTCTTCCTCGCGCCTCTACTCCAGACTTGTTCCCCTTCCTTCTCACTCAGAAACTCTCTTTTCTCTTTTGTTTTTCACCTTCAATTTCGGCCATGCACAATGTATATGTGCACTTATCACTACCGGCCCTCTCTCTCTCTCTCTCTCTAGTCAGACCTAACCATGCCCTGAGATCTCCTTACACACTCCATCACCCACTTTCTGCCACTACCACTCTCCATTGAGTGTTATACTGTCACATCCCGAACCCCACCCTACGCGGATGTCGAGGACGTGACTACCAGTCGGTCGCGACGCGACCAACCAAAGGCAAATTCTGAACTTTCCGACGAATTGCACTCCAAATGTAGGGTCAGATGCAGCGGAAATTAAAACTTTTTCTTTGTGTCACGGGAATGCAACTCACTTATCCATCATAAGAATATGTGTCACAGAGCAAGACTAAATCCAGTTAGTCAACAATTCTAATCTCAGAGCATATCTAAAATCAAGCATATAACAATAGAGCAGATCTAATATCTCTAGAGTACCATTAGTTCCATGAGCCATGTCTATCTAGTATATATCAGTCAAGTCAGTCATAACATACCACTCACCGGAATAACCAGGTTCAATCCACAATAAACCAGTCTCTACAATTCAGTGCCGTCAGATCCTTACTTGCGATGCCACTTGGCCTATTCACGTCATGTCATAGTACCTTCTAATCCAATGGAGGTAATTCCTGAAAAATGTCAGAATAATGGGGTGAGCTTAAATAAGCCCAGTGAGTAACACAGATTCCCTATCATGGGTTTCAAAACCAGTTTTGTGCTCCTAAGGCACATGGATAATTTAGTCATTACAAAAATAACTACTTTTATAAATCCATTTCATAAGCAGTCTAGTACAATAAAACGGAATCGAACAGACAATACAAACGGATCGGAACATGACATAACCAATCGGTCAGAACAATAACTATTGCTAATATATCGGTCAAGACACAGACTCTTCATTAACGGAACGAATCATAACGGAACTGGACCATATATCAATCAAGACAGACAGATCATCAACGGACGGAACATGTCAGAACCGGACGGAACATATCAATCGAGGCAGACATAACATTAACGGACAGAATATAACGGAATCGAACGGTAACAATACATCAGTCAAGCAAAGGCATATCACGAACGGATAAAATTATAACGGAACTAAACGAAAACAATACACTAATCAAGACACAGGCAAATCATGAACAGGACACAACATAACGGAACTGGGTAGAAACAATATAACAATCAAGTCAGGGACACATTACTGTCGGAACTAATCATAACTGGACTGAACAATGTTTCAATCAAGACAGACGTATCATCAATGGACAGTACACAACGGAACTGGACCATATATCAATCAAGACAGACAGATCACCAACGGACGGAACATGTCAGAACCGGACGAAACATATCAATCGAGAGCAGACATATCATTAACGGACAGCACATAACCGAACTGAACGGAATTTCTAATTCAAAGGACACAAGCACATCATGTGGAATGTGGTACAAAGGCGTACATTAAGTACATACATTTAAACAATATAGCATTCAGACAGTATACTATACAAAGCGGTACGATACAACAAAATGTTGTTCTTTGCCTATATCACATGGTTTATTTAATCGTTTCGGAAATAATGGTTCAATATATCCATTTTATCTCAACAGTTCAAAACGGGCAAAACAGTACGGAATGCTAGCACAGGGAACAGGAATATAGTCAAGTATTTAAAAGGACTAAAACCATGTCATAAGTGATATAGTACGAAAAGGCATGCATTTAAATAATTACACGTAAATAATTACATTCAAAACAGATCAGTAAATCAAGGGACAGTATCAAAACAGTGTCAGAAGTTACTCACAAACTTTACGCTTATTTCCTTGCATAAATAATCCGATAACCTCCAGGTACGTCAGGCATCTCCATGTATATCCTGAATAATAATCATCAATCATAGACAGATCAGAACTCATCCATTCAGGTCTTATTCGTCATCTTAGGTATCTATCGGATTACCAAAGATAGCCTAGTAGCCTATCGCCCTTCCATTGGGTCTCACCCGAGGCTATTTCATTCTTTAATTAGGCTTAGCAGTTATTAGGATTATATCCTAAGTCATTTAGACTTCAATTGTTATCAGTCAGGCACTCATTCAACCTTAGGGGCAAAATGGTAATTTTACCATTCTTGTCCCGGACCCTGTCGTGGTCTTCGGAATAGTCTTTATATCTTAAGTACAAAGTTCTACGTCCTTTGGACTCCAATCGGTATCAGTTAGGTTCTCATTTTAACCATAGGGGCAAAATGGTAATTTTGCCATTCTTATCCCGGACCCTATTATGGTCCTCGGAATATCCCATATATCGTATATATGAAGTTTTAAGTCTTTTAGACTTTAATCGGTATCAGTTGGGTACTTATTTAGTCTTAGGGGCAAAATGGTAATTTTGTCATTTTTGCCCCGGACCCTATCATGGTCCTCAGAACGTCCCATATATCTCATGTATAAATTTGTAAGTCCCTTGGACTTCATTTGGTATCTGCTTTAGATCGTCGGGACACATCGGTCATTTCTCGTTTTACCCGTTGACTGTCTCGGAGTCTTATTTAGCCCTTCAGTGTTCATAATTATCCCTATGATAATTTATCAGATCAGTTTGACCTTTATTCGACCTCTACTTTGCACTTACAGTGCTTAGGGGTATTTTGGTCATTTTACGTTTTGTGTAATTCTGACCCCGATTCGTCATCTAATCAAGTATACAGTCTCACATGTGTCTGGGCTCCTACCGGTATCAGTTTCATCCCAATCGGACTTTGTTTAGGTCTCGTACGGTATCAGGGGTAATTTGGTAATTTCATGTGTCATATTTTTCGGCACGTCAGTTCATAAAATGGACCTCACCATTGGGTCCAGAGCGTCCAACATAGTGAAATTGGACTGTCTGTTATGTTTAATCGGCCCTGAGTATCATTAAGGATAATTCAGTCATTTACACCTACGTGTCTGTATTTTTCAGGACCTCAGTTCATTAAACGGACCTCACCGTTGAGTTCAGAATGCCCGAGATAGTCAAAATAGGCTATCTGATATTTTTATTTGGGTCTGGGTGCCATCAGGGGCAGTTCGGTCACTCATCACTTACGGGTCTGTATTTTTCGGGACTGTATTTCCAAAATCGGACTGTACCATTGAGTCCAGAATATTTGAAATAGTGAAAATACACTATTTATTTACTTAATTTGGACTCCGTTTGACATATTTAATGTCTAGGGGTAAAATTGTAATTTTACCTATTTAATAAAATAATAAAATAATTATTTTATTATTTAATTAATCTTTCAGGGGCTTAAATAAACAAATTTTCAAAATGTGGGCCACTGTACAATACTTAAAACTGTCAGGGGTAAATCCGTAATTTTAGGAAACTTCAGGGGTCAAAATGTAATTACATAAAAATTATGGTTCAGACCCATTGGTTTTAGGGTTTAAGAACTGAACTGGCCCAAATACGTTGTGAACCAACCGGTTCACTGACCCTCAGTAAACCGGAATTAAATGTTCCAATTAACCTCAATTTGCCCCCCTATCCGTGTTCAGGATTAGCCCAATCCCGAATTTCAATTTTTAAAACTCGTAACCAAACAGGGCAATTCTAGGTTTTAAATTTAAAACATCAAACATCAAAACGGTGCAGTTTTATTAAAACAGTGGCACGGTCTTGAGGCGACACGTGTCCGAGTCAGCTCGGATTGGCTCGGTCAACTCGGCCGAGTCAACTCCATCTTCCCCAACTTTTCTACGCACTGTTGCCCTACTTCTGCAGATTTTCTTCTTCTATTTCGTGATGTTTCAAGGGCTGTTTTCAATCTGATTTGGCCCCAAATGGTTCCTTATGGTCATGCCAACTCTTTGGCATGAATTTTAAAGCTTCAAATCCAAAGATCCAGCTCGGTACAACCGATTATTGTGAGGGGACACAGTTCGGTCTTACAGCCTTGTTTCTCAACCAAACCTCATGGGATTTGGCTTGTCGTAACCCTCGTAACAGGGGCTTCAATCCCCCATTTGAAGATTTCAGTTTACAAGCTTATTTAAGAGTTTGGGTTCCAATGGCCGAGACAATAGGTTCGGTTTTGAGGGCCTTCCAGTGTGGTTTTGGGTCGCGGAAGGCGATATTTTAAACCCTCTTCGTGTCTAGATTAGTTCTAGACCATTGAAAATCAGTTCGGTTGAGGTCATTTCAGACCTGCTACTCAAGGTCGTTAATGGCGGTTTTGTTATAGTTTTTTGGGTTTCAGCCCTATTCGACTCTCCCAATTGATTCATAATAATGCTAAGGTCTCACAGTAACTGATTTACGCAGTCCATATGATTTAAAAACCATCAGAGAAATACCAATAACCTAAATAGAAAAATTTAGCAATTTAGCAGTTTTGAGGTATTTACCTCTCAAGCAGTGGCCTTCCTCATGGCTTGGTTCAGGCACCCACAGGTGTAGTCCAGTTCCCTTGGCCTTTCAAAATGCAGTCATCTCCCATCTTGTGCACTTCCAGACCTTAGCCCCCTTCCTTTGCTCCCTCAAATGGCCAAACCAACATGCACTCACTCTAAGGTTCTCTCTCTAGAGATATCAGTTTACAGGATTTCTTTTACAGGTCTGTTCTTTTCCCTTCCACAAATGATAATATATATATATATATATATATATATATTATTACGTATTCCATATATATACATCTCTTATATGTATATAGATGTATATACATCAGAGAACAGTGGGATCTTAGGGCTGAGGTGGGCTGAGGGGGCAATCATGTGGGGTTTGCATGCAACCTCATTGGTCCAATTTGAGGTGGGGCTTGGGGCAATTCAGAGATATATACAATTAAGTTGTATATATAGGCACAAAGGTCTGGGTAGCCCAACTGATAAGTTTTTTTTGGATAAAATTCTTTCCCTCCATAGGTCAAGGGTTCAATTCCCCTTGACCACCAATTTGGCCATTTTTCCACATTTTGGGCTAAGGCCCTGTTTGGCTGCAAGTTAATTCAGTTTTTGATGTTTGCCTCATAACTTTCATTCCGTAACTCCTTTTTCGATACGGTTTGTTCCGAGAGTTTCATATTTCAGTTATCTACAGTGTCAGAGGTTCCGTGTCATTTATTAGTCATTCGGGATTTCCGTGGCTAATTAATTCGAATTCCGTCAATGTTAAATTGACATTATTTCACCTAATTAATTGGTAATTAGGTTCGAGTATTGTACCCCATTCTCGAATATGTTTTAATTGTTTCGTCGGTCTATCTTGACCGTCGGGAGATTAGGGTTAATTCCCTTGATTATTCTCTGAGCCAGTATTACTTAATAATTAATATTTAATTATTAATTATTAATTATACAGAGTCGGGGTGTTACATATACACTCAACTTATTACACACACATACTGTAACACCCCAATTACTTAACTGGCATGTTTTGTGTATTAAAAACTGTTTTGGGAATGAAATGTCAGGTTTAGCTAATTTAATGTCTATTTTAATAGTGATAAAACTCGAATTAGCTAATTATGAGAAACTCGAGGAAATAAAAACTGACATTGGACCTTGATCAATGAAAGATATTCTGAGTAGGAAGTGACAGAAAGAAACCGCACTGAAAAAGGAGTTACGGATTGGGAGTTAAGGACAAAACAGTGAAACTAGAATTCTGCGACAACCAAACAGGGCCTTAACCAGAAAAATGGGGGAAAATGATCACTTGAGAGGCCAAGGGGAATTGAACCCTTGACCTACCAAGGTAAGCAACTTTGTCCCAAAAAGTTACCAACTAGGCTGTTGGTTACTTTGTGCATATATACAGCAATATATGTATATAACCTATAATCTTGCCCAAGCCACCACCCAAATTGGCCAATGGCCTTGCATGCATTCCCTTCATCATAGCCCTCCATCACCTCCATCAGGTCAGCAGCCACTAACCCCACTAAGGGCAGAGATACACTCACATATATGTATAGGTGTATAGCCCTATATGTATATGAAGTTATAATATATAAGCTACAACTTGCATCAATTCTCTCTTTAGAGAATTCTGAAATACCAAACAGTGAGAGTGTGTGAGTTCTGTTGTGTATACGTAGGGTTGGCTGAGAGGGAGAGAGAGAGAGAGGAAAGGAAGCTTGTGCATGCATATGTGTTGTGAGAAATTTGGCCATTAGAGAGGATAGGTGAAGGCTTGAAGTTGAAGTGCATGAACTGAGAAGCTTGAGGGACATTTAGAAAGGTCTGAACCGAGCTAAGAGTGTGAACTGCTACTGCTTGAAGGTAAAATTCTAAATTATCTTCAATTCTTGTTTTGTAGATTTTGGAACGGTTTGATAGAATTAGACTGGATGCATGTTTAAATCTTGATCCTAGGAATTGTTCTGAACATGGAGCATGTGTTAGAAGTCTCGGATAGGTCAAAAACCATGAAACCCGAGACCAACCTCCATTGATGAAGCTTGGAAACACCAGGTCTGAATCGACCTTAACCGTTTGGAACTTTGCATGTCAAGACCTGAAATAGACCCTAAGAGGATCTCAAATATATACCTACGCGACCCCAGAACACTATATGGCCCCACGAATTTGGAAATGAACCCACGGGTTTAAAATCCAATCCGTTAAAACTCGAGACTAAACTGAAAAATGAAGATAGGGTCTTGATCCTTATGGTCTGTAGGTCACGTAGCTTCAAACCACACATGAAATGGTGAAGAATCGAGGGTGTAGTATCGAGTTGCAGGTACGGTTTGTGTAGGTTACCCCCACTGTTTGAGATGATGTCTTGTTGGTTTATGAATGCCAAAATGATGGAAATCATATTTATAGTATATCTGAATGAAAAACAGAGAGAGACCGTGTGTTAAAACTCACGAAATAGAAATTAAAAATCTGCACGTTTTTAGGGCATCACTGTGTGAGGATCAACGAAGGAGACGACGCTGAGTCGACTCTGTGTCTTTAAAACCGAGTTGACGGGTTGACTCGGACACGTGGAGTAACCTGGGACTGCCACCGAATTAAATGGGACGGCGTCGTTTTGGGCGTCGTATGTGTAAACTGATATGTTTGAAAGAAAAGAAAGCGAAGGAAGGAAAAACGGGACTACGGGGTTTCGAACCCCTGACCTCCAGAACCCACGCGCCCCTTCTTTCCACTCGGCCACGCACCTGCGTGTGAATCTTATCCGACATAATATATATATATTATATATTTAAATTAAACCAGAAATAAAAGACGCATTTTTGCGCCTAATGGGACTCGAACGTGGTGTCTATTGGAGAGGGAGGTGGCACGCGTCCGCTGTGCCACCCTATTCGACCGGTCATTTCCTGCCTAAAATAATATATATATTATATATATTCCGAAATTAATTTAATTAAAATCATTTAATTAAATTAAATACTCCAAATTAGTCCGTTGTCCAAAAACCATAAGTTATATATGAATTCCTACTGTCTCGGACCTTCTGAGTCCAATGGTGAGGTCCGTGACTGCAAATGAGGTACCGAAAAAAATATGATGTATGAAATTACCATAATACCCCTGACCCTGTACAAGGCCAAATGAAATCCGATTTCAACGGAACTGATACCAGTAGTAGACCTGACACTTGTAAGACTGTATACATGATTAGATGACGAACCCGAGGCAGAAATTATGTGACGGCAAAAATGACCAAAATACCCCTGACATACCCGAACCTAGATTTAAAAGCCGAGAGAGTCTAAATTGACTTTCTTCGACCTTCCGAACTCAATGGTTAGGTCCATAATATGAAAATCAGAACCGATAAATGTGTGAAGGCATCTGTTCTAACATGTTAAGCTGTGATCTAGGTAAAAATATCACTTAAACTACCATGGACAAACAGGGCAAGAAATTCACCATCATGACTAAGGCCTAGAGGTTAGCCGATAAGAAACAGCAAGAGTTTATGCAAGAATTACTGAGACAGCAAAGAGTTATTGAGCGCCATATTAGAATAGCTAAGTCCACTGAAATCGTCTCCGTCCAGCCCTTCATATATAAGGCACGTACTAAAGAAATGATTGTCGAGGCCAAGATGAAAAAACAAGAAGATACAGAAACCCTAAGCCAAATGCTTAAGAGGTAAGACCTAAGAACTAGCCACTATAAGTTAGTTCCATGAAACCCATCATAGGGTAGACTTACTCAGTCTAAGGTCATGAGTTGATAAATCTTTATAAATTGTTTTAGGCTTAAAGAGAAAAAGAGGAAGGCTCCGTTCATAGCTTCAAACTCAAATATTGAAGGTGAGTAACTTCTGACACTGTTTAAGTTACTGCTCCTTGATCTGCTAAATTGTTTCGAATACCATATGTTTTAAATGCAATTGTTTTAAATGCATGCTTTTATCACCGATGACATGGTTTTTAGTTTCTCAAATGATTAACTATACTTCTGATTGATATGCTAGCACTCTGAACCGTTTATCTGTTTTGATCTATTGAATTTGACTTGGATTTATTGAACTATTAATTCCAAACTGATTTAATTACCATGTGATTTAAGCAAAGATTGAATTCGAAACTCTTGCCTGGATATCTGTGTTACTCACTGGGCTTTTTAAAGCTCATTCCATTATTTTAATAATTTCAGGGGAACCCTCAGATGGACAGGTTTAGCAGGTCCAGAACTTAGGGGGAAAATGTTGGAGACCCCCAGATAGAATGATAACCCATTTTTGAGAATCTATACCATTTTTGTACTTTTTGTGTAACTGAACAGATTATGACCTTTTGTAGTGAAACTGTTTTGTAATCTTGATTAAGATAGGTCTGACTATGATATATCCTGAATGCTCTACCAAGTATATATGTATGCATTCTCATGTGAAAATTCCGCTGCTTAAACTATATATGTTGAATGCATTATGCTTGGGATTTAGATCGGAATGACCTTTGGTTAGGATTACCGTCGGGGTTTTGTTTTCAAAAAAAAAAAAAAAAAAAACTGATAAAACCCGATGGGTGCCTAACTGGCCTTTGCCACGTACCCCAAATCCGCACAGGGTGGGTCTGGGGGATGTGACACATACAACCGTACACACACATACCATATATACATATATATATATATATATATCTTCACCCACTCACACACACTTGCACGGCTAGTAACAACCCCTTTTTCCCACTTTCTTTTCCTTTTAAATTCTTATACATATACATAAATACATAAATATATGTAAAATACATTATGTTATACATGTAGAATACATGTTTTATACATGTATATACATTCACGTGTAGGTGTATAAATCTATTTTTTAATCATATATACATACATTCATTTTGATCGGGCTACTCACCTATGTTCACGTATGCATGCATGGGAATACGTGCATGCACGCATTACGATGCGATGTCCCGAGGTGCTCAGGTGTTACCCAGCACTTGTTATACATTTCAATCATTTACAGTTTCCAGTCATTCATTTTCATGAAATACCATGATATACATATCTTACCGTTCAAGTTACATATTTTAACCGACCTACCTCGGTTTACGTGACATATCCCGGGTCGGGATATTACAAGTTACTTCAACCCTCCATCAATGCTTGAAATATGTCCACAACAGCAAAGTTCTTACAATCAAGGGCTGTCAGCCCACTGCCCGGGAATGTCATGCCCTTGCACTAAAAGAAAAGTCCTCTAAATAGAAATTATAGTATCCTCATGGAAGGGAAAGCTTCTCATCTTCCAACCTTCATGAGGTAGAAGAATGTGCTTCCGAAATTGATGAGCCACTAAGTCCTAGAAGAAGGGACAGTGTAGTCAAACCAATGGAGGAGTCCATCAAAGTTCTCATCAGTATTGAAGGAGAGGGAAAGTATGTAAAAATTGGCTCAGCCCTGTCTCCTTTCGAGCAAAAGGATATTGTTAAATTCCTAAAAGATAACCTTTTGGTATTTGCTTGGGAAACTAGAGATATGGAAAGAATAGATCCTGATTTCATTTCTTACAAGTTGATGAAAAATCCGGACCATCCCCCAGTAAGACAAAAAATGAGAACATTTGGCCCTGAACACCATAAAATCATCAATGAAGACGTCCATAGGTTGGTAAATGCTGGAATGATAAGAGAAATGTTCTACCTAGAATGGCTTGCCAATACAGTTCTTGCAAAAAAGAAGAACGACAAGTGAAAGGTCTGCATTGACTATCCTGACCTAAATAAAGCTTGTCTTAAAGACAACTTTCCTCTTCTCATAATTGATCAACTTGTTGATGCCACGGTAGGTCACAAACTTATGAGTTTCATGGATGCTTACTCTAGATACAATCAGATTCAAATGTATCCTCTAGACTAGGAGAAAAAAACCTTCATATCAGAATGAGGTTTCTATTGTAATAGAGTGATGCCGTTCGGTTTGAAGAACGCTGGAGCTACGTACCAGAGGCTTGTAAACAGAATGCTTGCCCCCCCAAATTGGGGACACAATGGAAGTCTACATTGACGATATGCTTGTCAAAAGTGTTCGAAAGAGTGACCACATCCAACACTTAAGCCAGACGTTCGACATCTTGAAAAGTCATAGAATGAAACTTAACCCATTAAAATGTACCTTCGGGATCACAAAAGAAAAATTCTAGGGTTTTCTAGTTTCCCAAAGAGGAATTGAGGCAGATCCCTTACAAATCAATGCTCTGATTGAACTAGAATCACCTAAAACCAAAAAAGATATCCAAGGGCTGAATGGAAGGATAACAACAATGAATAGGTTTATCTCTAAATCTACGAATCGATGCCTTCCATTCTTTAAAGACTTGGGGGGAGTAATGTCACGACCCGAAACCCACCCTCTACGGATTACCGGATCGCGACTGCCGCCCCGAGACCCGAAGGCCTCGAGACAAGGCTCGCATCTGCAGCGGTATCGAATAGATGTGCAACATACGTTTTGCGGAAGCGTGAAAAACTTTTTCTTTTCTTTTCTCATTTTTAAATTATGCACATCCGCCCGGTACTGCCGCTCCATACATAGCATACATGGTTACACATTCAGAGTATAACAAAAACTTAAAGACTTCATACATTCATACAATACATATTCGATTGCCCTGAGGGCTTATTACATATTCTTACATTGTTTATTAATACAAAACGTACTATTAGTGTTCATAGGTTCTTCAAAAGAAACTACTTAATATATCCTTCCAAAAAGACAGCTAGACTCATCGTCGTCGTCCTTAAGACCTTGTCTGCTGCGTCACCTGAAAGGGGGGTCCGAACGAAAGTCCGGGTAAGCTAATCTAAGCTTGTGAGCAATTCCAGTATTCGTCATGGGGTTTTCAATCAGCAGTGGTTTAGTACATAAGAGTTTGTAAAATAGTCACCGCCAATTGTTCGTATACTTTGAATACAGAATATATGCATTCCTTAAAACATGTAGCTTTGAAACATTTAAAGCATTCAAGCTAACTTATACACATGAACTTTAAACATATAACATATCATGTATTTCTTAAATAGAGTATATAAAACTCAAACATATGCATATTGAAATGAGAGTAAAACCTGCTTCCATTTTCAAACCATTTGTCATCTTATCACTTCCATTAGTGGAATCCGTTTCGAACCGGACTCCTATCTTACTTATAAATGGAGATATCTCATATGCCTGGGGGATTAGATCCTGCTACCGGGCATTTCACATGACAGGTCAATGAGTTACAATAAGAACCCAAAATACTGACTATGTGGTTTTTGACAGGTCAATGGGATCCGAAGAAACCCAAAATGCTGCCTGTGTGCTTATGCACCATTATCTTATAAAATATTTATCATGTGACTTGTCTTATAGATACTTTTCATAAATTCGTAATAAACATTCGTATACTTGAAATAAGCAAATTCAGAATATTTAACAATAATTTCATTTTAACTAGACATGCTGAAAAGTATTTGAAGGAAAAACTGTTGCAGAAACCAATCACTAAGCATGTCACAATGGGGTTATAAAATAGAACAATTAAAAACTGAATCATGTAAATACTGAATTTGAAATTTCAAACATTTCATATCTTTGCATTAAAACCTTTTTAAATCCATGGAGTTAAATCTCCATTTCAAACACAGGGTTACTCACCTTGGTTCTTTAGGGTTAGTGCTAATAACGCGCTTTCCCACTTTCCTTGTAGTTCTTAAGAACAATTCATAAATATCTCATCAACTTCACATTCATTGTAATATCATCTCGATATTCCTTAACTTATGCTTAAATCGTATTAGATCCTACAATGATTTCATAAATTCATATGTACTTAACGTAACTCGTATTCTTAACCTATGACACAATTTAATGTGTTAGGAATTGAATTTATTTCAATTTATACTCTTCTGGGAGCTCCATTAACTTTGAATTAAAGTTATTTATTTGACATGTTTACGTGTCGTGTCTTTTCGTATTTCATTTCTCGTACGTGCCTTAGTATTAGTACTTTGGCATTACCCTAATTTATAGTCATCTGACAGATGCTATTCATCAAATTTTATGTCTTTTTATTTTAGACATTTCTTTAGGTCGAATAGACTCTACCATTGAGTCCGGAGTGTCCAAGAAAGTTGGTTTAGGCTTTCTTAGAATTTAATTCGGACTATTACATGTAAAAGGGCAAAATGGTCATTTATCATTTTTCGTGTCATATTTTTTTTTGTACTTCGTTTCATAATTTGGACTCCATTATTGAGTCCGGGATGTCAAAGAAAGTCAATTTAGACCTTCCCTACTTTTAATTTGACTTTTGAGGTACCAGGGGTAATTTGGTCATTTTACCCCCTTACGTGTCTTTATGTTCGGGACCTCATCTTGTGTCGTGGACCTCACCATTGGTCTCAGAAGGTCCCAGATAGTAAGAATACACTAATAACTTGTTAATTTTGGTCAAATGGTATTTTGGTCATTTACCCCTTTACGTGTCTTTATTTTTTCGGGCTCCGTCTCGTAAAACGGACCCTACCATTAGTCTCAGAATATCCAAAATAGTAAGGATACACTATTCATATACTTAATTTGGACTTCATTTGCTCTATTTATGACCCAAGGGCAAAATAGTAATTTTACTTTATTTATTAAATAATTAAATTAATTATTTAATTATTTAATTATTTTTCCAGGGGTCTAATTGCATAAATTCTTCATCAGTTGGGCCATAGTAGGATTGTCCAGAAACTCTGGGGTCAATCCGTAAATACAAAGAGTGTTGGTTTATTTATTTTTAAATAATTTAGAAACCAAAGGGTTTGGTCTCAAATCAAGTGAACCGGTCCGGTCTGGTTGTAAACCAACTGGTCTATCTGGTTTTGTGCGTGTTGCTGACGTCATGATGACGTCAGCCCTACCGTTTTAAATTTTTAAAACAAGGATGAAACGCCGTCGTTCCAATTAATCGGTGGCAAGCCTAGAGGCTGCCACCTGTCCGAGTTGACTCGGCCTGATTTAAAAGCCGAGTTGACCCGCCTTCTTCTTCCCCACTTCGACCGACTGAAAACCCTAGTTACAGTTTTCCATTTCTCTCTATTTCGTGAGTTTCTACTCAGCCAATTCCCACTGTTTCTAACCTAATCCATTTATGGGTCATTCGTTAAGTGTTTGGCATTCATTTTAGACTTTAAAATCTCTTCATATATTCGGTTTTAAGCTCGATAATCCGAACTGTTAAACCTATGGTTCATGCTTATTTCTTAACCAAAATGCATGGGGTTTCGTTTGTTATGATCCCCTCTTCATGGGGATTCATATCTCGTTCTCAAATATCGATTTAAACTAAGTTTTAAAAGGGTTGGGGTGTAAACCCGTAACCTGTAACTAGACATTTGAGGGTCATTTCTTGAGCTTTATGGTCACGGGTATAGGTTTTTAGAATACCCTTGGAGTCTAGTTGAGGTTCCAATAACCCAAACAAGGTTTTGATCATGTGATTTCAGACCTGCTTCAAGCAAGGTCCATCAATGGCGGTTTTCATGGGTTTGGTGTTTTTGGTGGTTTTTAATGCTCCATTTCATGCTTGACATACTTATATACATATATTAAACATCATACGTGCATATCAAACTTAAAACAGTCCCTATCATGCTCAAATTTCTAGAGAGAGAAAAATGTAAAAATTGGAAACTTTACCTGTTTACAGTGTTTTCTCTCTTGTTCTACTTCCAATTCTTCCTCTATTCTCCTTAGTTCTTCTTCTTTTGGTTTCTTTTGCAAGAAGAAAGCATAATTTGCATGCTTGGGATTTTATAGAGAAAGTGACCGACCCTTCTCTCTCCTCCATTCTCTCTCTTCAGTTCTCTCTCTCTTCATTCTGATTTTGTAGCCCTACATAGCCCTCCCATCTCATAAATTTTGCTTTTCTTCTTTCAGCTTGCATTAATTTTTTGAGATATTTATACATATAATATATACATATATATACATATACACATATAAGACAACACACACACACACACCAGCCGACACACACACACCCCTTTTCACACACTGTTCACTCTTTTCATTTTATACACATACATACTTACATACATACATGTTTTCATATTCATACATACACATTTCACTTTATACATATACATATATCATATAATTTATATATATACCTTTCTTATACTTAATTAATTAATTTAATAATTAATTAATTATATATATATATATATAATTTTCTTTTTTCCTCGTAATACGTGTCGTGTGACCCGGTATCCCGGGTCGGGATATTACAAGTAAGGCCCTAGAATGGACATCTGAATGTGAAGAAGCCTTCCAACAACTCAAGCAATACTTAGCCTCCCCCGAACTCCTTTCAAAATCAGTGTTAGAGGAAAAACTACTCTTGTACTTAGCGGTATTAGAAAGTGCCATCAATTATACGTTAGTCAGGGAAGACAAGGGAACTCAGTGGCCTATCTTTTACATTAGCAAGACACTTCTGGACATCGAGACGAGGTACTCCAAAGTTAAAAAACTGGCCTTAGCCTTGGTGATATCCGCTCAGAAGTTGGACCATACTTTCAAGCCCATCCTATCATAATCCCTACATCTTATCCTTTAAAAGCAGTTCTACATAAACTCAAAGTTTTGGGATGATTGGTCAAATGGTCAATAGAATTGAGAGAATTTGACATATCCTATGTGTCGTAGACTGCTATCAAAGGCCAAGTATTAGCAGACTTTATAGCAGAGTTCATTAGAACACAACATTTAAAAGTTCAAACCACTATAGACACTTCGGTATGGCTACTTTACACTAATGGTTCGTCTACTGACAAAGCTCTAGAATCGGTATAATACTTCAATCTCTTGATGGAATCGTAATCGAAAAAGCCGCCAGCTTAGGGATTCAGAGCCTTTAACAATGAAGCCGAGTATGAAGCACTTATCCTTGGGATGAAACTAGCTCTAGAATGTGAAGCTCTGGATCTTAACGCATTATCTGACTCTCAACTTGTCGTGAGTCAAGTTTTGGGAGAATTTTCCACCAAGGATAACAGAATGACCAGATACTCAAAGTTAGTGAAATCACTAAAGTAGTCTTTTCGCAAATTCACTATTCAGAAGATTGAAAGAAACCAAAACTCCAGGGCCGACACTTTAGCAAATATGGCCTCCCATCTCAAGCTAGAAAGGGATTCAATGGTAAAAATCTCCTACCAATCAAAACCTAGTACTAAGGTAATGTAATCACTTCAAATTTCATAACAACCTTATAATTGGATGACTCTCATCATCTAGTATCTGAAGGAAGGGTTACTTCCAGAGGACAAGAATCATGTAGAAGAATTTGAATTAGGGTAGCTTGGTATTTAATTCTTAAAGAAAAACTTTACCGAAGGTCCTACACACAGCCCCTCCTACGGTGTTTAACTCCAGAAGAAGCCCACTACGTCCTAGCCGAGATACGTGAGGGGATCTATGGTAACCATAATAGCAGTAGGACCATAGCCCACTGAGCACTAACTCAGGGCTACTATTAGATCGGTATGCTAAAATGGGTTAAGGAATATGTCTAGAAGTGTGAAAAATGTCAATGATTTGCCTTATACCAACATCAACCTCATCATGAACTCATCTCTATCGCGAGTCCTTGGACTTTTGCCCAATAGAGAATGGACATTGTAGGGTTATTGCCAAAAGCCCCTCAAAACAAGAGATTCGTGCTAGTTGCCATTGACTATTTTTCTAAATGGGCAGAGGCTGAACCACTGACCCACATAACAAAGGTAAAAGTAAAGAATTTCACTTGGAAAAATGTAGTATGCAGGTTTGGTATACCCCGCGTCATTATTTCAAACAAGGAGATGCAGTTTGTTGGAAAGGTATTCCGGAAGTTCTATAAAGACCTGCACATCAGTCACCACTTCTCCTCTCCAAGGCATCCTCAAGCTAATGGGCAAGCCGAAGTTACTAACTGCATTATTCTTAAGGCAATTAAGAAAAGATTGGAGGAAGCCAAGGGAAAATGGGTCGAAGAACTCCCTAGAGTACTCCGGGCCTACCGAACTACTAGGAGAACCCCAATTGCGAAAACACCATTTTCACTCGCCTATGGCACCGATGCAATCATTCTTGTCAAAATTGGCATGCCAACCTTTAAGACAAACTACTTTGACTAAGGGGCCAATAACCAACAACTTGCAGAGAGTCTGGACTTATTAAAAGAAAGACGCGAGTAAGCTCAGATTAGGACCGAAGCCTGCCAATAGAGAATGGCTAAATGTTTAAACTAGGGGTTAAAACCCATCAATTTCCAGCTCGAAGATCTCGTCCTAAGAATGATGTTTCTAAACACTAAAGATGCCACCATGGGAAATCTCTTCCCTAACTAGGAAATACCTTACAAAATAACCAAGATCGTTAGACCTGCGACTTATTGGTAGAAAGATTCCACTCGGAAGCCTGTACCCAAACTTTGGGACATCGAACATTTACGCAAGTATTATCAATAAAAAGCCACTTTTGATTCTCTTAAGAGTTTTTTTTATCAATGCACAGACCCTTAAAAGCCTTATATTTATTACAAGTGCTATAGGTTTGGTCCATTTTATCAATGCACAGACCTTTAAAAGCTTTGTATCCATTACAAGTGCCACATGACTGGTCCATCTTATCAATGCTTAGACCCTTAAAGGCCTTGTATCCCTCACAAGTGTTACAGGTCTGGTCCATCTTATCAATGCACAAACCCTTAAAAGTCTTATATCCATTACAAGTGCTATAGGTCTGGTCTATCTTATCAATGCATAAACCCCTAAAGGCCTTGTATCCATTACAAGCTTTGTAGATTTAGTGCATTAAATTGATGTACAGATCCCTAAAGGTCTTGCGTTCAATACAAGTATTATAGGTCTGGACATTTTAATTAATGTATAGACCCCTCAAAACCATGTATTCATTACGAGTGTTATGGGTCTAGTCCATTTTTCTCATTTTACAAACCTCTATAAAAACTTGTCTTATTTACAAGTGTTATAGATATGTATATCATAAATTATTAGTATGTAGACGTTAGAGAAACCTTATTTATTTATAAGTGTTGTGGTTCTGTATGTCCTAATATTTAGGCTTATAAAATTCCTTGTAAGTGCTTTGGAGTCTCTAAGAGAACTTATATTTTCGACTAGTCTGATATTGAAGAAATTATCTCGAGGTCAAACACACCTCAAAGATATCAAACAA
Organism: Nyssa sinensis; assembly: GCA_008638375.1. Lineage (NCBI taxonomy): Eukaryota > Viridiplantae > Streptophyta > Magnoliopsida > Cornales > Nyssaceae > Nyssa > Nyssa sinensis. The sequence goes on from CM018032.1 coordinate 29,938,197, forward strand.
AACACAAGTTCTTGAATGATTGAAATTTCATAGATTAAGCCCAAAAAAGGGGGAAAATTACAAGATCAAAACATAAATAATACAAAAACATCCCAAGTCTACTCTACTGCTGGTTCGGTAGTCTTTGAAGCAGCAACTAGAGGATCCACCTCCTCTTTTTCGTCGTCAGCATCCGATGCATCAATTTTAACTTGGGAGACTTCAATATCATCTACCTTAGTTTGATCCAAGTCAGGACACTTCTTACGGAGCTTCGCCCTGAAGGTTCGGTATCCATACTCTATCAGCTCGCTACCCAAATCCTAGACTTCAGTCTTCAGATCCACCTCAATTTGGGCTTTAAAGGCTTCAACAGTGTCCTGAACCTTTTGAATAGAAGCCGCCTGGAAGTCTACAAACCTTTTTTTGAGGTCTTCTAGTTCGGTAGCAAGGGTATCCCACTCAGACTCCAAAATGGAGTGGGACTTGGTAGCCTCCTTCAATTTTTCCTCGACTACCGCCACCAAAGACTACGCAGTCCCCAACTAGAACCTGACCTCGTTAAGCTCATATTGAAGGGCGTCAATCTGCTTGAGATCCTCGGGGCAGTCCATGATGGCTGCCAATCCATGCATAGCTTGGAAAATGCAATGCAACACAATCAGGTCAGAATAGGTTACAGAACCAAGAAAGTAAAAATAATACAAAACTCAGCCCTTTGAACTTGCTTGGGCCCGTTACCTAGGAATCCTCACAAGCCTTCTTCATGGCTGTCGCACTGGAGTCATCAGACCTTGAGGAAACAACAACGGATTTGCCTTTCCCCCTTTTCTTCTTCAGAGCAGAATGTACTAGGGGTATAAGGGCCTTCTGAACAAGGGAAATCCCCAAATCCTCCGAGACAGTTCTCTTGGGGGAGTTGAAGATCAACCCCCTTCTCTTTACTTGAAGGAGAGGCTCGGTAGGGAAGAGCTTTCCCCAACCCTTTTCTTCTTCTTCCTTGGTACCCATCTGGTCACCAGAGATTTCTTCAAACATTCGGTCTGGTCCCACACCAAACTAGCCTCTATCAGATTTTTGGGGCAAAGAATGACGTCGTGAGAGTGGTTGTTGTTTTGAAGGAGCCTTTTGTACTTCTATTGAAGATCGACTGTGAAGATCGATCTCTTCCAAGTTCTCTTATCTACACGGAAGCATAGGCTCAAAAAGAAAACAACAAATAGAATGAGAAAGTGTAACACCCCGACTCTGTATAATTAATAATTAAATAATTAATTATTAATTAGTACCGGCTTAGGGAATAATTAAGGAAATTAACCTTAATCTCCCGGTGGTCACACTAGACCAATAGAATGATTAAACATGTTCGAGAATAGGGTATAATACCCGAACCTAATTACCAATTAATTAGGTGAAATAATGTCAATTTAACACTGACGGAATTCGAATTAGTTAATCCCGAAAATCCCGAATGACTAATAAATGACACGGAACCTCTGACACTGAAGATAACGGAAATAGAAACTGACCGGAAGAAACCGCACCGAAAAAGGAGTTACGGAATGAAAGTTATGAGGCAAACATCAGAAACTGAATTAATGTGCAGCCAAACAGGGCCTTAGCCCAAATTGTGGAAAAATGACCAAATTGGTGGTCAAGGGGAATTGAACCCTTGACCTATGGTGAGAATGAATTCCATCCAAAAAATTTACCAGTTAGGCTACCCATTACTTTGTGCATATATATGCAACTTATTTATATATAACACTGAATTGCCCCAACTTGCCACCCAATTGGACCAATGAGATTACATGCAAACCCCATATGATTGGTTTGCATCAGCCCACCTCAGCCCTAGGGTCCCACTGATTCTCTGATGTATACATTTAGAGATGTATATGTATAGGTATGTGTGATATTATATATATATATAGATATATATGTATATATTACATACAAAAGACTGATCTTTGCTAGTTAAAGAGGAGAAAACAGATCTGTTGAGTGTGAGTCAGACCTGCCATTGAGAGACCAAGAGAGAGAAAGCTTGCATGTGTGTGTCCATGGCTTGTGTGTACATCCATGTGTGAGATGGAGGTCTCCATTGGAGATGCACAAGAAGGAGGGGAACTGAAGCATGACTGAACTGAGGCAGCTACCGAGGTCGTGCCTGAACCAAGCCAGAGGAGAGACTGCCACTGTTGGAGGTAAAAATTCAAATTTTTCCTTCATTTATTGGTTTGAATTTTTAGAATTGTTTTGAGGAAATTCTGAGGCTATAAGGACTGTAATTGCATGCATGTTAGCTAGACTAAAAATCTGGGTTGTTTAAGCATAAGAAGGACCATCGGACTGCTTGGAATTCAAGCAAAAACACAAATCTGCCATTAATGGACCTGCACTGAATAGGGTCTGATCAACCTCCACCGAACTTGATTTGAGTTACCCAGACCTGAACTAGACCCCATTAGGTGTTTAAAGATCACCATCCGCGACTGAAACTCACACGGGTAGACCCTCAAAACCGAACCTATAGGTCTCGGCCATGGAATCCAAAATCTGAAATAGGCCCTTAAACTGAAATTTCTAAATGGGATGTTGATCCCCATGGACACACGGTCACAACGAGCCAAGCCACGTGAGGTTTGGTGGAGAAATGAGGCCACGCGACCGAGCTGAAACCCCCATGATAATCGGTTAAACAGAGCTCCACCCGTAATTTCGAGGCACAAAATCGATGCCAAGTTGTTGGTATAACCTGTGGGAATGGTTTGGAACCAAAAACAGTTGGAAACCGTGCTTGAAATGGCACGAAATAGAGAAAAAATGGGGACTGGTATTAGGGCAACAATACCCTGCACGATGGGGAAGACAGAGTCGACTCGGTTGACTCGCGTGTCGACCCAGACACGTGTCAGTCTACGGGCGTGCCACTGCTTTAGTGGAACAGCACCGTTTTGATGTTTGATGTTTTAAATTTAAAATCTGATCCTACCTGTTTGGTTACGACGATAACAAATTAAATTGGGATTGGGCTAATCCTGAACACGGATAGGGGGGGGCAAATTGAGGTTAACTAGAATATTTAATTCCGGTTTTCCTGAAGGAACTAAACCGGTTGGTTCTTGATGATTTTGGACCGGTTCACTTGGTGAACCATTGAACCCTTGGGTTTGAACCCCTAAATTATGAAATTATGTTTCCACCCCTATAAGTTCCTGAAATTACGGATTTGTCCCCACTGTTTTAAAGAATTACACAGTGGCCCAGACTTTGGAAAATTTCTTCATTTAAGCCCCTGGAAAATTAATTAAATAATAAAATAATTATTTAATTATTTTATTAAATAGGTAAAATTACAATTTTACCCCTGGACATTAAATATGTCAAACGGAGTCCAAATAAATTAAATAAATAGTGTATTTTCACTATTTCAAATATTCTGGACTCAATGGTACAGTCCGATTTTGGAAATACAGTCCCGAAAAATACAGACCCGTAAGTGATAAATGACCGAACTACCCCTGATGGTACCCAGACCCAAATAAAAATATCAGATAGCCTATTTTGACTATCTCGGGCATTCTGAACTCAGCGGTGAGGTCCGTTTAATGAACTGAGGTCCCGAAAAATACAGACACGTAGGTGTAAATGACTGAATTGCCCTTAATGATACTCAGGGCCGATTAAACATAACAGACAGTCCAATTTCACTATGTCGGACACTCTGGACCCAATGGTGAGGTCCATTTTATGAACTGACATGCCGAAAAATACGACACATGAAATTACCAAATTACCCCTGATACTGTACGAGACCTAAACAAAGTCCGATTAGGACGAAACTGACACCGGTAGGAGCCCAGACACTGGTGAGACTGTATACTTGATTAGATGACGAATCGGGGTCAGAATTACACAAAACATAAAATGACCAAAATACCCCTGAGCACTGTAAGTGCAAGATAAAGGTCAAACTGATCTGATAAATTATCATAGGGATAATTATGAACACTGAAGGGCTAAATAAGACTCCGAGACAGTCAACGCGTAAAATGAGAAATGACCGATGTGTCCCGACGATCTAAAACAGATACCAAATGAAGTCCAAGGGACTTACAAATTTATACATGAGATATATGGGACGTTCTGAGGACCATGATAAGGTCCGGGGCAAAAATGATAAAATTACTATTTTGCCCCTAAGACTAAATAAGTACCCAACTGATACCGATTAAAGTCTAAAAGACTTAAAACTTCATATATACGATATATGAGATATTCTGAGGACCATAACAGGGTCCGGGATAAGAATGGCAAGATTACCATTTTGCCCCTAAGGTTGAATGAGTGCCTGACTGATAACAATTGAAGTCTAAATGACTTAGGATATAATCCTAATAACTGCTAAGCCTAATTAAAGAATGAAATAGCCTCGAGTGAGACCCAATGGAAGGGCGATAGGCTACTAGGCTATCTTAGGTAATCCGATAGATACCTAAGATGATGAATGAGACCTGAATGGATGAGTTCTGATCTGTCTGTGATTGATGATTATTATTCAGGATATACATGGAGATGCCTGACGTACCTGGAGGTTATCGGATTATTTATGCAAGGAAATAAGCGTAAAGTTTGTGAGTAACTTCTGACACTGTTTTGATACTGTCCCTTGATGTACTGATCTGTTTTGAATGCAATTATTTAAGTGTAATTATTTAAATGCATGTTTTCCGTACTATATCACTTATGACATGGTTTTAGTCTTTTTAAATAATTGACTATATTCCTGATCCCTGTGCTAGCATTCCGTACTGTTTTGCCCGTTTTGAACTGTTGAGATAAAATGGATATATTGAACCATTATTTCTGAAACGATTAAATAAACCATGTGATATAGGCAAAGAACAACATTTTGTTGTATCGTACAGCTTTGTATAGTATACTGTCTGAATGCTATATTGTTTAAATGTATGTACTTAATGTACGCCTTTTGTACCACATTCCACGTGATGTGCTTGTGTCCTTCGAATTAGGAATTCCGTTCAGTTCGGTTATGTGCTGTCCGTTAATGATATGTCTGCCTCGATTGATACGTTCCGTCCGGTTCTGACATGTTCCGTCCGTTAATGATGTTAAGTCCACCTTGATTGATACATGGTCCAGTTCCGTTATGATCTGTCCGTTGATGATATGTCTTTGCTTTGACTAATGTTTTGTTCCGTTCGATTCTGGTATATTCCGTTCATTGATAATGTGTCTGCCTTGATTGATATATGGTCCAGTTCCGTTGTGCATTGTCCGTTGATGATACGTCTGTCTTGATTGAAATATTGTTCAGTCCAGTTATGATTAGTTCCGACAGTGATGTGTCCCTGACTTGATTGTTATATTGTTTCTACCCAGTTTCGTTATGTTGTGTCCTGTTCATGATTTGCCTGTGTCTTGATTAGTGTATTGTTTCCGTTCGATTCCGTTATATTCCGTCCGTTGATAATATGTCTGGCCTGATTGATAGATGGTCTAGTTCCGTTATGCTTCCGTCCTGTTATTGGTATGCCTTGTCTTGATTGATCTTGTTCAACTCCGCTATGTTCTAGCCATTGATAATATGCCCTTGTCTTGACTGACTTATTGTTCCCACTCAGTCCCGATTGTGATTCGTTCCGTTAATGAAGAGTCTGTGTCTTGACCGATATATTAGCAATAGTTATTGTTCTGACCGATTGGTTATGTCATGTTCCGATCCGTTTGTATTGTCTGTTCGATTCTGTTTTATTGTACTAGACTGCTTATGAAACGGATTTATAAAAATAGTTATTTTTGAAATGACTAAATTATCCATGTGCCTTGGGAGCACAAAACTGGTTTTGAAACCCATGATAGGGAATCTGTGTTACTCACTGGGCTTATTTAAGCTCACCCCATTATTCTGACATTTTTCAGGAATTACTTCCATTGGATTAGAAGGTACTATGACATGACGTGAATAGGCCAAGTGGCATCGCAAGTAAGGATCTGACGGCACTGAATTGTAGAGACTGGTTTATGGTGGATTGAACCTGGTTATTCCGGTGAGTGGTATGTTATGACTGACTTGACTGATATATACTAGATAGACATGGCTCATGGAATTAATGGTACTCTAGAGATATTAGATCTGCTCTGTTGTTATATGCTTGATTTTAGATATGCTCTGAAATTAGAATTGTTGACTGACTGGATTTAGTCTTGCTCTGTGATACATATACTTATGATGGATAAGTGAGTTGCATTCCCGTGACACAAAGAAAAAGTTTTAAATTCCGCTGCATCTGACCCTACAGTTGGAGTGCAATTCGTCGGAAAGTTCAGAATTTGCCTTTGGTTGGTCGCGTCGCGACCGACTGGCAGTCACGTCCTCGACATCCGCGTAGGGTGGGGTTCGGGATGTGACAGAAAGCCCAAGAATGCAGAATAAAAAGGGATCTCACCCTTAATCCCAGTCTTTCATAGGAAGGTTAAAACCTGGCTCTCGAAATCCTTGAACTCCCAGCCTTCTTTTACGAAGAAGTACCATTTCTTCCAAGTCTTGTTGGAAGTGGGTACAGAGGAAAGAGGTCTGAAACCTTTGTCGAAAGACATATAAAACATACCCTTTAACTTCAGGTATTTTATGCCCATATTACTCCTAATAAATGGAGGTCTATCTCAACATTGTTCAAGTGTCCTAAAACTATAAACCTAAGTAAATGCCTTCAGTTGTTTATATTCAGATCAGCAGGGCACATGTTAAACCAATTAAAGAATTCCCTAATAAAAGGGTGGAAGGGAAACCTAACCCCTATCTCGAACCACTCAAGGTAAGCACAAATCTCACCTTGCAGAGTACTGGAGGGGCGATCTATGGGTCTTGGTACCCTACAGGACACGTTTGCAAGGATGTTGAAAGCAGCCCTCAAAGCATCTATCATCTCTGATCATGGCACTTTCTCCTTCCTCCCTTTTGTAAGGTTTACCCGAGGTTTCCCCACTAATGTTCCTAGGTTCTATAGAGGCCTCTACTATCCTAACTTTAGAACCAGGGGTTGGGCTACTGACAAACCTATTCTCTATATTCTTCGATGGGCTACTAGCTACAAGGTTAACCTCTGTTTGGTTGTAAATCTCCAAGGACTCTTCTGTTTTATAGCCAGTGCTTGACTGAGCATTGGAGGCTGACATGGTCAAAATAAGAAAGTGAAGAGGAATGGAAAAAGATACAAAGAACTTGGAAAAAGATTTGAAATCGAACCTAACCATAGCATTGATCGAAATTGATCTCTTTAGACGCCGAAGTTCATCTCACTCGATGTTTTCTCTTACGATGTGATAGTTCTTAAGATACAGAAAATGATGAAATGAGGGGCATTAGTTGCTCCCTTGCCTTTTTATAAAGATCTAACAGGTGTCATGACCCAAGACTCGGCTTATGTAGATTACAGAGATGCGACTGTCACGACCCGAGACCCACCTTGTGCGGATCTCGAATTGCGAATCCCGACCCGATTTTGGGTGCCAAACCGGGCTATCTTAACTTGCTACACAATCAATGCTACTAACATGCAACAACTAAATAGTGGAAGATTTAAACAATTAAATAAATAAAAGCTGCATGTGATATATATAAGGTTCTAAAAATGCGGAATACAAAATTCTTAAACAATTGTTGATCCCCAAGACGTGGATAACATGGGAGAGCTACATGACTTGTACTAAATATTACACTGCAACTTCAAAGTAATGTCCACCTCTAGCTATCAGGCTCTAGGGTCTGTTCTCGATGTCTGCGCTTGAAATAGTCAAAGTAATATCTGTATGAGCTATGAAAACTCAGTAAGTAGTCATTTGCTCTGCCATGTGTACAAGTATATAAAAGAATGCTAGCTAGTCAATGAATATATAACTCGATATCAGATGATAGAAGTCAAATGATAAGGAAATAAATCTACTCTGCTAACAATGTCATACAACTATAGTTATGAGCTATATCAAGTATGAAATGTAAGCAGTCAACTGAAAGCTGTAAAGTCTCATGATCATTCATAATAATATAACATGATCAAGCTATGAAATCAACAATAAAGGATAGTGATATCAAAACTGAGACATGCACTAGTGGGGCCCGAAAATCCCCTTTAGCTCGTATTTAGTTCCACACGGGCTATATGAATACTGTTCTATATACAATGTGACTCCACGTTCCATGCCTCGCATAGTAACATAGCGAATGTTCCACTCGAAACCCGGACCCGAAAGTCATAAATAGCATTAGATGGAGATGTGACTGAGCACAAATCTGACACTAATAATATATCGGGATCATGCTATCTTCCACGAAGAGTATAGTGGAATCATAACTGGTTCTAAGCAATCTGACGTAACGATAGTTTTCGAGGCTATGGTTACTAAACTGCTTCAAATATAACTATTTGGCCCTCATGGCCCTAGGTACAAGTGTACAAAAAAGAATCTATGCATAAATTTACAATCATGATCGAGATATATATAGAAATCAATAACTGCTTCCCACATGATAGGGCAATATCAATGTGGCTCAATAAACATTGGTATGTATAGAATACAATAAGCAATATGTATAAGAACTATTGACACGGCTTGGAAAGTAACACATGCAAAGATCGAATTTTACTTACTTTTTACTGTCTCTCACTAGAAGGTCTAGACTGCCTTCTCTTTGCCCTTCCGTGTTTCTAAGATTCATAAAATACGTCTCAGTCTATCACTACATGAATTATGCTATTCATCAAATTTTATGCCTTTATGCTATAAGCTTCTCTTTTACTAAAATAGACTCTACCATTGAATCTGGAATGTCGAATAAAGTAGGTTTAGGCTTTCGCAAAACTCAATTTGGACATCTATACTGAAAGGGGCAAAATGATCATTTTGTACTTTTATGTGTCTTTTATTTTTTGGGATCCCGTCTCGTAAAACAGACCCTTCCATTGGTCTCAGAATGTCTGAGATAGTCAAAATACACTATTTATTTGTTTAATTTAGACTTCACATTATGTTACTATTTATTAAATTAATTAAATAATTTTAATTAATTTAATATTGAATATCTATAATATCTATATATATATATATATATATATATATATTTAGGAAAAATAATCCACATGAGCTTGCCTGTCAAAGCGGTTTGGGCTGGGCTTTCCTTATATGCGGTCAGGGGTTCGATTCGTGAGGGCTGCGCCTTGCGCATTTTTTGGAGCCAAACAGCAGACACACCAAATTAGGGATAGGCTATCCCATCCCCAAATTTAATTCACTATATCCGTAGCCAAACACCCCTGATTTGATTTTAATTTTAAAAACTGCTGCACTTAAACGACGTAGCATCACTCTATTTAAGCACTAAACGGTGCTGTATCGGATACCCCTATTCATCATCCCCTCGACTTTCCGTTGAAGGACTGGTAGGGTTCCGTCGCCATCTCCAGCGACGGTAACCTTTTTCGGTTTCTTTTTTACTCTTTTTCGAATGCGGTTTTCTTCTATTTCCCATGAGGATCTCATATTTAGGGTTAGTTTTCAATTTAGTTCACTAAAACTTCACGAAATAAGGAAAAACCATAGCTCCGACTAACTAGTTTTTCTCTATTTCATGCTTGTTCTTTTACCGTTTCAATTCATTTCTTTTTCAATTAGTTTTCTGCACTCAAGGGGATTAATTCCCCATAGTTCAAATTAGGTTTAGAGCATAAAAATTCCCAAACCCGAATTATCATTCAAAACTGTAACTACCCCTTTCTGCCTCTTCATGGCATCATTTCCTCTGATTTTTCTTGCTAATTAATCCTTATTTCATGCTCAATATAGCCCTACAATTCAAACTAAACAAATCCTGCTAGAATCATAAAATAGGTTTGATTCCACTCACTTCTTTTTCTGATTTCTTGGTGCAGTTCCTGCTTTCCTCTTTTGTTTCCTTCTTGATTCAAGCTTATGAATCACTTCAACACTCAAAGCTTCTCACTTCTTTGATTCTTCCTTTTCTGTTTTCTTTCTTTTCTATTTCATAACCAACACACAACCTATATATATATATATATATATATATACACACATAAACCACAACCACCTTGGTCACCTCTCACTCTTGGTTCTTCCCCTTTCTAAAACCCTCTTTGTTGACTTCTTTATGATCTTTTCTTGCTTTTCTTTTTTTGCTTTCTTTTTCAATTGTTTTATGGCATAAATATCTTATATATATATATATACACACCATATATATATATATAACACACAGACTACACACACACACACACTACTGACACACACACACACACTCTCAAGCATGCACTTGCATGTGTGCAGCCCCTTCATTTTCTTTCTTTTCTTTTATTGTATATTATTACATGAATATATATATATAATATCATATTATGTATATACACATATATAAATACATATTTTATACATATATATATATACTCATATATACACCTATATACTAGTTTCTAATCACGTATACATACACTGATATTTTATGGCCTATGCATATGTGTGTACGTACGCATGCATGCATCTAGGTGCATGCACGCATTACGATACTCGGTTCTGGGTTACTCGGGCGTCACTCGGCACTGACTGTATAACTGGCACCATTCACATTCCAAAATCGTTCAATACCATATAATATCATGATATAGAGCTTTAACAGCTTAGGTTACAACTGAAAGTACACTACTCAACCCGATCTACCTCGGTTTATGTGCTAACCCGGGTCAGGTTATTACAGCGACCGCCACCCTTTGGCCCGGGGGCCGGTGGATCTAGAAGCCGCAGTGCTGGATAGCGGTGCATCCAGGATAGCAGTTGCGAAAGCGTGAAAAAACTTTTTCTTTTCTCCGCACATCTGCTCGAGATTGCCACTCTTCAGAATGGTATAATACAATACATACAGAGCTTACTAAATTTTGATAAATTATACATATTACATGTTTATTATTCCTAGGGACTTAATTATATAATTGTCCAAAATTTCAATACTACAAATCTGACCAACTATGGGTCCTAACATTTCTAAAAATTTGCTAAGTCATGTGTGGAGCTTCAAACACCCTTCCTTAGTACAGGCAAGGCTCCCAACCAACTTCATCACCTAAAAGAGTCATGGGTAACAAATCCATGGGAGCTTTATGAAAAGCTTGTGAGTAATTCTAGTACCCTGTCATGGGTTTTCAACTAGTAATGGGTTAGTTATAAAAGAGTTCATAAAGACATTCACTACTAATTGGTCGTACACTTCAGATACAGAATACACGATTCTAAAAAAATAGATAGCATGAAACATTCAAGGCATTCAGGCTAGGCACTTATTTCTTCAAATACAGGACATAGGAAACTTCAAAAACACTTAACACGAAGCATTTAAAGCAATCGAGTAAAATAAATATTTCACTTATACAGCGTACAAGAATCGTTAAAAACACGTAACACGAAGCATTTAAAGCATTTGAGTGAGGCATGTAATATGTAGTGAAAAACTTATAAACATGTATATGGTGGTCATTTGGTGACCAAAAGAGTTTAAAACATTTATTTGTTAACAGGATGAATAAAATCCTTTTCTCATAAATAAGAAGGCATGACCCTTTGTTATTCTAAAAACCGGGCTATTTCTTTAAAATCCTTCTTATATAAATGGGGGTTTGAAAAATTTCTACTGTTTCTTATGAAAACATGAATCTTTTGTTCATGAAATCAGAACATGTAATCACGTTTAGAAAAATAGGGGATAAACCTTTTGCCATTTCTGAATGTAACATCTTTTCACTTTTTAATAGAAGAATTCGTTTCGATCCGGACTCTAGTTTTACTTCTTGCGGAGATATCTCATGCTTGGGGGATAAACCTTCCATTGGGCATTTTTCTCATATGTGAGTCCCGAAGGGCCTCATGAACTTGTAGTGCTTATGCACGATTATCTTGCATTATTAGTTCGCAAACAAGAGGTATTTAAAAATATTTCTTTACAAATAGATGCTATTTAAAAACATTAAAACATAACCTCCTTGTAGTTGTTTTTTTAAAAGCACTTAAAACATAATTTCTTCAAATCGATACTTTTCAAGAGCATTTAAAATATGATTTCTTCAATAGATGCTTTTCAAAAGCATTTAAAATATGACTTCTTCAATTAGATGCTTTTCAAAAGTATTAAAATATGACTTCTTTAAATGGATGTTTTTCAAAGACATTAAAACATGATTTTTTGAAATAGATGCTTTTTGAGAGCATTTAAAACATGAATTTCATGAATTTTTAAGAAAGTCTTCAAATACTTGGAATATAACATCTTAGACATGAGCTTTAGAGTACTTAATCACAATATTCAGGAATATTTAAAACATAGCTAGAATGAAAGACATTACTTTTAAAGAGCCTGCTAATAAAATTTAGAATTTAACGTAGAAATGCTAGAATTTAAACTTATAGAAAGTAAGCAATATAAATAAGCTAACTTGCATGTCACAATAGAATTTTCAAAAAATGGAAGCACTAATACTTTGAGTCATGAATCATATAAATATATAATTTGAACTAAGAATACTTCAGGAATTTTGAATTTAAAATTCTTTAGAATTCATGGAGTTAAATTTTTACTTTAAAGTACAAGATTACTCATCTTTGTCTTCAGGATTGACGCTACTGGCGTGCCTTCCCTTTTTCCTTGTAGCTCCTAAGAAACAATTTGCAAAGACTTGTTAATTCCACACTTAATTTAAATTACCGCCTATTTGGTGTTCTTAGTTTACTTTTAGACCCGGTGAATCCTATTTTCCTAGGATATGTCTTATTTTCATTAAATCAGACTATTAGGCATAATTTAATACAGTTTTATTTTCATGTATCTTATTTTTTCGTACCTAATTTGATGATATGCACTTCATCGTTGGGTCCGGAACGTCGAAAAAGTCAATTTAGACTTCCTCGGACTTCTATTTAGCTTCGGGCATTGCTAAGGGTAAAACAAAAAATTTATATTTTATGTGTCTTAATTTTTCAAAATCCCGTCTCGTAAAATAGTTAAAATACTCTACTCCTTTATTTTATTTGGGTAACAAGATAATTTATAATAATTAAATTAATTAAGTTTATTTAATTATTTAATTTCACATTATATATTTATTAAGTTAATATTATATCACATGTGCCATGGTGGCACAGTGGACATGTATTTGGTTTTAGGGCTCAGACATGTGAGAGGTGTAGGGATCAAAATTGGAAAGCTGCGGCTTCCCTTTATTTTTCTTATAATTCGAATGCCAAACAACGACAGAGGGACAAAACTAGGATAGGATATCCCAACCTCGCATGGGTTATTAAATCAGGGCTCTAGTTTTGTAACCAAACAGTCCTCATATGTTATAAATTTTAAAAACGAAGGGTTTAAATGATGCCGTGTCACTAAACCTTATTTGCTACTAGGCGGGTCCTTACTCGAACCCAATCCGACTAGAAACCGACCTGTCTACTGTTCATCATCTTCCCTATCACCCCCGACACTATTGCCCTAATTTTAGAGATTTTAAATCTCCATTTTGTGACAATTCAGGTAACTTCTTGGCCTACTTTCTTCTCTAATGGTTCTTTGGGACATTAATCCACGACTCTACGTTGGTTTGGGACCTCGAATAGAGCTTAAATGCTCCATTGAGAGTTAGACATCCATGCCTGTAACTCAATCATACACGCTTATTTTTGACTAAAACTTGAAACCGCTTGTGCTTGTGTTATTTAGCTTCATCGATCTCTCTAATTCTTAAGGCTGTTACTAGATTAAACTTTTAGCGCTTGTCTTGGGTTGTTTAGTAGTTAGGGTTAATTAGATCGCTTGTTTTCTAATTAACTACGACTAAGGAGAGATTAGAAAATAGTTCCAACGGTAAATATTCAAAGTATGAATTGATATATACTTGCATCGATGATCAATTATAAAATTTCGATAGTGAATATTGACTTAGACCAATGCTTGTTCTTTTGATTAATTTCGATACTTTAATTTGAATTTTTCTTTAGTTATTTTTCTTAAAATTATTTTCGTTATACTCAAACCCCCCCTTCCTTATTCATATAGCACTACTACATATATTTTTAGGAGTTTAGGTTTTTTTTTTTGTTGCCTGCGACAACACACTAGGACCTCAGATCCAGTTCTCGAAATTGGACCTCATTGGGATACACTCTCCCCACAACGATGCTCTTGTCATCTCACTCAAAATTGCTAACTTTGAGATAAAAAGGGATCTCGTGGATACTGGAAGCGCCACCAACGTATTATTCTATAAACCCTTCAAACACATGAAGCTCAACCCTAACGACATCAGATCTACCACCGTTTTCATGGCAGGATTCGATGGAAATCTCAGCATCCCATTGGGCAAAATTGACCTACTGACCATGATGGGATAAGGAGACCGACAGAAGACACTGATCTTTAAATATATGGTCCTGGATTCTAAATCCCCCTATAATGTCATTATTGAAAGACCCTAGATCTATCAGATGGGATTAGTTACTTCAACCCTCCATCAATGGCTGAAGTATGTCCATAATGAAAAAGTTTTCTCCATCAATGGCTGTCAGCCCACTGCCTGGGAATGTCATGCCCTCGCATAAAAGGAAAATGCCCTCAAATAGCAATCACAATACCCTCATGAAAGGGAAAGTTCTTTACCTTCTAACCTTTATGAGGCAAAGGAGTGTCTCTTTGAAATTGATGAGCCATTAAGTCTTAGAGGAAGGGACAACATGGTCAAAGCAATAGAGGAGCCCATCAAAGTACTCATCAACACTAAAGGGGAGGGAAAGTATCAATAAATTGGCTCAACTTTGTCTCCTTCTGAGCAAAAGGAAATTTTTGAATTTCTAAAAAACAACTTATTAGTATTTGCTTGGGAAACTAAAGACATGGAGGGAATAGATCCTAATTTCATCTCTCACAAGCTAATGACAAATCCGAGCCATCCTTCGGCGAGACAAAAAAGAAGAGCCTTTGCCCCCAAATGCCACAAGATCATCAATGAAAAGGTCTAAAGGTTACTAAATATTGGAATGATAAGGGAGGTATTCTACCCAAAGTGGCTTGCAAATACAGTTCTCGCAAAAAAGAAGAATGACAAATGGAGGGTTTGCGTTGACTATACCGACCTAAATAAAGCTTGTCCCAAGGACAACTTTCCTTTTCCCAGAATCGATCTACTTGTTGATGCCACGGCAGGTCATAAACTTATGAGCTTCATATATGCTTACTCCAGATACAATCAAATTCAAATGTATCCTCTAGACTAGGAGAAAATGGCCTTCATATCAGAACGAGGTCTCTATTGCTATAGAGTGATGCCGTTTGGTTTAAAAAATGTTGGAGCTACGTACCAACGGCTTGTAAACAGAATGTGTGGCCCCTAAATTGGGGACACAATGAAAGTCTACATTGATGACATACTTGTCAAAACTGTTCAAAAGAGTGACCACATCCAACACTTGAGCATGACATTCGACATCCTACGAAAATATAGGATGAAGTTAAACCCTTTAAAATGCATCTTCGAGATCACAAAAGGGAAGTTCTTGGGTTTTCTGGTTTCTCAAAGAGGAATCGAGGTAGATCCCTTATAGATCAAAGCTTTGATCAAACTAGAGTCACCCAAAATTAAGAAAGATATCCGAGGGCTCTAAACAGGTTCATCGCTAAATCTACTGATCGGTGCCTCCCGTTCTTTAGAGCCTTGAGGGGGAGTAAGACCCTGGAATGGACCCTTGAATGTGAAGAGTCTTTCCAAGAACTCAAGTGATACTTAATTTCCCCCAAACTCTTTTTAAAACCAGTACTAGGAGAAAAGCTACTCCTGTACTTAGTTGTATCAAAAAATGCCATTAGCTCAGCTTTAGTTAGGGAGGACAAAGGAATTTAAAGGGTGATCTTTTACATCAGCATGGCGCTTCTGGACACCGAGACAAGATACTTCGAAATTGAAAAATTAGGCTTAGTCTTGGTGATATCTGCTCGGAAGCTCAGACCATATTTTCAGGCCCATCCTATCATAATCCCCACGTCCAATCCTTTAAAATAAGTCTTACACAAACCTGAAGTTTTGGGACTACTGGTCAAATGGTCAATAGAATTGGGGGAGTTTGACATATCCTATGTATCATGAACCGCTATCAAAGGGCATGTATTAGCAGACTTTGTGGCAGAGTTCACTCGAACACTACACTCGAAAGCTCAAACCTATATAGACACTTCAGTATGGCCACTTCACACCGACAAAGGCTCTGGAGTAGGTAGAATACTTTAATCCCCTGATGGGATCATAATTGAAAAAGTGGTTAGCTTGGGATTCAAAGCCTCTAACAACGAAGCCGAATATGAAGCACTTATTCTTAGGATAAAACTGGCCTGAGAATGTGAAACTCTAATCTCTATAACTTGTTCAGAATGCTTACCCTATCATTTACCCTAAAGGTTATGGTCGAAGAATGCCTAAAGAAATTCATCGTGCCAATATTTGATCTTTATGATGGGATATAAGACCCTAGGGACTATTTATCTGACTTTCAGTACACTATAGCCATGCACAAGTGTACAAACAACTTCATTTGTCAAACCTGTGTTACAAGCCTCAAGGGTCCTACCTTCACATGGTTCCATAAGCTACCCCAGAACTCTATTGCAAGCTTTAACGACCTCATAAAGTTTTTCATTAACCGTTTTGTTACTAGTAAAAGACTGAGGAAAGGACCTGAGTTCCTCTTAACAATTAAATAGTCGAGGAGAGAAACTTTAAGAGAATAGATAGCCCACTTTAATTGTGATCTCACAAATGTAGACGACTGCGATGGAAAGTTTATTATAGTAGCTCTGACTTCTAGACTTGGTCTTCGCCACTTTCAGGACACCTTAACCAAGAACCCTTCAACCAACATGGCAACCCTCCTATTGAAAGCTCGAAAGTACATAACTTTGGCAGACACTAAAATCTCTTATAAGAAGGATAAATAGTGGTCCCTAAAGGATGAACAAATCCAAAGGAAAGAGTCCAAAGATGACAAAAAGAGGGGTTAGAGTCCTAATAGGGACCTAGTAAGGAGGTAGTGCAATTCAGATATAGGAAGGTACAATAACTACACACCCTTGAATGTTTTTCTAACTCAGATCTTTCATCAAATTCAATCTCGTGAGAACTTAAAGTGTCCTGAGCCTATGAAAGATGATCCAAAAAGGAGAAACAAGAACAAGTATTATGAGTTCCATCATAAGCAAGGCTATACTACCGAATAGTACTGTAACATCCCTATCTAATTACTATATAATTAGGGATGCTTAGTAAGTTTTAAGAGAACATTAGTATACAATTAGACCATGACAATAACGCCGCAATGATAATTCTTGTGACAATTAAAATAAAAGAAATTGATATGAAAAACGATGACGAAATTTATAAAGAAAATACATAAATGTTAAGTCTAAAAGTTTAAACAAGTCTCACAACTAATCATAGTAGTGAAATTAATTACATAAAAGAGAAATCTTCATAAATGTAAAATGCATCAAGTAATCAAGAAATATACAAATTAGGGATATTAAATGAATAAAATATTAAATAAAAGTATAGAATCCTCCATCAACACAACAAAAAGAGGAAAAAGAATCTAAAATGGAGTTGCCAAATCTTGAAACCAATACCTCAAGTAAGTGCTGCCAAAGGTTACCATTAGGCTACTAGCACTTTTATGCTATGAATTCGATAAGAAATGTATATAAAGAGAAGCTTGTAACAAAAATGTCATACAAAAGTGAGGTGTCACCACTTTAGTGGACCACACCATCATCCAATAAGATTTCATGCACAATCCTCATGATGTGCATTCAGAGCTTGAGTGTACCCTTAAACAATTAGACCCGCGTGTGTGCATGTGTTGTATATTTCATAACCCTCTCGTGTGTTTTAGCTAGAGAGAGAGAGAGAGAGAGAGAAAAACTAAGAGAAAATAAGAAGAAGAAGAAGAAGGATAGACGAAGGGGACGAGAGCCAAATTAGTATGCATGACTATCGAAAGTGATAAAAAATGAGGAGTTGAAGGACCAAAGCAACCCGAAAGAGAGAGAGAGACCTGTAGACAGAGGGAATAACTGAAGAGAGGGAAAATTAACTTGAGGCTCGGGGTACGGTTTCAACTACTTTTAGTCTCGGTCATTTTTTGTGTTTATTTTTTTAGAATTAGACATTTAAAATGGGCCCAAGAGGCCTGGAACTTACACATGCAAATAGAATCATTATTGTTGGACCACAGAAATTGGGTTTGAAAAGACTTAAACCAAACCGTGTTTTAGAAATGGGATCAAAACTAAATGAGAATAAGGTTACAATGCAACAGAAACTAAGACATTTGGCTCATAAATGAGCATTTTATAAGAGGTTGCAAGTTTAGGGGATAATCGGTCCACCCAAAAAAAATTTGACGAAACTGATTTTTGAGGCCCTAGGTATGTAGAAACTTCCTCAATGATCACATTGGTCCAAGAACAAAAAATGGTGATGAGATGAATGAGAAACAGTGAAAATTCAGTCTTGTCGAAAAATTGAGGTGAATGAAATCTGGCCGTTGAACCAAGAATTGTTAGACCAAATTGACATTAAATTGATCCTAAGAGAGTTTAGAATGATTTAGAATCAATAGATGGCTCAAAAACTGAATGAAAAATGGGCTTTAAAACTAGAAATTTTCTAATTTTCGGTAACATCGCCCGAGACGATGACCGGCGATCCATCGGAGAAAATGACTGGCGATCCACCGAGAAGAAGGTTACTTAGGTTTGGTTAAATGGGTCTTCGATCACACGGTCGTGTCAAAACCCGCCCAGGCATAGTAACAGGTAACCAAAAACTATGCCGTTTTGAGCATTTGATTTAATTATTTTAAGTGGAATTGGACTGTTTGGCAACGTGGATAAACCCCTAATTTGATAAATCAGTTAGGCCTGGGATATCCTATCCCTGGTTTGGCTCATTGTTCGTTGTTTGGCAAAACAAAAATTAGAAAAATAATGGCAGCCGTAGCTCCCTAGGTTTGAACCGTAAACTGCCCACACGTGGGAGACTTAAAGTGTCAAGTGTGTGCCACGGTGCCACCGTGGCACTTCTGTAACAGAAATAATAAAATGTATACATATTATTAAATAAAATTAATTAAATTATGATAAATGCTCTCTACCCAAATAAAATGAAATAATAGTGTATTCTGACTTTCTTTGATGTTCTAGACCCAATGACGAGGTCCGTTTTACAAAATAGAATCCCAACAATTAGGACACATAAAATGTAATAATCATAAAAATGCCCTTAGGCTCAAGATAAGCTATAGATATGCAAATTAAGATTTGGAAAAGCCTAAAATGATTATCTTCGATACTCCAGACCTAACAGTGACGTCCTTTTGAGGAAAATAAGACTTAATAACAAACTAAAAAATGACCAATACATTCTTAAAGCTTAATGAGGCTAACAAAAGAGTGAAATTGGAAGATAAAAAATTCTGAGTTAGCGATTTAATTACGTAACACTTTAAACAAGTATGTAATAAGATCTTGAATTGTGTTATAGGGACCTTCGACTAATGAAAAAATTTTGGGCATAAGATTTTTGGACTTTAAGTGAGTATTTCATGCCATGTTTAAGGTGGATTTTATTATAGATATAAATATTGAATTACTTTATAACTTTGATAATAGACGTCTTTCACTTAATATCTTTTTGAATCACTCATCGATATATTGTCATTTCCTTTATAACTTTTGATAAGAGATACATTGTACCCAATTTACGTTTTGAATGATTCATCGATATATGCATATTGTCTTCCTTTATGACTTTTGATTCAAGAAAATATTTCATGATGATACTCAAAACACTGTATGGTTTCTCATACAACTTTGAATTGTTTTGACTAAATAATAGATATAGAACTCTTATTTGGATAACTAAGCTTGTTATTGATGATTATTGATTTTGGATATGATTTTTATGTTTTGAATGGACCAATCTTCTATGTATGGCCATTATTGAATAGATTGTGACTTTATCGAACTCTAAGCACAAGGTATATTGGTGGTGAGCCGCACAGAACAATGTTATTGAACTAGTTTCATCGAATATCGATCTCAGTTAGTGAGGTTCTAATTTGCTGACTAAAGAATCTTCTATGTTTAGTCATTATCAAATAGATTGTGACTTTATCGAACCTTAACCACGAGCTATATTGGTGGCGAGCTGCACAGAACGACGTTATCAAACTAGTTTCATTGAATATCGATCTTACTTAGCGAGGTTCTAATTTGCTGACCATAGAATCTTCTATGTTTGGTCATTATCAAATAGATTGTCACTTTAGAACCCTAACCACGGGGTATATTGGGGGCGATTCGCATAGAACGGCGTTATCGAACTAGTTTCATTAAATATCGATCTTAGTCAGCAATGTTCTAATTTGCTGACCGATGGGCTTGAACCCTTGTGAATAATATGAACCATGATTGAACTTTGAACCATCGAACTAAGAATTATCAAACTATGATTTTGATTTATCGAACTATGATTATTGTTATCGAACCATGATTTTGAACTATGACTAAGATTGAACTATGATATTAACTAGTGAACTGTGACTATTGTAATCAAACCATGATTTTGAATTATGATTAAGATTGAACTATGATATTAACTATTGAACTGTGACTGTTGTTATCGAACCATGATTTTGAATTATGACTAGGATTGAACTATGACTACTGTTATCGAATGATGATTTTGAATTATGATATTTATTACTGAACTATGATTTTGTTTATCGAATCATGTTTTTGAACTATGATTAAGATTGAACTATGATATCTGTTATCGAACTAAGATATTATTTATCGAACTACGATATTGAAATATGATATTTGTCATGACCTAGAACCCACCCTATGTAGATTAGGGATTGGTGACCGACACCGTCACTCAGATAGGCCATAGAAAATTAAATAAATTGCACAAAATAGTTATAAATTTGTTTTTCTTTTATAAATCAAGCGCGGAACCTACACATATGCAACTCATCTGATATCCAAATCCACTTTAATAATCAACAACAAGATCATTCCTAAATATAATTTCCATCATCATTGATCATGATTCAAATCTAATGACATCATTTAATATCATTAAGCCACAATATCTAATATTAGTATCATCCTTACATGATTAATTCAAACTAATTCTTAGAGCTATACAACATCAACATTACCCATAAGCACATCACTAGCTTTATTAGTCGCTATCATTACCTTTCCTTCTATATTGTGTTACCTAAAAACTCGTTATAATTCTGGGGTGAGCTAACTTAGCTCAATAAGTAAATCCTTCACTCTGCCATGGGTTACACAAGGGTGTATAACAAGAGAATAATCATAGGATTTCAAGTTCAAAGGAATTGGCTATCAAGCCAGAATAACACAGTTCATAAGGAGTTCACAAATGCAATAAGAATGACAAGCAAGTCAACAAGCATAAATTTATCAACATATAATGTTTAGCTGCCCAAATCAAAGAGATTCAAATCGAATACAAAGATAAGCCTCAAAGTGTATTTATTATTTAAAGATAACATCATCAAATCAACAAATGGTGTGGAATCAAACATATACAAATTGAGTCAAATAGATGCTATCAAATAGGACCCGACTACCTCCACACAACACTCATCCACGTTCACCACTCATCTCTGGGTTCCTTTGAATGGCACCAAGAGTTCTTATCATCATATCAAAATGTCCTCATTAGGACAACGTGTTGGGTATCATTCACAAACACCAATCTGTAGGTCATCAACATCCAAAGAGTCAAGATGGGCGTTGTGACAAACACAACCCCGGGTACTCACAAATAATGTTATCAACAAAAAGATTCCACAAGTTATGTGCATATACATAGGTTACAAATATCCATAACAAAAAGGATCATAATGATCACAAAGATAAGATATAGCTAAGGAGTCAAAGGACTCATAGATATTCACAACAAATAATATATCAACAAATCACAAATTTTCACATATTAGAAACATGATAATCAATGGGTTGTGGACATGAAACAATTATTAATGCACAATTTCAAGAAGCAAAGATTGGCAGTTATACAAGTAGGCCACATTGGCAAAGTAGAAATCCACATATTAGAGTTCAAGTTTACTTACTTTGGGTCCTTAGCATTGCATTCCCATATTGGTACCATAGTAGCTTTCCAATAGCTTTCTTTCCATTTTCCATCATTTGGTGATCTTATAACTATGGATCAAAAATACATTGTATATTGAATTAGTATTCATTCTAATTCCAACCATCTTTATTCAGCATTTTAAGTTCTTTTCAACTTAGTCTAATCGATTAAGAGATTCCAAAATTCCCAATTTAGGGTTCCTGATGCTTCATAGCTCATTCGGCCTGTCGAGAGCATAATAGAAATTTACACTTTCAATGTCCCATATTTCTATGTACAAAATTTACATATTTGGACTTCATTTTTGAGTCTAGTCGGTCCTTATAACATTTACCTGGAATTTTTAATTTCATCTACACATTTCTAGTAACTTTATTAAGTCTTAAAAACGTATTCGTCATTTTTTAGTTTGTTATTGGGTCTTATTTTTCTCAAAAGGACGTCACCGTTAAGTTTGAAATATTGAAGATAATCAATTTAGGTTTTTCCAGACCTTAATTTGCATATATATAGCTTATATTAAGTGTAGAGGCATTTTCATAATTTTACACTTTCGCGTGTCCCATTTTTTGGTACTTCATTTGCTAAAATGGACTCCACCATTGAATTCAGAATGTCAAAGAAAGTTAGAACGTGTTATTTTTGACATTTAACTAGCTTTTGGATCACTAAGGGCATAATGGTAGTTATGACATTTCACGTGTCTATATTTTTGGGACTTTGTTTCACAAAATGGATCTCGCCAATGGGTCCGGAATGTCCCAAAATGTTAAGATATGTATTTTCATAGTTATTGTGGCTCAATTGATCACTTAATTAATCATTAGGACAAAATTGAAATTATCTTAGTTTGCCCGCTCATATTTTTCAGGCTCTAATTTTGCAAATGAGACTCTGCCATTGAGTCCAGAATTCCCAAAAAATTGGGTTAGACTATTCTTTCATTTGAATCAACCTTCGTTTGGCCCATTTTTGGCTTAAGGGAATTTTAGTAATTTCCCTTTAATCAAAAGGATTTAAAATTAATTTTTAATTTATTTCCTAGGCCCTTTTATAAATTCAGGGGGTTAAAATAGTCCTTGAGTTAGCATGATGTCATGTTTCATTAAACCAAATGACACTGTTCGTTTAGCCCATAGATTTGTTTGATGTGGGTCAGGACCTGACCCGTTGACCGACCTGTTTGACCCATCCAACCCGTTGACTAGTCAACAAGATTGCTGTAGGCACCGATCGCCTTCTTCGACGATGATGAGCTTTGGCAGCCATTTTCTGGCAACAAGACCGACATGGTTTGAACCCTTTTTATATGAGGATTCAATATCCGACGTCAGAATCTGATTTCACCCATGTTTGGCTGTCAAACTAGTGGTTTACAATGGTTGCTCCGATGAATCATGATTTTTCGGTGAGGACTTATTTTTCTGTTTCATACAGTTTCAGATAGTGTTTTCATTTTTGCTATATTTGACCTTTGGGATCTCAGGTAATCAATCCCCATTCATAAAATAAAGAAAAGTAAGGTCTAATTCAAAATCTCAATTTCTCTATCCCTAACTATAAACCGTGATTTCTTGGTGGTCAGTTGACCATATTTAGTGGTTTAAATTGCATTGTGTCCCATTTTATGTGCTTTTGCGAGCCATGGCATTGGTTTGAAGTTTGGTTCATCATGGGTTAAAAACCTAGTTTTCTTCCTTTGGTCTAAGGCTTTTCCTTACGATTTTCTAGGTCAAATGGCCCCATTTTGTTTTTCCATTTTCTTCCTTTCTCAATATTAGATGCATGCATGTATATTTCAAGTTATCATTAAGCTTAAAAAATGAATTTTTAGGCTAGTTTTCTAGAGAGAGAAAATTACCTCTCTTTAGTTCCTCTTCCCTCCCTACAACTTCTCTTTCTCCTTGCTTCTGGTTCCATCTTATGGGCCCTTCCTCTAATGTTACTCCTAATCAAAGGGAGGTTTACCTCGACATCATTCCAAGTGGCCTAAAACTATAAACCCAAGAAAATTCCTTCAATTGTTTATGTTCAGATCAGCTAGGCAGATCTTAAACCAATTAAAAACATTTCCTAATAAAAGGGTGGAAGGGAAATCGAACCCTTATCTCAAACTATTCAAGGTAGGCACATATCTCACCTTGTTGAATATTAAAGGGGCAGTTTATGGGTCTTGGTATCCTATAAGATACATTTACAAGGAAGTCGAAGGCAGCCCTCAAAGCATCTATCATGCTCTAAGTCCTGACGCTTTCTTCCTCCTCTCCTTTGTGGGATTTACTTAAGGTTTCCCCACCAATGTTCCTAGGCTCTATAAAAGCCTCTACTATCCTAACTTCAGAACTCAGGGTAGGGTCACCAACAAACCTATTTTTTACATTTTCTTATGGGCTACTAGTTACAAGGTTCACCTCTATTTGATCATATATCTCCAAGGACTCTACAATCTCATAACTAGTGCTCGACTAGGCATCGGAGCCAAACATTGTCCAAAATAAAAAATTAACGATGAAAAAGGAAGAAGGGAGAAGATAAAAAGATTCAGAGGAGATGCTTATAAATCGAACCTGACCACTGCTTGGATCAGAGTTGATCTTCCTAGCACACTGGAATTTGCCTCTTTCAAAAATCTCTCTTGTAGTCTAGAAAGATTGAAGTATTGAGCCCTCCCTACCTTGGTGTTTGAAGTTCTCAGAATGAAAAAGTGTTGAAAGGGGGAATGGTAATATGTTTTTCCCCCTTTTATGAGGATCTAATAGGTGCCAGTGTGAGACACCTTCGCTTCTGAACCGCCGTGACGATTGGAGCAATAATAGCCTTATTGTTGCAACTGGCGACTGACGCAATAAATATCGCATCAACGACTGTCTCGTAGTAATACAGAGCAATGCATTTTTGACTACCACACTTGTAACATCTCATAAACCCTAACCTCAGCTCTGAGCACATTCCAAAACAAAGGCTTGAGGAAGAGTAGCTGATATACCATAAAGTGACAAACATATTCAAAGCATGACACGTGTCTGTACAGAGCTTTTCAAGGTACAGATTAAGAAAGGTTATTTTTATCAAGGTCAACCAGGCACAAAGGGTTTAGAGTTATTGGGTTCAGAGCTTAACACCTCTTTCCATATCCTACAGGCCTCAAAATAAGGAAACAAAGTTCAATATGGCAGCTACTATCTTCAGGATATCTTCAAATCCCTTTTTTTACGACCCTTAATCCTATTAAACTTAGGAGATCTACAGCCTATAAGTAAGGTCATAAGGTATGCTTTTAATTTATATTCAATTCTTCTCTTGAATTACGACTTTTATTTCTTTACTGACGTTATCATCGGAGTGGCTACCACCAGAGCCTTCCCGACGACCCTCTGACCTCAAGTTCTTGACAGGTAGCCAAAGACAAGAAGCCTTCAGACCAGGAAAGTGCAACATCAAATTCTTTTATGACTTTGATAATAGACATCTTTCACTTAATATCGTTTTGAATGACTCATTAATATAATATTCTTTTGTTTATGACTTTTGATAATAGATACATTGTACCCAATTTACATTTTGAATGATTCATCGATATATACATATTGTCTTCCTTTATAACTTTTGATTCAAGAAAATGTTTCCTGATGATACTCAAAACACTATATGGTTTCTCACTCATCTTTGAATTATTTTGACTAAATGCAAGATATAAAACTCTTATTTGGATAACTGAGCTTGTTATTGATGATAATTGATTTTGGATATGATTTTGATATTTTGTGTGATATCCCGACCCGGGATACGACACGTATACCGAGGCAAGTTGATCGAATAGTATAATGTGGGCTGTTTAGAGCTCTATATTATTTTATTGTATGTACAGTATAGTATCAGTGATATAGCCAGTGTTGGGTAACACCCGAGCAACTTAGAAACCTACCTCGAAAAGCGTGCATGCATGCAACCCATGCATGCATACGTACGTACACATGCATAGTTCACGAAATATTAGTGTATGTATACGCGACTAAAAGTACAATTATACGTATTTATATGGTTATAAATACATGTATAAGAATATGTAATATACATGTATTTATGTATATATGTATATGTGTAATAATAAAAAGGAAAAGAAAACAAGAAAGGGAGGGAAAATATCAGTGTGTGCATCACTGTGTGTGTATGTGTGTTTGGGAACCACACCAACCGACTTGGTGAGGTGGTGTGTGTATATATGTAATAAATGTGTATATATGTAATATGTGAGGTACGTGGATGGAGGAGAATGAATGGGCGGTTCTCTGCAGTCAAGGATGACTGCAAGAGAGAGAGAGAGAGAGAGAGAGAGAGTGATAAGAGAGAGAGAGAGAGAGTGATAAGGTAGAGAGAGAAAGGGGCGGTGGGTGTGATTGCTTATATATATGTATACGGGTTTTATGAGTTGAGAGGTTAGAAAAGAAAATGAAGAGTCAGGAACTGAAGAGGAGAAGAGATAGAAGTGAACCAAGTAGAACCAGAAGAGGGAAGAAGAAGCAACAAGAAGAAATCAGAATTTTCAAAGGTAAGTGGGCTTGCTTCAGTTTTCAATTTAAAAGCATGATAGGTTATTTAAAGAATAGGGTTCAAATCTGCATGATCTATAGGTTGTTTTGCAAAAAGAATCAGGTTAAATGGTGTAGAACAGAGAGAGAAAAACAGAGTTGCAGGTGTACTGAATAATCACGGGTTTTATGAAAATCTAGGCTCAAAACTTGTTTTAAGTTTCTAGAAATAACCTACACAAGTGCAGAAACACACTAGAAGAAATTTAGAGCCAAAATAGTGATCAAAACGCCATGAAAATGGAAAATATGACTTGGCCGGAGAATCGACCGGAGATGTTTAAACCCCTATTCGTGAAGATGGAGAGGGATTTAAGGGAAACCAAGAGTGGATTTGAAATCCTTGGGAAGAAGGGAGGAGAATGGCATTGAGCTAGGTCAAAAAACTGATCTGATTTAGGTTGCCGTCACCGGAGATGGTGACTGAAACCCTAATAAAACCTCACCGGAGCAGTGGGGAAGACGACCGAAAAATCGTGGGGGCTACCGGGTTAAAAGGAAACGGATCTGGGTTCGGATCGGGTCGGGACTCGATCGGATATGAATGGGGCATGAAACTGTGTCGTTTATGTTTGGATTTTAAATGGATTTTGGGCTGTTTGGTTGCGGGGATAATAAATAGAAATTGGGTTTGGGGTTATCCAAACCAGGGATAGAATAGGAATGGGGTTTATTGTAATCCGGTTCTATGAATTGAACTGAACCGTTTGGTTCAGTGAAGAACCGAACCGGTTAGGGTTTCTAAATGGTGAACCCACTGGTTCAGACCGAGATTTAGGGAAATTCCATTTTGACCCCAAATATTTTAAGAAATTCCACTAAGGCCCAAACAGAAAAATTAATAAAATATTAATTTTTACAAAAATGCCCCTATTTCAAAAATAGGTCAAACGAAGTCCAAACGATGCAAATGAATAGTCAAAACTTATTATCTTGGACGTTCTGAGTCCAATGGTGGGATCCGTTTTAAGAGACGGGACCCGAAGGATAAAATACCGTAAAAGTGCAAAATGACCATTTTGCCCTTTTAGTACAAAAGTCCAAATGGAATTCCGCGAAAGCCTAAACCGACTTTCTTCGGCGTTCCGGACTCAATGGTAAAGTCTAAATTAGTATTTGAAATACTTATGATAGAAAGGCATAAAATTTAATGAATAGCATTTATTCTTAAACGTATTCACTGATATATAGGAAACTCGAAAGGCAAAGGTACACTCACGGATTTCTGAGATAGAATCACGATAAAGGTAAGTGGATCACTTTCTCTTCCATGTGGTGTTTCTAAAGCCAAGTTTATTCATTACTGCCAAACTTGTACTCTTGAAAGTACTTCATGTTATTGCTATCCACAATGTGATATTGTTCTATCTTGTGGACATTGATTGACTATTGTACTATTGTTATCATATTGAACCGTGCCTTGAAAGGCTTACTGTTATGCTTTACTGTATATATGATATTCCATTTTCATACTCCTATGGAATCACAAATGATCATGCTATGTTATAAATGCTAGAGTTGTGCTCAATCACAACATCCATCCGATGCTTCTGTGACAAACTAGTCCGTGAACGGACGTGTGGCAAAAGATGTGAGTTTAACTGAGAGGTATGCCGGGCCTCGAAATACGAGAGGGACTGCCATCCCCTACTACAGATTATAAGCATCTCGATTGGATTATTGTTATGGATATATTGTTGAATGGTTACTGTTTCTTATGGATTATCTTACGTTGTTCATTGGTTTGATTGTAATCGTTTTATTGTGGCAGTACTCTTATTGTGACAGGTTATTGTTGAGAAACCCTTATCACTGCTTATTCATTACCCCTGATTGTATATTGTGACCCCACTATTTATTGGCCATCATGGCAACCGTTCTCATTGGCTATAACAGCACCTTACTTCTTATGATTGGCTATCATATTTTTATTCATGGATTCATGTTCTTTATAATCATCGATACCAGTGTCGGAGATATGGTTTACTTGCTGAGCTTCATAGCTCATTCCACCC
The DNA here is from genome assembly GCA_008638375.1 of Nyssa sinensis. Taxonomy (NCBI): domain Eukaryota; kingdom Viridiplantae; phylum Streptophyta; class Magnoliopsida; order Cornales; family Nyssaceae; genus Nyssa; species Nyssa sinensis. The sequence goes on from CM018032.1 coordinate 29,967,093, forward strand.
CACTTACCCCCCATTTCAGGTGATGACGCTGCGAGACCCCAGTAGGAGTCTGAGAGCGTAGGGGGACATTTTGAAGTACTGTTCAGTCTATGTTAGTTCTCCCATGTATTCACCACCCCCGGGTGCTGGTTACGTTTAGTTCTCATTTCGTTTTATGTAGAACTATGTCATGTATTTAATAGACTTCCGTTATTTAAGTTATTTAAAAGACTTGCCGCTGTTTAATGTAATTGATAAAGACTTTCGCTGTTCATTGTTTAAAATTTTTAGTACATTGCAGATTAGTACTATGATACTGGAATGGAAAAAATAGGGACGGCCTTCGGGTCGGCCCCGCGACACGAGATCCGCTTAGGGTGGGTTTCGGGTCGTGATATTTTGAATGGACAAATCTTCTATATATGGTCATTATCGAATAGATTGTGACTTTATCGAACCCTAACCACGGCATATATTGGTGGCGAACTGCACAGAACGGTGTTATCGAACTAGTTTCATCGAATATGAATCTCAGTCAGTGAGGTTCTAATTTGCTGACCATAAAATCTTTTATGTTTGGTCACTATTGAATAGATTGTAACTTGATCGAAACCTAACCATGGCATATATTGGTGGCGAGCCGCATAAAAAAGCGTTATCAAACTAGTTTTATCGAATATCGATCTCAATCAGCGAGGTTCTAATTTGCTGACCATAGAATCTTCTATGTTTGGTCATTATCAAATAGATTGTGACTTTATCGAACCCTAGCCATGAGGTATATTGGTGGCGAGCCACAGAGAATGGCATTATCAAACTAGTTTCGTTGAGTATAGATCTCAGTCAGTGAGGTTCTAAAATGCTGACCATAGAAGAGGAATTTATGGGCTTTAACCCTTGTGGATATTGAATATAAATCATGATTGAACTTTGAACCATCGAACAAACAATTATCGAACTATGATTTTGATTTATTGAACTATGATTATTGTTATCGAACCATGATTTTGAACTATGACTAAGATTGAACTATGATATTGACTATTAAACTATGACTATTGTTATTGAACCATGATTTTGAAATATGACTAAGGTTGAACTATGATATTGACTACTGAACTATGATTTTGTTTATCAAACCATGTTTTTGAACTATGATTAAGATTGAATTATGATATTAGTTATCGAACTAAGATATTGTTTATGGAACTACAATATTGAACTATGATATTGATTATTAAACTATGACTAAGATTGAACCATGATATTGACTATTGAACTATGACTATTATTATCGAACCATGATTTTGAACTATGACTAAGATTGAATTATGATATTGACTATTGAACTAAGTCTATTGTTATCGAACTATGTTATTAAACTATGACTATGTTTGAAATACGATATTGATTATTTAACTATGACTATGATTGAACTATGATATTGATTGTTAAATTGCGACTAAGATTGAACTCAAAACTCTTGAAAATGAATTTGATACTATTCATTGAACTCTTGTGCTTTGACTTAATTATAGAGTTGGATATGATGTATTCTATTTCTAAATGAATATAGACATTTCAGTATAAAAAAACATAGTAGTTTTGAAATCCTTGGTATGTTATGAAATTCTCACAGAGACGTCGAGCTCATTACAGATGTTTACCATATTTTCAAGCAAGAATTAGATAGGCTCGTTTCAAGCAACGCAGACTGAGTGCTGAAAGAATAAAGTGAGTTGTTTTGATGGATCTTTAACGGAAGATGGATTAGATAATTTTTTGTTATGTGAATTATATGTGTTATCATCGAACTAGTTCAGTTGTGTAATTTAAAACTACGCATTATTGCATTGTGACATGAAAACTATATTATTCAGAGACAATGGTTAAATGATTGATCATGTTATATGGTTTACCTTATAAGTATGAAAAAAGAAAAAAAACATTATTCTACTGCATTTGATAAATGGTAATTGGAAAGATGATTTGATCATTGAAAGGCCTTAGTCGTCGATTATAGACCCCTAATCCACATAGGCCGTATTCTGGGTTGTGACAAGTATAGAGCCTTAAAGCAAGATATAGAATACTTAATCAAGCGAAGACGCTTGAGGGAATTCGTCAAGCAGGACATGAAGGTCAACTAGTGTGAAAGAGCCCCTCTGAGAAGGGCAGATCAAAAGTCTGAGTAGCTACCATAAGTTTTGGGTGACCAAAACCCACCAAACAATCATGTAATCTACATGCTACATACAGAGGATGCAAGACCGAAACTCTCAAACAAAGCTAGAATATGGTCAGGTGTCACATGCCAAAACCTACCCTATGCGGATTAGGGACTTCGACCGACCACTCAGTTACACCGCCCACATCCACCTTATACAGATGTGAGTAATGCAACCAACTGAAGGCCATTTCTAGCTTGATCTTAGCCGATTGTATTCTTATAACCATTCATTGGCAGCAAAAATACCTAGGTTATTTGTTCATAAATGCAATTCATACTTGGCAAAGCTTTACTAATTTATTGCTTATACATAGTGTCACGACCCGAAACCCACCCTATGCGGATCTTGTGTTATGGGGCCGACCCTAAGGCCGTCCCTACTTTTTCCATTCCTGTATTATAGTACTAATATGTAATGTACTAAAAATGTTAAATAATAATAAGCGGAAGTTTTATCAATAATCAAATTAGCAGAAGTCTGTTCAATACATAATATGGTTCTACAAGTGTTAATACAAAACTAACATAACCAACGCCCGTGAGTGGTGAATACATGGGAGAACTAAACATAAATTGGTACATTCCGCAAAAATTTACTCTTTTGCTCTCAGACTCCTACTGGGGTCTTACAGCGACACTACTTGAAAAATGGTAAGTAAATGGAATGAGCTACAAAATCTCAGCAAGTAAATTCCCATCTTCGACACTGGTATCAGTGATCATAAAAGAATATGAATCCATTAATAAGAATATGATAGCCAATGATAAGAAATGAGATGTTGTGATAGCCAATGAGAACAGTTGCTGTAATGGTCAATGAATAATGGGGTCACAATGTACAATCAGGAGTAATGGATATAACATCAAGATGAAACTCTTAATAATAATATATCAACATAAATGTACTGCCACAATAAACTGATCACAATCAAATCAATAAGGAATGTCTCTTAGTATAAGATAATTCATAAGGGATAGTGTCATTTCAACAATCGTAGTCATATCAATCATATAAGAGATGCATTTACTCTGTGTCAGGGTTTGGCACACCCTCGGTCTTTTAAGGCCCAGCATACCCCCCAATGAACTCCAATGAATTGCCATATGACCGTTCACGGACTTGACCCGTAGGTCTCTAGTGAATCAGAAAGCATCAGATGGATATTGTGATTGAGCACAAATCCGGCATACTTAAACATGTCATAATCATAAGTGATTCCATAAGAATATAAAAATGGAATATCATATATACAGTGAAAACATAATAGTAGGCCTTTCAAGGCATGGTTCAACATATAACAATGATATAGCAGTCAATCAATGTCCACAAGATAGAACAATATCACATTGTGGAAAACAATAATATTTGGTACGTTCAAGAGTATACGTTCGGTAGTAAATAGAATAAACTTGGCTTGGAAACACCACATGGAAGAGAATAGGTTTTACTTACCTCTAAATGCAGTCCTAGATCAGTATTCCGTGAGTTTGCCCTTTCCTTTCGAGTTCCCTACATATTAGTAGATACGTCTCAGAATTAATGCTATTCATCAAATTTTATGCCTTGCTATCATAAGTATCTCTATCACTAATTTAGACTCTACCATTGAGTCCAGAATGCCAAAGAAAGTCGGTTTAGGCTTTCGCGGAATCCCATTTGGGTTTGGATAGCAATAGGGGTATTTTGGTCATTTTAGTATTTCTACATGTCTTTATTTTTTGGAGTCCCATCTCACAAAACAGACCTCACCATTGGATTCAGAATGCCCAGGATAGTCAAAATACACTATTTATTCATATTAATTGGACTTCGCATTATTTTACTATATTTAATTTAATTAATTTAATTTAATTAATTAAATATAATTTGTACATAATATATATATATATATATATATATATTTATGCATATTGGATAGCACGGGCTTTCCTGTCCAATTGGTTAGGGTTGAGGGTTTCCACATATACGGTTATGGGTTCGAGTCTCCAAGGGCGCAGTCCCTTTTATTTTTTATTTCATTTTATCAACTAATTATAAAATATATATATATATATATATATATATTCACAAAAACTAACACGGGCTTGCCTGTCAATCTTGGTTACGGGCACATTAGTCCTACCCTAGGTTCCCCGTTTGACTCGCAGGGGCAACAGCCCCTGTGTATTTTTTTCTCACCTTTCCTAAGCCAAACAGTGGCTAATTCCATTAACCGTGTATAGTATATCCCCTTAACCCCATTTTAATCCAATTAACTCCCTACATGCGCAACCAAACAATTCCCTTTCCCTTTAATTAAGACACGTTTAACCCAAACGACATAGTATCAAGACCCCAAGCCCCAACACGACATCGTTTGGCCCAATACTGTTCATCACCTTCCCTGTTAATTCGGTGAAAGAGCATTAGGGTTCCATCACCTTCTTCGGTGACGGCAACCTAGTTCCAACGATATTCTGCCCCAAATTCAATGCAGTTTTTTTCCCTTCCCATGAGGATCTCAATTCCATTTTTCATTTTCCATTTAAACTAACAGAACCTTTGAAATAGGGAGATTTCAGTGAAATTCGTTTTTCCAATGACTCCATTTTCCCTATGATTTCTCTACTGTTTTGGGTCCTCTCTATTTCTAATGATTTCCTGCACTCAAGAGGATGAATTTCCCACCATTAAAACTAAGCTTTAAGCATAAAAACTTGGAAACCCGAATTATCTATCACTACCTGCAACTATTGTTTTCTGCGTCTTCTTGGCATCATTTCAAGTGATTCTTTTTGCTAAATAATCTACAGTTCATGTTGATTCAGACCTTATGATTAAAACCTAATATCAGGCTTTAAATTTCAAAAACAAAAGCATGATCACTCACCTAAATTTCTCAGTTCCTGCTCATAGTGCCTTTTTCAAACCTCTTTGCTTCTGTTTCTGAATCCTTGATAACACTCCTCTCAGTTTCAGCTACTTGTTTCCTTTCTCTGTTTCTTAATTTCCCTCAAAACTCTTGCTGTATTTATAGGCATATTTTTCCCACTTGACCCACTTGTTGTGCCCATAATTCCTCTCTCTTTCCCCCCTTTTTTGCAGCCCTTCAACCGCCCTTTGTATCTCCATCATCCACGTACAACTTCTATAATATATATATATATATATATATTTATATGTGTGTGTGCACTCCCCACTTGTACCAAGGTCAGCAGCCTTGCTGCCCTCACTTCAGCCACACACCTTACACACATACAGTCACACACACAACCCTCCTTCCTCCATTTTTCCTTCCATTCATAACATATATACATATATATACACACTATACTATACTGTATGTATACATATATATATATACACCCTAATTATACATGTATACATATCCATTTATATTCATATATATACGTTTATACACATTTCTACACATGCGTACATACACTCATTTTAATTAAGCTACGCATGGATGCAAACGTTCATATGCATGGAATTATGTGTGTGCATGCATTACAAGGCTCCGTGTTGGGTTGCTCGGGTGTCACCCGGCACTGGCTGTACAAAATAACCTTTTACATTCCAAAATCATTTTGTTCTATAAAATACCATGTTATAGAACTTAAACAGCTCAGTTTATAACTGGACCGGGTCTACCTTGGTATGCGTGCCATATCCCAAGTCGGCATATTACACATTGTACAAGTTTACAACTTCGTGGGCTTAATTACATACATCTCATGACTAACAAATTGTACTACAAGTCTGCTAGACTATCTCTCTCCTTACTCTAGGATATGGTTTACTCTTGCTAAGTCATCCTTATGAAAACTAAAACACTCTTTGATATACCTTTGTGGGTTCCTTCTAGGATTAGCATTCTCCTTTATCATAGCTTACTGTCTTATCTATCTTTAGAATACCTGAAATCTCCATGGATAAACCCATGTGAGCTTTGTAAAAAGCTCATGAGTAACACCGGTGCCCTATTGTGGGTTTAAGAGAAACCCAAATTATCTTTACATAGGTAGCATATAAAATATTTCATAAAAGCTACTAGCATTCTTTAAAACATAGTTGTAAACTTGGTTATTGCAAAGATAGAGTAAATCATGCAATGCTATGCAAATAAGTACTATTGCAAAAAATTGTGCTAAATAACTTTAAACTTGTTATTGCTAAATCATGTATAAAATGGTCTCATGCCAGATAACTAGTTGTACGAGACCTTGGTTGTCATGTAATAACCTTGGACACACAATGATTCTAAGTAATCTAAAGCTCTTAGATTACTTAGGCTTACTGTGTCACGACCTGAAACCCACCCTATGCGAATCTCGTGTCGCGGGGCTGACTTGATGGCCGTCCCTACTTTTTTCATTCTTTGTATCAATGAAAATAGTACATAATGTGAACATAACATTAAACTACGGAAGTCTTAATACAAAATATTGTTCAATGACTGAAAAATGTAACTGACATAGCTAAACATAAAATCACTTTTAGGTGGTGAGTATATAAGAGAGACTACATCATTCTATCATTCTCCTTAACTATCTCCCTAAGCTCCTGATCTCTTACTATGGTTCTGTAGCAGACACACCTGAAAAAGATAGTAAGTGGGGTGAGCTAATAATGCTCAGTAGTAAAAGCCTATCTTATATGGTGAACATGATAGCCAATCATAGAACAGTTGTAGTTAACAGTGAAAATGCCACAATGGCCAATAAATAGTAAGGCACAATAAATGTGAGTAATGGTAGCATAAATATGGGAAAAGCTCAATAATTATAGTCAACATTAATATATTGCCATAATAATTTGGTCACAGTCAAGTCTAATAAATAAGGAAACTATCAACATAGATCTATTCATAGGGAAATGAAAACAGCCTATGAATCTAATAACATCAATCATAACAATCAAACATGATGATGCATTTACTCTGTTCAGGGTTTGGCAGACCCTCGGTCTTTTGGGGGCCCGACATACCCCCTTAACATGAATGCATATAAAATGCCCTTATAACTCACTGCATAAAAATGTCATCGTTTCCATGTGTCCATTCACAGACTCGACCCATAGGTCCCATTAATCGACTCGTAGGTCCTATGAATCAGATAGCATTGGAAGGAAATTGTGACTAAGCACAAAATTCGACATGTATCATAAATCAGGATTCTATCATAATTCCATAAGAAGTACATAAAGTATGGAATATCATGCAGTAATCATGCAACAATAGGCTTTTCAAGGCACAGTACAACAGAGCAATAAGTAGATAACAGTCAATAAGTATCCACCAAATAGAACAATATCGATGGTAGGACAATAGCAGTGGGTATGTACATGAGTACAAAATTTTGGTAGTAATAGAAAGTATGTGGCTTGGAAAACGATGTATAAGAGATAAGAGTTTACTTATCTTTAATTCATACGATCTACTTTAGTATTCCGTAACTTTCACTTTTCCCTTTGACTTGCCTATACATCAATAAACATGTCTCAGTTCTAATGTCATTTATTAATTTATACACTTCGTTACTCTAAGTATATCTTTTACTAATTTAGACTTACTCTTGAGTTTGGAATGTCGAAGAAAATCAATCTAGGCTTTCACGGTTTTTAAATTGAACTACTTTACCAAATGGGAAAAATGGTCATTTTACATGTCTCTATTTTTTAGGTTCTGTTTTCACAAATTGGACTTCACTGTTGAGTTTAGACGGTTTGAAATAATAAGAATTCACTATTTACTTAACTCAATCGGAGTCCGTTTGACTCACATTTGACTTAGGGATATTTTGGTCATTTTGACATTTCTACCGGTATTTTATTTTTTAGGACTCCGTCTTGTGAAACGGAGCTCACCATTAGATCCAGAAGGTCCAAAATAGTAAATTTACACTATTTATTTGACTAATTTGTATGTCAAAAATTAATGTAATAATTAATTAAATTAATTAGGTACATCTATAATATATATTATGTGGGGGCAAAAAGATCACACGTGCCTTAGTGGCACAGTGGTCTGTGTTCCAAGCAATGACCCTAAAGTCTTGGGTTCAAGTCGCAGGGGCGGCGGTCCTGCGTTTTTTTTTTCTTTACTATTACAAACCAAACAGTGGTTTAATTCTAAAACAGGGGCGGGATATCCTTATTCTCAAACAGAACATTAACCCAATTTATTAACCAAAATAGCCAAACATCCCAATTTAAATTCCAAAAAGCTTAAATAGTATCTTACTAGACCGTGTGGTGGCTCGAGTTTCGACTCGACCCGACCCGTTTGACTCGACCAACAGTGGCCATCACCCCCGTTTTTCCAGCGGCCCTCCGGTCGCCTTCTTTGGCGTCGGCGGCCGAAAAATTCCCAGAAATTTTGTTTCTTTTTTTTTTTTTTTTCTAGTGGTTTTCTCGATGGGGATCAGTTGGGCAGTTTAAGGGACTTTCATATCCACTATTAAAACTGAAAACAGTGGGGTTTCGACTGTCGTTTGTGCCATGGCAGTGGCTACTCCGACGACGGTCGATTTTTTGGCGAGCCTAATTTTGTGATGTTTTCCTACTGTTTTAAGCCCAAAATAATCCCTACATGATTTTTGCACCTTATACGCATAATTTCTAATCATTTAAACTGAGTTTCATGCAGTAAAATCATAAAACCGTTTCAAATAAAAAAAAAAAAAACCTGTAAATACACTTTTCTCCCTCATCCTTGCATCTTTTTTTTCTGATTCTTTTAGCTAAATAACCCATTTTTTATGCTCTACCAGACCCTATATTTTAAACTAACTTTCATGCATTTTAAAAATGAAGACAGAATTACCTAGTTCCAAGCTTGCTTGAAGTATCTCCCTTTGAAATGCCCTAACTCCCCTTTTCTGAATTTCAGAACCTTTCTCGTGGACTCAGTTTCTCCTTCTTTTTCTTCTTTTCCCACCTTCTGGTTCTCTACTTTTTGATTTTTCTCACGAACTTCAGAACCTTTCTCGTGGACTCAGTTTCTCCATCTTTTTCTTCTCTTCCCACCTTCTGGTTCTCTACTTTTTGATTTTTCTCACGCATGCATTTGCATGCTCGGTTATAGCCGCTCCTCCCCCTAATTCTCTCATTCTTTCCCTCTCTTTCCTCTCCCTCTCTTTGACTTCCCTTTTTTATTCCCTTAATTCCCCCTCATTCCCTTATTTTGTTATGGGATTACGGCCATACTGTAATATCCCGAAAATCCGACAGGAGCTGGACTATACCCCAACCTAAGAAAAATAGGTTATGTGATATTAATGATTTGAATTAGTTCAGAATACGGTAAGCCATAACGGGACTTAATGCCCTCAGATATAAAATAAATATGGTCGAAAAATAATTAACCCAGTCAACCGAGTACTGAGATGAAAAAATGAAGCCAATACAAATAATTAATTATGAAAATTATGTAAAATTAAATATAAGACACGAACGGGCACCCAAAGATGGTAAAATAAATAATACTGATATTGAGCCAGCTTTATGGCAACTTTATTGACATTTCATAATTAATATTTTATGAAATAAAATATTATTAAATACGGTAAAAGATACCCCGGCTTGATGTCAAATTTACCGTCATTTTATAACTGAATATTTTATGAAATAAAATATTCATAAAATATTAAATACGATAAATATACCAAAAATATATTTATGTATGTATATATATGAAACAATACAGCTACAGTATATATATATATATATACATATTCAGTAAATTTACAAGTAAATATTATATAATATTGTATATAAGGAAGCTACCAGAACCAGAAGAAAGTAGAGAGAAAAGAAGAGCAGCCGAAGCTGCTATAAGGGGAGGTCGGTGAAGAAAAGAGGGAAAGATAAGAGAGAGGTGGTGCAGTGTGGAAGCTGCTGGATATATATATATATATATATATATACATACATATATACATATAACATGGCAGCGTTGGAAGCTTCTAGCGTGAAGCCTGTGGGAAGAATTTGGAGAATTCTAGGATCTGTCCGCAGAAAAGCTATTGGAGGAAGCTTTTAGCATGAAGCTTCTGAGTATATATATACATATATAGGGCTTCACAGAATGGATTTTAATTTGGATAAAAGGAAGCTGATTTTGGGGGGATATATGCGCATATATATATGCATGTGTGTAGCGGTACAAAGAGGGGAACGGAAGTGTGGAGTGAAGCAGTGCACAGCAAAGGATGGTTGCTTCAATCAGTTTAGGCGTTGGGTTTCTTGTGCAGGTGGAGGTTATGGATCGAAAAATTGAGAATCAAATTGGGGGTTTTTGATCCATTCAATAATTGGAAACTTGAAGCCTTCCATTATTCACATCAGATATGAGGATCTTGAGAGCAATCCAGGACATTTTGGAAGGATCCAACATCTATATATATTTGTGTGTGGGCAACAGGAAAAGAAGGGACTTCCGATTATCCAATTGATAGTGAGGTTCTTGCGTTGGAGAGTGACAATTGTCAGAGGAGTGCTGGGTCTTACTATATGGAGGATTCAGGTACTGTTACTGTGGGTTTGTAATGTCGCGGGGTGATGATGTTTTGTCCATGGGCACTGGTTTAAGGGATACGGCTGTTGCTCTTTAGAAGACTAATAATAGGCGTGATTTGGTGTTGTGTAGTTGGTGTCGTGTGGAGGAGAAAAGAACAGCAGCAACAGAACGCAGGAGCAGCGCACAGCAGCAGGAAGTGAAGAAGGTTCTATCGCTATCTCACCCATTTTGGTTGCTGAGAAAACTGAAGGAAAGGAAAGCTAGAGATTGAAGTCTGAATTGGGATTTTAGTGTGATTAATACTGCTGTTACTATCTGATTTGTTGGTGAAGAGGAATCTGTACGTGACAGTTGCTGTCTATTTTGTTAGTGAGGAAACATAGGATAATTTGAAAGTTTTGATGTGGGGTTTTCATGGGAGTCACCTGCGGTTTCTAAGAGACCTGTGGCTTGAGCAGGGCCCATTGACTGAAGGAAGTAATGCAATATCAGTTGTAGCTTCAGCCTTGCGGTGGTGTAATTGTTAGAGGCTATGGGTTTTGACTTTGCTTATAGCAATCGGAGCTACTGATTTAGAAGACTCTGCACAATAATCTGATGAGAGGAAGGTTGGGTTGAATGAGAATAGTAATGATGTTACTTCTGTTGTGAATTATGTGTAGCAGCTCACTTTGTAAATGAGGGCTCTACTAGTTTGTGCTAATACATTGCAGAGGACCACCTTGTGATGAGCTACTTGGATATTTTGCTGGGAATTTCAGTTTGTCACAGATTTTTCGTGACATATGGGTTCGTGAAAGTAGTTGCAGCACTTCAACAACGGTAATTGGGTAAAGAGGAGCTCATTGGGAGAGGCATATGAAGATGTTTGTATGATTCCAACTCTATGCTTCTTGTTACTACTGGGTTTGACTCTGTAATGAAAGCACATCAGCTGCAAGCTATCAAAGAGAAACTCAATTCTCATATTGGTGGTACAGGACAGCAAGGACTTGATGTTACATATATTGGAAAGAGCACATGTAGGTGCGTAGCTGGAGTTTAAGGAAGTGCAGGACTTGGAGAAAGCAAGGCAGAATATGCAAGGCTGTAAGTGATATAATTATTGTACTGTGTTGAGTGTGAGATGGATGCTAGCGGGTTAAATGATGATTGCAGTGCCGGTAGGATGTTGATTACAACCAGACAAAGGTTGGATATGTTCACATATGAGGCACATGAAGTCTTTTGGATGTTGAATCAATTATGATGCCATTAGAAAGATAGTGCCCAGGATATGCATGGACGTGGCTAACGTCGTATTAGGAGGGTATCTGTGAATGGAGATAAGCATATGTTTAGGTGAGTAACTCGAACTCCTGACTCGGTGTATATTTTCTGTGCTACCTGAACTTGTATACTATATTGCTTTATATGCTGAACTGTTTTATATATTGTGTTGTTTCAATGCATACTCTTTACACTGCACTACATGTGGCATGATTCTATCCTGCTTCTTGATATCTCCTGTTTTGATGTTGTTCGGGTTTGTTGTTCTAACCTGTTATGCGTCGTTCGGAGTCTATTTCGATTCTATTTTGTTATGTTGAGTCTTACTCTGGGCCCACCACAGGATTGAGTATGCCAATGGGTGAATGGCTGGCTATGAGGCGTGGTGAACTCAGCATCCGCTCAATCGTGTCCTGTTCCGCTTTAATACTAGGATGGCTGGCTATGAGGCGTGGTGAACTCAGGATCCTAGTACTCAGGCAATCCTGTCCTGTTCTGCTCTGATACTAGGATGGTTGGCTATGAGGCGTGGTGAACTCAACATCCCAGTACTCAGGCATCCGTTCAATTCTGTTCTGTTCTATTCTAGCTCTATTCTAATCTGTTCTGTCGATCCTGATCTATCGTGATTTGATATGATCTGTTTTTTACTTGAGTTGCATATGAGCATGCATTTTATATGATTTCATGTATATATAAAATGGTTTTGAAACCCATGGCAGGAACCTATGTTACTCACTGAGCTTATTTAAGCTCATTCCATTTCTCTAACATTTTTTTAGGATATATCTCCATAGGCCGAGAGGTATTTCCAGTAAGGATTTGATGGCACTAATTTGTGGAGACTTGGATTCTTGTGAATTGAATCTGGCTATTCAGGTAAGTGCCATGATATGACTCAGTTTATTGATATGCATTAGACGTATTAAGACATGGCTCATGATAATGGTACTCTAGAAAGATTAGATATGCCCTGTGTTATATGTTTGGTTATAGACGTACTATGTGGCTAAAGTTATTAGCTATCTAGTTTTAGATTTGCTCTGTGGTACATACCTTTGTGGTATTTATGGATGAGTTGTATCCTCGACATGAAAAGGTTTTAATTTTCGCTGCTCTGACCCTACATTTGAAATGCAATTCATCGCACGGTTCAGAAGTTTGCCTTTGGTTGGTCGCATTGTCGGTAGAGAGACCGGCAAGGCGGCTAACTGGCATCACATTTTCGGCATCCGCGTGGGGTGGGGTGCGAGATGTGACATATACGGTCAACTATATAATATATATATATATATATATATTTATATACAGATTACCATATTACAGTCATATTTCAACTATATATATATATATACATATACTGTTTACTATATATATATATCATGCCTATTTATTGATATATATTTATACACCTATATATATACACGTATATACTCATTTTCATATCTATATTTTTATTTATATTTATTTTGATTTTGATTTTCTTATTTTATTTTATTTTCCTTTTATTTTTATTTTATTTTATTTTAAATTTTATTTTTATTTCGGTATTCGTTTATGGCTTGCTCAGGTATCGCCCAATATTATTTGTAATTTTGAACTATTGATATTCCAAACCGCCCATTTCATTCAATATTAGAACAGAAAGTCCTAACGGCTCGGGTTTACATGACTCGCTCGATTACAACTTAGGTCAGGGTATTTCATTCTCCCCCCCTTAAATAAGTTTGGTACCCCAAACTTGACTAAACCATGGTGCAAATAAATGAGGATACTGAGCACGTATTTCATCTTCTCGTTCCCAAGTGGCTTCCTCAAGTTGAGAATTCCTCCATAATACCTTCACTAGTGGAATGGTATTGTTCCGTAGAACTTGCTCTCGTTGGTCTAAGATCTGTACTGGCTGCTTAATATAACTCAAGTCCTCCTGAACATTTAATGGCTTGTGTTCAATTATCTGATCTAGGTTGTGCACACATTTCCTTAACATCGAAACACGGAACACATCATGTACGTGTGCTAACTCAGATGGCAATGCTAGCCGATACACTACTAGTTTGACTCGTCCAACAATCTTGAACGGTCCAATGTATCGTGGCCCTAGTTTCCCTCTCTTGCCAAATCTGACCATTCCTTTCATCGGTGATACCTTCAGGAACACGTAGTCACCTGTCGTGAACTCCAACTCTCGTCTTCTAGTGTCAGCGTAACTCTTTTGTCGACTCGGAGTTGTTAGTAAACGCTGCCTGATCAGATGGATCTTATCGATGGTCTACTCTTCTATCTCTGGCCCAAATAGTTTTCTATCACCCATTTCCATCCAGCATCGTGGAGATCTACACTACCTGCCATATAGTGCCTCATACGGTGCCATACCAATGTTGGATTGGTAACTATTGTTGTACGTGAACTCTACTAATGGTAGTTGATCCTTCCAGCTTCCCTTGAAATCAATGACACAGAATCGCAGTAGGTCTTCCAATGTCTGTATTGTCCTCTCGAATTGTCCGTTTATCTCAGGGCGGTATGCAGCGCTTAGACTCAACTCGGTACCCATAGCCTTCTGTAGACTCCTTCAGAACTTAGACACAGATCGTGGATCTCGGTCGGATACAATAGATACTGAGACTCTATGTAATCGAACGATCTCTCTGATATAAAACATGGCCAATCGTTTTAAAGTCTGAATCATTTTGTTCATAAGAAAATGGGTTGTCTTTGTTAATCTGTCGACGATTACCCATATAGAATCTTTCCCATGTGATGTCTTAGGCAACCTTGATACAAAATCCATCATGATATGCTCCCATTTCCATTTTGGTATTGGCAGTGACTGTAAAAGTCCTCTTGGCTTCTGGTGCTCAACCTTGATCCGCTTGAACTCCATATATCGTGCAATGTATTCAGCTATATCCTTCTTCATCCTTGACCACCACTAAGTGCTCCTCTTATTCTGGTACATTTTTGTATTTCTCAGGTGTATCGTAAATCTAGAACTGTGTGCCTCAACAAGAATCTCCTTCCTAATCTCAGGTACATCTGGCACGTAGATCCTATTATGATAGTACAACACCCTATCTCGTATAGTGAACCCTGTATTCCCTCCAGTCTCAACCTCTTGGCGAAGATTAACTAACTTTTCATCGTGAGCCTGTAATTCCCTGATCTTGTCAACAATCATAAGACTGATTGTGACGTTAGCACACATTGCCCTAGAACCTAACAGAATCACCTTAACCTCCATGGCCTCTAAATCTTATAGTAGCTCTTCTTGTGTAGTCAACAAGTAAGCAAGACTCTCTGATGACTTTCTGCTAAGAGCATTAGCTATTGCATTCGCATTCCCTGGATGATACTGTATACTGAGCTCATAGTCCTTGATCAACTCTAACCAACGTCGTTAGCGCATATTGAGCTCCTTTTGTGCAAACAAGTACTTGAGACTTTTGTGATCGGTGAAAATCTCACATGTGGCTCCGTATAGATAATGCCTCCAGATTTTAAAGGTAAAGATAATAGCTGTAAGCTCGAGGTCGTGAGTTAGATAGTTCTTTTCATGTGGCCTCAGTTGTCGTGAAGCATAAGCCACTACCTTTCCCTGTTGCATCATAACACACCCCAAGCCTTGGTATAAGGCATCACTGTAGATCACAAAGCCTTTTTTCCCATCTGCTACTGTTAGGATTGGAGCTATAACCAGTTGGTTCTTCAGTTCTTGAAAACTCCGCTCCTTCTCTTAAGTCCAAATGAACGAAACATTCTTCCTAGTTTGCTGGGTGATTGACATAGCTATCTTGGAAAGATTGATCTACTCCTATAGCTTTTGTAGGACCTTCCTCAAATGCGCCTTGTGCTCTTCCTATTCTTAAAATAGACCAGAATATCATCGATGAATACGATTACGAAATCGTCTAAGTACAGCTTGAATACTCTGTTCATTAAATCCATGAATGCGGCTAGGGCATTAGTCACTCCAAAAGTCATGACCAAGAACTCAAAATTCCTATACCGAGTCCTGAACGCTGTCTTTCGAATGTTTGTGGGTCTAACTTTCAACTGGTGATAACCAGACCTCAGATCAATCTTTGAGAACACCTGAGCTCCCTTCAATTGGTCAAATAAATCATCTACCCTGGGCAGTGGATACTTGTTTTTTATGGTGACCTTATTCAGTTCACGATAATCTATACGTAGTCTCATGGTCCGATACTTCTTCTTGACAAATAGTACAGGTGCACCCCATGGCGATGAATTGGGCCGTATGAAACCCTTGTCTAGCTGGGGCCATTCTGTAAGGTGTCTTAGATATCGGTGTAGTGCTTGACAGTATGTCAATGCTAAACTCAATCTCTCTGTCCCTGGGCATCCCTAGAAGATCATCCAAAAACACCTCAGGGAATTCCCTAGTAATGGGAATCTACTCCAACACAAGCTGCTATGACTCAGTGTTCTAGATACTACACAAGAAACCATGGCACCCCTTATGAAGTAAACGCCTAGCCTGTATAGTAGAAACAAAATAAGGTGAAGCCATCACTCTTGCCCCCTCAAACTCAACAGTCGGAAATTTGGGATTCTGAATAAGCACTCTCTTGGTCACACAATTTATTGTAATACCCCGACCCGAGAATGTCGGGTAATGAGACACGTTTCACGAGGTTATGAAAAAATGAGTGTAAATATTATGCCCTTAAGAATATGATAAATTAATTTAATATAATTAATTTATTAATATGAGAAATTAAGTATTAGTTATAATTAATATAAAATGTGATGATTAATTTATAAAATATAATTAATTGAATAACTAATTTATTAATTAATTAAACATAAGAAATTAATTAAACATATATATATATATATGTGTGTGTGTGTGTGTGTGTGCATAGAACCGTGAGGGTGTGTGAGTGTGTGATATATATTATATATATACATACATATATATATATATATATATATATGGAGGAGACATGAAGTTAAGGAAGGTAAGGTACCTATGTACCATATATGTATATTATATATGCAAGTAGGTGAAGAATTATGGAAGAAGGAATGGCCCCAAATCAGAAAGTAAGGGAGGTATGGGCTGATTTGATGGAGAATGGGAGTGAAGTGATGGCCGTAGATCCTTATACACATATGTACACAATCATATACACACCTCATTACAACACACGAAAAAGAGAGAGAGAGAGAGAGTTCAGAAGAAGAGAAAGGAGACCTCGGAGGAAGGAGGAGGAAGAGGGAGTCACTGTTAGAGGTAAAACATAAAAAACTTAACATTTTCTCTCTCTAGAAAACTTTTCTACGTATGAACTATTTAAGCATTGTTAGTTTACATATGATGTTTATAACATGTTTTAACAAGGTTAAGCATGAAATTGGAGCTTAAAAACACAGCAAAAATGTAAACCCACGAAGAACCACCATGGGAGGACCTTGCTCAAGCAGGTCTGAACCCATGGTGATTAAACCATGTTTGGCTCATGGGGACCTCGACTAAACCCTCTAAGGGTGTTAAAAAACCCTACTACGCGACCACCAAGCTCATGATTTAACCTTCAAAAATTCAATTGCAGGTTCGGGTTCCCAAAACAAAACTCAAAAACATGAGATTTAACCTACCCTTGTTAATGAAATATGAAACCTCATGAATAGAGGAACAAAACAAGCCCAACTTCATGGGAAATGATCAAGAAATGAGTATGAACCGACGGTTTACAGGTCTGAATTATCGAGGCTTAAACCGAAGCAAATAGTTCACTTTGAACTCCAAAACGAATGCCAAATGGATTCTGGGTTCCTCAAGAACAAAACAAAACAAAAACAGTGAGGATCCATTGATCCAAACTGTACGAAATTAAAGAAAATGAAAATCGGGGATTAGGGCAACACAGGGATGATCGTGGGGAAGACGACACTGTTTTGGGTCGGTTATGGGTCAGTTACGGGTCAGGGTCAAACCGGATCCAACGGGTCAGGTTTATTTATACGGCAACGTTTTATTTTCAATTTAAAAGACATTAGGGCTGACATCATCGTGACATCAGCAATACGTGGCAAACCGGCTAAACCGGTTGGTTTGTAAAGGAACTGGACCGGTTCACTTCAAATTGGACCAGACCAACTGGTTTTTTGATTTATTTAAAATTAAATAAACCAAAGCTTTTGTTATTTACGGATTGACCCCAGAATTTCTAAGAAATCCTACTGTGGCCCAACTGGGGGAAAATTTATTCAATTTGACCCCCTGGAAAATAATTAAATAATTAAATTATTTAATAAATAAAGTAAAATGACTATTTTGCCCCTAGGTCATATATGAAGCAAATAAAGTCCAAATCAAACATATGAATAGTGTATCCTTACTATTTTGGATATTCTGAGACTAATGGTAGGGTCTGTTTTACGAGATGGGGCCCCAAAAAATAAAGACACGTAAAGGGGTAAAAGACCAAAATACCCCTTGTCCAAAATTAACAAGTTATTAGTGTATTCTTACTATCTCGGACCTTCTGAGTCTAATGGTGAGGTCCACGACTCGAGATGAGGTCCCGAACATAAAGACACGTAAGGAGGTAAAATGAGCAAATTAACCCTAGTACCTCAGAAGCCAAATTAAAACCAGAGAAGGTCTAAATTGACTTTCCTCGACCTTCTGGACTCAATAATGGAGTCCAAATTACGAAACGAAGTATGAAAAATATGACACGTAAAATGGTAAATGACCATTTTGTCCTTTTACATACAAAAGTCCAAATTAAATTCTAAGAAAGCCTAAACTTACTTTTTTCGACGTTCCAGACTCAATGGTAGAGTCTATTCGACCAAAGAAATGTCTAAAATAAAAAGACATAAAATTTGTTGAAT
The DNA here is from genome assembly GCA_008638375.1 of Nyssa sinensis. Classification (NCBI taxonomy): domain Eukaryota; kingdom Viridiplantae; phylum Streptophyta; class Magnoliopsida; order Cornales; family Nyssaceae; genus Nyssa; species Nyssa sinensis. The sequence goes on from CM018032.1 coordinate 29,985,942, forward strand.
AGCATCTGTCAGATGACTATAAATTAAAGTAATGCCAAAGCACTAATCTGAGGCGTGTACAAAGAAATGAATTACGAAAAAACACAACACGTAAATATGTGAAGTAAATAAATTTAAATTAAAGTTTATGGAGCTACCAAAAAAGTATAAATTGAAATAAATTCAATTCCTAACACATTAATTGTGTCATAGGTTAAGAGTACGAGTTAAGTTAAATACATATGAAATTATGAAATCGTTTTAGGATCTAATACGATTTAAGCATAAGTTAAGGAATATCGAGATGATATTACAATGAATGTGAAGTTGATGAAATGTTTATGAATTATTCTTAGGAGCTACAAGGAAAGTGGGAAAGCGCATTATTAGCACTAACCCTAAAGGACCAAGGTGAGTAACCCTGTATTTGAAGTGGAGATTTAACTCCATGGATTTGAAAAGGTTTTAAATGCAAAGATATGAAGTGTTTGAAATTCCAAATTCAGTATTTACATGATTCAGTTTTAAATTGTTCTGTTTTATAAACTCTATTATGGCATGCTTAGTAAATGGATTCTACCATATTTTTCTTCAAACATATTTCAGCATGTCTAAAGTTTTAAATGCCAAATTATGTAAAGTGTTCTGATTTTGTTATATAAAATGTTTTAAGGATTTCTTATGAAATTATGTACATGATGTTTTAAATGTTCATGAGAAGCACCTATTTGAAGAAATCATGTATTCAATGTATTTGAATGTAAGAAAAATTGTGCCTAAGCACCATGGGTTTTTGGTTGGGTTGTACGGAACTTAGCCGACTTTTCAAATAACAGATTCTTGGGTTGTGCGGAACTCAATTAATCTGTAAAAATATGATGGGATTTTGGGTTGCACGGAACTCAATTTACTGTGAAAATGCTAGGTAGCAGGATCTAATCCCCCAAGCATGATATACTTCGAGGAATCCTATCTGTTCTATCAGGAAATGAGTCTTACCTACCTTTTAGGGACCAGGAAGACGATCCTGATCGGTTCAGTTAGGTTATCTCCATTTATACGTAATATGGGAGTCCGGTTCGAAACGGATTCTACTAATGAAAGAGATAAGATAACAAATGAGTTTGAAAATGGAAGCAAGTTTTACCCTCATTTTCAATATGCATATGTTTTGAGTTTTATATACTCTATTTAAGAAATACATGTTATGTTATATGTTTTGAAGTTTATATGAAGAAGTATATGTTAGCTTGAATACTTTTAAATGTTTTAAAGCTATCTGTTTTATGAAATGCATATGTTTTGAGTTATATACTCTATTTGACGAAGTACGAGTTTAGCTTAAATACTTTAAATGTTTTGAAGCTATCTGTTTTAAGAAATGCATATTTTCTATGTTCAAGTATACGAGCAATTGGCAGTGAATGTTTTACAAACTCTTATGTACTAAAAATCACTGCTAATTGAAACCCCATGACGAATACTAGAATTGCTCACAAGCTTAGATTAGCTTACCCGGACTTTGTTCGGATCCCCCTTTCAGGTGATTGACAATAGGGCTGATTTGAAGACGATGAGGATGAGCCTAGCTGTTTTTGGAAAGGGACATCTAAGTAGTTCTTTTGTTAAGTATCATGAACTTAAGATGTAACCTTGGTTTTAGTAAGGTAGTGAACTGTTATGTATTAAGCTCCGAGGGGCAGCTGAACATGTATCTATTATAAAAGCCTTTAAGTTTTTAGTTATGCTTTGAATGTATGATCATGTGTACCATTGTGAATAGCGGTAGTATCGGACGGATGTGCAAATTTTAAAATGAGAAAAGAAAAGAAAAAGTTTTTCACGCTTCCGCAACCATATGAAGCACATCTATTCGATACCGTCACTTATATACAAGCCTTGCCCTAAGGCTTCCGGGCCGAAAGGTGGTGGTCCCTGACTCGAGATCTGCACAGGGTGGGTTTCGGGTCGTGACATTTATAGTGGCGTGGTTTGCAGTCAACCAGTCCATTCTGAGAATAAAATCATACCCATAGATTTCTAATGGTATTAAATCAGCAAGTAAAGGTATCCTCATAACTCGTATATCACAATCCTTATACTTGGCCTCCCCCAATAATGATTTTCCCGATGGTATCATTACATTAAGTAAATAGCCTAGGGGTTCTGTTAATCTGCTCAACTTAACAGAATATGCAGGAGGTATAAAATAGTGCGTAGAACTAGTATCGAATAAAACATGGGCAGGTTGTGAACAAACTAAAAGGGTACCTACGACCGTAGAAGTTGAAGCCTATACATCTCCTAGCACTATGGAGAAAACCCGTTTGGCTTGCTACGAGACATTTCCCTATCCAGTCCTACAGTTCAGAGGCCTGTTCACCATGGCTGTTGGCGCTGGTGCTGGTGCCCTTAGTGCTAGTGCTGGTGCCCTAACTAAAGCGGCACTAGGTTGTGGCTTGGTTGGCCTGGGGGCACTCTCTTGCAAAATGTCTAACTTGGCCACAATAATAGCAAGCATTACTGTCCCTCAGACATTGGCCCCTATGAACTTTATGAAAGTTGGGGCATTTAGCTACGGTCCCCTCAGTATTGCTCGGCCTCCTCTACCTGGGCCCTAAAGCTCCGGATCCAGTCCTGGGTCTGGTGAATGAGGGTCCTTGCCTAGAGGAAGAAGACCCTGGCCTCTGATTCTGACTGCCACCTGACCTCTAATTTTCCCATCTCTTAGCGAACTCCTCGCCCCCCTCTCAATGATTTTAGCGGTGGTTACTACCTCATTGTAGGTAGGTAACTGTTGAGGCCTCAATCTGTCCTTAATGGCCCATCGTAGCCCTTCCTCAAACTTTCGGGCCTTGAAATCCTCACTGTTGACAACATTAGGGGCGAATCTGGCCAACTCAGTGAACGTGGCCTCATACTACTCCACTGTCATATTTCCTTGCTGTAGTACCGTGAACTCAATAATTTTTTGGTTCTTCACCTCTCGAGAAAAGACTTCTCATTAAAAACCGTGGTAAAGGGTTGCCAATCCATGTCTGGTGTCACAACCTGGAATCCACCCTATGTAGATCTCGAATCGCGACCGCTACCCTTCAGCCTATGGGTCGTCAGGTGACGCTTCACATGAGCAACGGCGCTAGACGACGGTGTAGTGCGGCTAGGATTGGCAAATTGCGGAAGCGTGAAAAACCTTTTTTTTTTACATCCACACACCCACCCAGTACCATCGCTTCTTCTTCTTCTTTGGAGTAGTAAATAATTAACATACATTAAGAGCATACTAAAAATTTAAAGTTTTACATAACAAATATTTGTTTTCCCCTCAGGGCTTAAGTACATAATTGTCCCAAAATTACAAAAGCAAAATTCGACCAACTATAGGTCCTAATGTTCCAAAAGTCCTTGATCATAGTGGAGCTGCTAATCGCCAGTCCTTAAATTGGGCAAGGCTCCCATTCATCATCAATACCTGAAAAATGTTGGGATAATAGGAGGAGCTTCAACAAGCCCAATGAGTAATTCCAGTACTTTGTCATGGGTTTTCAACTAGTAGTCGGTTAGTTATAAGAAAAAGTTCATATAAACATACACTACCAATTATATATATTTTCAGATACAGAAAACAGAATTCTTTAAAAAGATAGCGTGAAGCATACAAGGCATTCAAGCTAGGCACGTATTTCAATAATCGTACAATATCAGATGAATCTTCAAATCACATAGCATGATGCATTTTTAAAGCATTCAATATGTAACAAAATTTATAGCCATTTGAAAGTCAATGAGATAATTTGAAATCCTTTCCATGAAAATAGGAGGATGCAAATTTCTTCTTCTTCAAAACTTCAAAGGGGTATATAAAAACCCGTTTCAGATAAATGAGGGTTTAAAACCCTGCTACCATTTCTGAAAATGCTACCATTTCTGAAAACATTTTCATCTTTTCACTTTTTAACTAGAGGATCCGTTTCGAACCAGACCCTAATTTTACTTCAAAGAGATCTCATGCCTGGGGGATAAACCTTTTACCAAGCATCTGCAAAATTGAGAACTCGATGGGAGCTCAATAGTTTTTGATGCTTATGCATCATTATCTTGCAAAAACATAGCTTCTTCAAGAAATGCTTTTCATGAGCATTTAAAACATGGCTTCTTCAAGAAATGCTTTTTATGAGCATTTAAAAACATGACTTCTTCAAATAGATGCTTTTCATGAGTGTTTGAAATATGATTTTTCAAATAGATGCTTTTCATGAGTATAAAAATATGGCTTCAATAAAAAAGGTGAATTTTCATGAGTATTTAAAACTTGGACAGTTTAACAGAGTTTTTAAATACTTGGAGGACCATACTTGAAACATTTAACACATGAGGTTCAGGAATTTAAATCACGATGTACAAGAATTTATTAAAGCATAGATATAATAAAAGCATTTATTTTAAGAGGCATTGAATAAAATTGATGTTTGCAAAGACATGCAGAAAATAAACGTACCAACTGTCAGCAATATCAAGAAGTGAATTTTGCATGCCATGTTAGAATTTATAATTAAAACGACAGTGCATTTGAAATGTAAATCATATAAATACGAGAATTTAAATTTAGAAGTATTGCAGATATTTTCATAAAAACACTTCAGAATATTTGAACTTCAAATTTCTTCAGAATCCATGGAGATTAAAAACCTCCACTTCAAAGTACAGGATTACTCACCTTGCTCCCCTGGGTTTGTACTACTGGTGGGCCTTTCCCTTCCCTTTGTAGCTCCTAAGAAAATTATAAAGAACTCATCAACTTCATATTTACTTTAAATTATTAACTATTGATGCTTTTTCATTTAATTTTAGGCCCGACGTTTTTATTTGAGATTACACACACGCAACATAGATATATAATACCACCTATATTTTATTTGTTCCATTTTAAAAATAATTATTTTGGTTGCATGAAAGGCCATTGGCCAATTTAGGAGGTGGAGCCTTGTTATTTCATGCATATCTACATATATTTTGTAATATAAGACACAATTAGGTGGGCAGCCCAATTGGCTACTTTTGGGCTTTAAGACCTTTCCTATTTTGGGTCAAGGGTTCAAAACCCATTGGCCTCAATTTGGGGCTTATTTTTGCTATTTTCATCTTTGTGCTTTTTTGGCATTTAATTTATTTATTTTAACTTTTTGCATTATTTTCCACTTTGTGAATTTGGATTTAATATTCACTCCTTCACGTATCGATTTCATAAATCGTAGCCGTAGATTTTTTTTTTCTCAGAATTGACCTCGTTAAGGTCTCGAAACTATTTGAAATTATCGTTTGTTTCTCAATTAATTTTTCTTAATTATTCTATTAAGGGTCACTAATTAATAATTAGTGGCTAAATCATTATTTAATCGAGTCGGGGTGTTAATCCTCCCCTCCTTAAAAAGAGCTTTATCCTCAAAACTCAAAGGTTCGTAGTCGTCATATGACTCTGTCCCCCCCCCCCCCCTTTTTGTTTTCCTCATTATTTGCATCTAATTATTCATGTGTCTTAATAGTCAAATTAAATAACAAGACATATGCTGCAAGGAAACAATTAAGTATTGAACAGGGTTCCTAGCTGATCGATAGGGGTCTGTGCAGCTTTAGAAAAGATATTGTATACTCGACTGTACCTCAAAGGTTCCTTGCTTCCTCCCAGTTTCTCGACTGTCAGGGCTTGAGATTGTAGTGCTTCCGAATAAGCTATCACCGTAGGCTCCTTGGTGTTCTGACTCCACTTTGGGCAATCCTTTATGAGGTGCCCGGTCTACCCACATTTATAGCAAGCCCTGGTAAGACGCCGGCAGTCCCTGGAATGGTATTTCTGGCAAGTAAAACACAGTGGAGTCCCTGAAGTCTTTTAGCTGGCATTACCCCCTTCATTCACAGAACTTGTACTCTTTGCCCCAGTCTTTGTCCTCTTCATTTGCTGAGGAATGGTGCCCGTCTTATTCTTGTTTTTCTTTTGAGTTAAGGCATTATTGGCTCTCTCAAAAATCTTGGCATGGTTTACCACTGTATTGTATGTCGGGAGTTCAAAGGGCTCAAGTTTGTACCTAATCATCCCTAAGGCCACTCTCAAATTTCCTGGCCTTTAGATCCTCTGTAGCAATGGTGTGGGGTGAAAAGTGAGACAACTTCATAAATTTTGCCTTACTATTGTTCCACAGTCATATTCCTTTGGGCGAGGGTTGCAAATTCGGCTATTTTCGCATTCATAGTTGATTGTGGAAAGTACTTGTCATAAAAGACTTACAGGACTCGCGCCCAAGTCATGTGGGGTTCCCTCTCCTTCTCTAGAAGCCACCAACTGTATACTGCATCCTTGAAGGTGAAGCCAGCAAAGGAGACCTTCTGCTCCTCAGTACATGGAAGAACGGTAAAGATCCGCTCTATCTCTTGGACCCACGCCTCGGCCTCGATCGTGGAATCAAGTCCGTCAAACCTCGGCAGTTTGAAGCTTTGAAATGTCTTGTGCGTGGCAGTAGTCCTGGCCTCCACAAGCTGTCATTGGTCTTGAGGTGGCCCAGGATTTGGTGCTTGTTGCCTTGCATAGGTCTGGGCTTGGACATTATTCATGGTCCGAGCCATCGTTTCCAGGATCTGCTCGACCCTATTCAACCTCTCGTTAGAATTGCCCATATTCCCTCGTGTGTTCACCATTATTTCTGTTACAAAAGATAAACAATTGTTAGTTTATCTTCATGCACCATAATATATAAGGTTATATTTATTTACCTTGAATTTTTTTAAAAATTAATTTGGTTTATCTTTTTCAGATAAGTACTAGGTTTTATAGCCTACACTTACTTCTAATCTTCAGACTCTACTCCTTCTACTCTACCGTGGGTCCCATACCCCGCCTTCATATTAGATCATGTACTTCAGATAATTTTCTTCACTTACCGCGGGTGCCATCCCCTACCTTCCTATCAGATCGTGTACTTCGGAACATTTACTTCACCTACCGCGAGTCCCATACCCCGCTTTCCTATCACGTACTTCAGAACACTTACTTCATGTTACTGCGGGTCCCATACCCCGCCTTCCTATCACGTACTTCAAATCATTTACTTCATGTATTCACGGGTCCCATACCCCGTCTTCCTATCAGATCATGTATTTCACCTAGGTTTCTCTTAATAACTCATTAGCTATTCTTCAATTTCTTAGGTAGCCTAAGACCTACCTAAACTTCTAGTTCTGTTGCTAGTCCTTTTAGTGTTGCTTAAGTCTTTTAAGTCAACCTAGTGCTCTGATACCACTCTGTCACAACCCCAAATCTGGCCTCTACGGATTAAGGATCGCGACCGCCACCCTTCGGCCCGTGGGCCGTCGGGTGAAGCTTCATGTGAGCAACGGCACTAGACGGCGGTGCATTGCAGCTTGGATTGGCAAATTGCGGAAGCGTGAAAAACCTTTTTTTTTTTTTTACATCCGCACACCCGCCCAGTACCATCGCTTCTTCTTCTTCTTCGGAGTGGTAATTAACTAACATACATTCAGAGCATAGTAAAAATTTAAAGTTTTACATAACACATATCTGTTTGTCCGTCGGGGCTTAAATACATAATTGTCCCAAAATTACGCTAACAAAATTCGACCAACTATAGGTCCTAATGTTCCAAAAGTCCTTGATCATAGTGGAGCTGCTAATCGCCAGTCCTTAAATTGGGCTAGGCTTCCATTCATCATCAATACCTGAAAAATGTTGGGATAATGGGGTGAGCTTCAACAAGCCCAATGAGTAATTCTAATACTTTTTCATGGGTTTTCAACTGGTAGTGGGTTAGCTATAAGAGAAAGTTCATATAAACATACACTACCAATTGTACATATACTTCAGATACAGAAAATACAATTCTTCAAAAAGATAATGTGAAAGATACAAGGCATTCAAGCTAGGCACGTATTTCAATAATCATAGAATGCAAGAATCTTCAAATCACGTAGCATAATGCATTTTTAAAGCATTTAATATGCAACAGAATTTATAAACATGTGCAGAATAGCCATTTGAAAGTCAAGGAGAGAATTTGAAAACCTTTTTATGAAAATAGGAGGATGCAAATTTCTTCTTCTTCAAAACTTTAAAGGGGTATATAAAAACCCGTTTCAGATAAATGGGGGTTTAAAACCTGCTACCATTTCTGAAAACATTTTCATCTTTTCACTTTTTAACTAGAGGATCTGTTTCGAACCAGACCCTAATTTTACTTCAAAGAGATCTCATGCTGGGGGATAAACCTTCTACCAAGCATTTGCAAAATTGAGAACCCGATGGGAGCTCAATAGTTTTTGATGCTTATGCGTCATTATCTTGCAAAAACATAGCTTCTTCAAGAAATGCTTTTTATGAGCATTTAAAACATGACTTCTTCAAGAAATACTTTTTATGATAATTTAAAAACATGACTTCTTCAAATAGATGTTTTTCATGAGCGTTTGAAATATGATTTTTCAAATAGATGCTTTTCATGAGTATAAAAATTTGGCTTCAATAAAAAGGGTGAATTTTCATGAGTATTTAAAACTTGGGCAGTTTAACAGAGTTTTTAAATACTTGGAGGACCATACTTGAAACATTTAACACATGAGCTTCAGAAATTTAAATTACGATGTACAGGAATTTATGAAAGCATAGATATAATAAAAACATTTATTTTAAGAGGCATTTAATAAAATTGACGTTTGCATGGACATGCAGAAAATAAACGTACCAACTGTCAGCAATATCAAGGGGTGAATTTTGCATGCCATGTTAGAATTTATAATTAAAATGACAGTACATTTGAAAATAAATCATATAAATACGAGAATTTAAATTTAGAAGTATTGCAGATATTTTCATAAAAACACTTCAGAATATTTGAACTTCAAATTTCTTCAGAATCCATGGAGATTAAAAACCTCTACTTCAAAGTACAGGATTACTCACCTTGCTCCCCCGGGTTTGTACTACTAGTGGGCCTTTCCCTTCCCTTTGTAGCTCTTAAGAAAATTCTAAAGAACTCATCAACTTCATATTTACTTTAAATTATTACCTATTGATGCTTTTTCATTTAAATTTAGGCCCGACGTATCCTATTCTCTTATAATTGGTCTTATCGGTCTATTGTGGTAATTAATAAATTTTATCTTTCACGTGACTTATTTTTTCATACTTATTTTGGTATTATGGACCTCAACATTGGGTCCGGAACGTCGAAGAAAGTCAATTTAGACCCTCTCGACTTTTTATTTGGCTTCGGGCACATTAGGGGCAATTTGGTAATTTATACTTTAACGTGTCTTAAATTTTTCGGAGTCCCGTCTCATAAAACGAACCCCGCCATTGGGTCCAGAATGCCCAAAATAGTCAAAATACACTATTCGTTTATTTATTTTGGATATCGGCTCATTTTACTATTATTAAATCAATTAAATTAATTAATTACATAATTATATAATATATATATTTTTGGTTGAAAGTATTTAACAGTGGCAGAGGTGGCTTAGTGGTAGAAGGGGAGTGTTTTAGGGCTTGGGCAGTGAAGGTCATGGTTTCGAACCTGGGGAGCCGCAGGGCTCCCCCATTTTTTTTTCATAAAATTCACGTGCCAAAAGCAGACGATAGGCTAAACGAGGATAAGGTATCCCTCACACGCATAGGGTTATTAAAAAAACCAAAACAACCCCAAACGACACCGTTCCACTAATGTGGTGGCTTGCCCCACGCCTCGACACGTGTCTGAGTCGACATAGTGTGTAGCCACCTCGGTCCGGATCGGTTGAGTCAACTCACGAGTTAACTCGGCAGGGTCTTCTTCTTCCCCCATACCTGCGCACTGTAGCTCTACAACCCTAGCTACAATTCTTCCTAATTTCATGGATTTCAACTACAATTCGAGGGGTTTGGATGGCATCACTAGGTTTCTGCGTGTTCTAGGGATGGTTAGGCATTGATTTGGTGGATCAATTCGAGCTTGAACGCTCAGTGGAAGGTCCATGGGTGTTCTCGGTCCTAGGTCTTTTTCCTAACCAATTTAAGGCTGTTTTCCATTCGGTTTGTTGCATTGGACACCTTGAGTCACGGTGTGTTTATTTATAAGCCTGCATGCAAGCTTAAGTGTGTCTACAAGGACTTGCCATTCTTGGCAAATCGGTGCTTCGCTGGAACAGTGTTCACTCATGAGCCAATGCCTTGGGTTTCTTGTTTTTCCTCCCTTTTTCCTCATGTGTTTCATGACTCAAGACTTAGAAGTGGTCAGTGTGTGTGTTTTGAGGTTAAACCAGAAATCTTCCAACCTTTCAACAATGGTGGTTTATGTACGGCCATGTCTCTGGGTTGTTCTAGGGTCCAAAATACCACTCCCTAATCCTAATTATATACTCTAGCTAACATATATGCAATAGCAAATACTAAAAATAGGTTGTATATATAGGAAAATTCTTAGAGAGAGAAAACGTTGGTTTTGAAATTTTTACCCCAACGATGGTGTCTTCCTCTCCTCTTTCTTGATTTGTGATATTCTTAGATCAGGTCAGCCATGCAAGCATCCTTTTCTCCCTTCTTCTTCTTCTTCTTCTTCTCCCTCCTTCTCCCTTCACTTTCTCTCTTTAACTCTCTCTCTCTCTCTCTAGGTTTCTCTCTCTAGTTGACTTACACTTATCTCATAATCTGATTTTCTGATTTGAGATTACACACACGCAACACAGATATGTAATACCACTTATATTTTATTTGTTCTATTTTAAAAATAATTCTTTTGGTTGCATGAAAGGCCATTGGCCAATTTGGGAGGTGGAGCCTTGTTATTTCATGCATATCTACGTATAATTTGTAATATAAGACACAATTAGGTAGGCAGCCCAAGTGGCTACTTTTTGGGCTTTAAGACTTTTCCTATTTTACGTCAAGGGTTCAAAACCCATTGGCCTTAATTTGGGGCTTATTTTTGCTATTTTTCCCTTTGTGCCTTGTTTGGCATTTAATTTATTTATTTTAACTTTTTGCATTATTTTCCACTTTGTGAATTTGGATTTAATATTCACTCCTTCACGTATCGATTTCTTAAATCATAGCTGTAGATTATTTTTTTTCTCCGAATTGACCTCGTTAAGGTCTCGAAACTATTTGAAATTATCGTTTGTTTCCCGATTACATTTTCTTAATTATTCTATTACGGGTCACTAATTAATAATTAGTGGCTAAATCATTATTTAATTGGGTCGGGGTGTTACATCTGGTTCCCTTGCCTCCTCAAGCAGCCACCATTTACGTGTAGCCCCCTTGAACCGATATGTGGCATATGCCACCTTCTGTGTCTCATTGCATAGTAGGATATGGAAAATCCTGTTCATCTCCAAGAGCCACTGCTCTACAGTATGGCTCCCTGGGTACCGTCGAAGTGTGGAGGCTTTATCTTTTGAAACCGTTCATATAGGAATGTCAAATCACGCTCATTCCCTTGATAGCTACCCAAGTTGACTGGCCTCTCCTGTCACACTAGATGGCTAATACCCTCGTTGACAAGTTGTTCTTGTCATACTGGCTGACTCGTAGCCATGTTAACAGGCGGCTCCTATCGTACTGGTTGATTAGTACCTGTCTGATTTGTACCAGCTTGACTCCAGGATAAGGCCTCGATAACCCTCTCCCAATTGTTCCAATCACTTGATGCACTCCATAGCGGCTGCGGTAGTCCTTGTGTCAACCATTGCTGAAAAAGATATTCAGTATATTTACATAAGATAACTGTCAGTAGCCACGTAAATTTAAAGATAAAGGTATCGGTATTACTATTGCTTCATTTCTAGACGTAACAGTTCTAGTGTTTTATTCCTATCTCCCATGACTCTCTAGCACCTAAAACTGAGCTCTGATACCAAACTGTCACGACCCGAAACCCATCCTATTCGGATCTCGTGTCGCGGGGCCAACTCGATGGCCGCCCCTACTTTTTTCATTCTTTGTATCAATAATAACAATAAATAATGTGAACATAACATTAAATTGCGGAAGTCTTAATGCAAAATGTTGTTCAATGACTGAAAAATGTAATTGAAATAACTAAACATAAAACCACTTTTAGGTGGTAAGTACATGGGAGAGACTACATCATTCTATCATGCTCCTCAATTGTCTCCCTAAGCTTCTGATCTCCTAATGTGTTTCTCTAGCATACTCACTTGAAAAAGATAGTAAGTGGGGTGAGCTAACAACGCTTAGTAAATAAAAGCCTGTCTCTCATACAGGTTATGGCTAACATAGAAATATATACTAATAGGGTGAACATAATAGCCAATCATGGAACAGTTGTAGTTAACGGTGAAAATGCCACAATGGCCAATAAATAGTAAGGCACAATAACAAGTGTGAGTAATGGTAGCATAAATATGGGAAAAGCTCAATAATCACAATCAACATAAACATACTGCCACAAAAATTCTGTCACAGTCAAGTCCAATAAATAAGGAAACTATCAACATAGATCCATTCATAGGGAAATGAAAACATCCTATGAATCCAATAACGTCAATCATAATAGTCAAACATGAGTGATGCATTTACTCTATTCAGGGTTTGGCAGACCCTCGGTCTTTCGGGAGCCCGGCATACCCCCCTTAACACGAATGCATATAAAATGCCTTTATAACTCATTGTGTAAAAATTCCATCATTGCCATGTGTCCGTTCATGGACTCGACCCGTAGGTCCCATTAATCGACCCGTAGGTCCTGTCAATCAAATAGCATCGGAAGGAAATTGTGACTGAGCACAAAATCTGGCGTTTATCATAAATCGGGATTCTATCGTAATTCCATAAGAAGTGCATAAACTATGAAATATCATGCAGTAATCATGCAACAATAGGCCTTTCAAGGCACAATACAACAAAGGAATTAGTAGATAACAGTCAATAAGTATCCACCAGATAGGACAATATCGATGGTGGGACAATAGTAGTGGGTACGTATATGAGTACAAAATTTTGGTTGTAATAGAAAGGATGTTGTCACGACCTGAAACCCACCCTATGCGGATCTCGTGTCGCGGGGCCGACCCTAAGGCCGTCCCTACTTTTTCCATTCTCGTATCATAGTACTAATATGCAAAGTACTAAAACATTAAAACAATAACAGCGGAAGTCTTATCAATGTCTATAATCAGCGGAAGTCTTTCAATACACAATGTCAGCGAAAGTCTTTACAATACATAATATGGTTCTACCGTTAAACAAAATAAGAACCATACGTAACCAGCACCCATGGGTGGTAAGTACATGGGAGAACTAAACATAGACTAGTACAGTTCTTCAAAATGTCCTCCTACGCTCTCAGACTCCTACCGGGGTCTCGCGGCGTCAGTACCTGAAATGGGGGTGAGGAGGGTGGAATGAGCTACAAGAGCCCAGCAAGTAAATACAGATCTCCGACACTGGTATCGAGGATCATAAAAGAATATGAATCCAAGAACAAGAATATGGTAGCCAATCATAAGAAATAAGATGCTATGATAGCCAATGGGAACAGTTGCCATAAGGGCCAATAAACAATAGAACACAATGTACAATTAGGAGTAAGTGACATAACATCAACATGAAACTCTTAACAACAATGTATCAATATGAACGTGCTGCCACAATAAACCGATCACAAATAGATCAATAAAGGAATATCTCGCAATACAAGATAATCACCAGAATAAGGTAATTCAACAGTTATAGTCGAACAATCGTATAAGAGATGCTTTTGTTCTGTGTCAGGGCTTGATATGCCCTCGGTCCTTGGGGGCCCGGTTTACCCCCTTCAGTGCATTCCAGTGTATGGCCATATGTCCGTTCACGGACTCGACTCGAAGGTCTTCAGTGTATTTAAAAGCATCGGATGGATATTGTGACTGAGCACAAATCCAGTATACATAAACATTTCATGATCATAAATGATTCCATAGGAGTATATAAAAATGGAATATCATCAATTCAATGGAAACATAACAATAGGCCTTTCAAAGCACGGTTCAACATGATAACAATAGTACAACAATAAATCAATGTCCACCAGATGGAACAATATCACATTGTGGAGACAATAACACCAGATACGCTCAGGAGTACAAGTTTGGCAGTAAAAGAATGAACTTGGCTTGATAACACCACATGGAAGAGAAAGGGTATCTACTTACCTCTAATGCGTTGCTAAATCAGTCTCCTGTAGGTTTGCCTTTTCCCGTTGAGTTCCCTATATATCAGTAAATACGTTTCAAAATAATTTCTATTCACCAAATTCTATGCCTTGCTATGATTAGTATTTCTAATACTTATTTAGACTTTTATATGTCCGTTGTTCTCGGAACCTTTTTTCATAATTTTGACATTACCAATAGATTCGGAAGGTTCAGAATAATAAAAATTCACTAGTTATTTAATTCAATCGAAGTCCATTTGGCTCACTTTCGAAGCAAGGGTATTTTGGTCATTTTTACATGTCTTTATCTTTTGGGGCCCCATCTCGTGAAACGGACCTCACCATTGGACTTAGAGCATCCGAGATAATAAAAATTGACTATTCATTTGCCCTATTTGGACCTCGTTTGACCCACTTTTGAGTCAGGGGTATTTTTGTAAAATTAATATTTCCCTGTTAGGCCTTAGTGGAATTATCTATAACTTTCGGGGTCAAAATGTAAATAGCCAGAGTTGCGGTCTGAACCAGTTGGTTCAGAACCAGAAACCCTAAACCGGTTCCATTCCACTGTGAACCAACCGGTTCAGTTAACTTCAGAGAACCGGATTGAGATATCCAATTCTCTCACCCTATCCACGGTTTGGACAACCCCAACCCAATTCCAATCCCTTATATCCGTGACCAAACAAGCCCAAATTATTTTAATTTTACATTCAAAACAACATAGCATCACTGCCCCTATTCATTTTCGGTCGGGTCCCGACCCGGTCCGACCCAAACCCGGTCCCGTTTTGACCCGGTAGCTCCCTCGACAATCCGGTCATCTTCTCCGGTGGAATCCCGGCCACAGTCGCCGAAACAGTGAAATTCCCTACGGATCTTAGCGATTTCACGTCCATTTCTTACTGTTTTTGTTCCAAATGAAATCTAGGATTTAAAGAAACGTTTTAGGACTAATTTTGGCTCTCCATGTCATCGGTTTTCCAACACCCATTCCCAGTTTCCGGCGTTGCACCGGTGAGGGAATAACTGGCCACAGAATGGCCATTTCTTGACCATTTAAGCTGATTCAAAGCGTTTTGGAATCCTGGGGCAGTGTATTACTTATATCGTGGTTTAAATTTTCATTTGGTTTCACCTATGTTTAATCACCATTTCCAACCGTAACCTAGTTCTGGTTTTCTCTTGTTTTTCCTCTTTTGTTTCAGGTCCTACTGTTTCAGAAATCAGTTCTATAATCATATAAAGTAAATCTAAAGAATAAAGGCGCAGTGGTTTACCTGTTCTCAGGCAACTGCTGTACCTCAAGTTTCAGCTTTCTCTCTCTACGTCTATTCCTTTTCTTTCCTTCCAATTCTTGCGATTCTATTTTCTCTCTCTTCACATTCCTTCTTTATTCTCTTAACCGACCCCCAGTTGGTGGCCCTTGCCACCTGTAGCCGCGGTGGCAGCATACTCATGCACACAAGACACCTCACCCCTATTTCTCTCTCTCCTCTCCTCCTCACACGTTGCACCCTAGCCCTCTCTTGCTGATTTTCTAATCGGTGACTTTGCCACCTCCTCATCATGCAAGGCCCACATGACATACACTTTACATACCTATTATATATATATATATGCAACCGTATACACATATATACATATATAAATAATATTACATTGATACATTATGTATGTATAGATATTACATATACATCTCCATTTAATTTTGTGCATGCACGTATTACGTACGAGATTCAAATGTTGGTTTATTCGGGTGTCGCCCGGCACTAGCTACACTAGGCAAAACATGGACATTCCACAACTATATCGTTGCATAAAATACTATGACATAAAATTTAACACAGTTTGGTTTACACTATTTTTCAACTTACGTTGACATACGTGTCGTACCCCGGGTTGGGATATTACAGATGTGGCTTGGAAAACTACGTATAAGAGATAGGAGTGTGCTTACTTTTAATTGGTACGATCTACTTTAGTATTCCGTAACTTTCTCTTTTCCCTTTGACTTGCCTATACATCAATAAACATGTCTTAGTTCTAATGTCATTTATTAATTTATACACTTCATTACTCTCAGTATCTCTTTTACTAATTTAGACTCTACTCTTGAGTCCGGGATATCACTACAAAAAATACTCTTTTTAGCAACGCTCATTATCAGCGACGCACAGATGAGCATCACTAATGGACACTATTAGCGACGTACAAGGTGTGCATCGCTAAAAGGAGTAAAAAATCCGTTTCTCGCGTAAAAAAATAAGCGTACAACTTTTGGTGTCGGAAAATGGACTATTAGCGACACATACAGTGCATTATTAATAGTTTTATTAATTGAACGACGTCGTCGTAGTGGAGTTTGGGTGATGCACACTAACGTATTAGCGACGCACTCTGCGCGTCGCAAAAAAATTCTGCCATTTTTATACTAGCGCCGTTTCTTCTTCTTTGCTTTCCCTCTCTCGCTCTCATTCTCACGCTGTCACTGTCTCCCCTCACTTCCGACGACGGCCGAACGTAGCCTCTTTTTCTCTCCATCTCTTTCACTTCGTTCAAAGATCTTCAACAACCTTTCGTTTCTTTCAGGTAGATGATCAAGCTCTTTATTTCTCTGTTTATATATATATATATATATATATATAGTGCGTCTATATATGTTGTGTGCTTGTTACGACTTGAAGCTGATTTATTAGATACACTCTAGCTTATGTTTTGATCTTTAGATATTAAAAAAAAAATTGTGGTTATTTCTTTTTGAAATTATTTGGTTTGATTTTGAATCTTTTCGATTGAAGATCTGTTTTGAACCATATATGTATGTTAAAAAATTACACACGAAAAGAGTGGTTGAAGAGTAGGTTTTGAGTCTTAAAGTTTATAATATGTTAAAAACAAAAAAATAATTTTTATATACAATAGTTATATTTACACTAACATTCTTAACTCAATTCTATAAAATTTTATCCTAATTATTTAATCAATTTAGATCATGCCCCTTTTGGTCAAATATTACTATTCGAAAAATGGTTTTGATTTCGTAAAGCATATGAGGCTATAATGTAAAAAATATTAAAGGGTAAAATATTTATTTATTTTCTGATAATTTGAATTGACGGATTATAAATCAAAATCTCTTTCACAGTTATTTTTCACAAGCCTAAGGTTGCGCGGAGAGGTGATTCCAAAAAAAAAAAAAAAGTTGGCAAATTGCAATGTACCGGGCCTGAACTAAGAATTTTAATTATACCTTTAGATGCTTATCTCTTAATTCATTATCAGTTGACCTATCTATCTTTAGGATTACAATTTACCTAACTAACTCTATATGCATTTACGATCAACAACTTATTGGGTTCATTTGAATTATGCATGTACATTCATTAATTGGTTGTGGACTCAATATATATATACATACACACACACATATATATATATATATATATTCATGATGTTTTAGGAGAGAGAAAGTAATAGAGAAAGAATGTAAAGAGAAAGTGAAAATGAGAAAGGAGAGAGTAAATAACCCTTTCTTTTTGAAAAAAAAAAACGATTGAACTTCATATATATACGTTTGATTCTGATTCTTGTCAATTAATATAATTTTTACGACTTTCTCTGTATTCTTTAAAGTATTTGGATTCTTCTAGTTGGTTTTAAGATGAAATGAACGATGCTCATTTAATCATTTGTTTTATAAATGGCCTTGTTTTAATCATTTGTTCCAGTTGATTTTATCTGATTCTTGATCGAAAACAAGGTTGGTTTTCTTATCTCTGATTTGATTCTTGATTCTTGATTTGATTTTGTTCATGACATGTAGATTCAGTGGAAAAAATTTAGATTTTTTCGCTCAATATGTTTGGATTTGAATTTTCATATTAAACCTAATTTTTTCTCCTCTGTTCACTCTAGTCCCTTTTGTTTCATCATTTCCATGTTTTATGACATATTGATAGTATGAAGTATTGTGTGCGATTATATTAAGGCTGTCATTTCCATGTTTTGTGACATATTGATAGGATGGTTTAACTATTGAATGAATTAAAAATTAGAAATAAAGTGATTGTGATAAATAAAGATTCAATTCCGATACCACTGATATGATGTCTCTTCTCTGTTTTGACTGTCATACTTGCCAACTAGGTGAGAATGTCTTCTTATAGGATGGAAAGGGATCTTTCCATTTCCAGGCATTTCTTTCAGGTCATGATGCCTGGTTTCCTTATAGAACTTGTATGTTCTCTCTCTCCCTCTCTCTCTCTCTCTATATATATATATGTATGTATATCTGTGTTTTTGTGTGTGTGGTTAGTCCAAGTGTCATTTCTCTTCTTAATGTAACAACATATCATAGTGACTCAATCACTCTAATATAGTTTTCTAAATTTCAAATTTGCATAGCTCATTCCACCGGCTTTCTGTAGAAAACCAGGTGAAGTAAAATCGGAAGAAGCAATTCTAACAAGTTGTCAGGGGTCATAGCATGTTAAAATTGGTAAATGTGCCAAAGGATTTATTTACTTTCGAGAAGGTTGGGATAATTTTGCACAACACCATGGCCTCTGTCTCAAAGATTTCACAGTATTTGAGCATATAAGAGACATGCATTTTAATGTGTGTATGTTTGATTCAAGTAGTGTTTGCGAGAAAGAGTTTCTACTACAGTTAGCTCGTGAGATAAAAAAGGAACCCGATGTAGCGCATGAGATCAAGGAAGCTACATCTTCTATGACAGGACGTATTCCTCTTTTATATAAATATTTTATGCTGCACCATCTCTTACACACACACACAAACACAGATATATATACACCTCCCAAATACTTGCAAAATCATTTAATAAATAGAGGGATAACTATGATTTATGTTTTTTTAATGAGAAGATCAACAAATGGTTTGGTGAGAGACATTATATAATATATTGATGTGTGGATATAGCATGCTCAATGAAAGAATAATTAAAGGTTTAAACTTTTGGCCGTCCTACCCTTGATACTATGATTTAAGAGCTTTTATTTATTGTCTAAATCTTTGTAATCCTCACCTACTCTCTCTCTCTCACACACACCCATACACAATCTACATACATATATAAGCCCTCTTTAGATTTAGGGCATGTTTCTTTTGTGGCCTTCTCTCAAAAAAGTGACTTCGTTGAGTTGAAATTGTGAAATTCATTTTTTGGTACTCTTTTTTGAGAGGAGGAGAAGTGATTAATGATTGGAATTGTGGACTTGAGAAATGTGTGGAAATTAGTCTTCACTTGGTGGGGTTGACATGGATAATTGACTTATGGCGTGGTGAAATATTCCTTTAGTCTACATAGGGTCCCATTTTTCATTAACATATCTTTTCTTTAAGACATTGAATGAAATATGAGCCATTCCATGTCTTATCATCTTGTTAAGTGTTCACACTAGCTCTTCATCTTTTTCATGTTGATCTATACTCGAAATCCCATCACATACCTCACAAATGATTAAATAGACTTTCACGAACTTACGACACTCGGTTCAGATCACCGGTATGAAACTTATGCAAGTTTCTACTCCAAAAAGGCCCATTTTGGAGTTTTGACGGACCAAAATACCGGATATCTGCCTACCAACCCCAAAACCCCATCACACACCTCCAAAATGATAAAATATACTTGTACGAACTTGCCGCACTCGGTTTGGATCACCGGTTTGAAACTTATGCAAGTTTCTACTCCAAAAGGGCCCATTTTTGAGTTTTGACAAAACAAAATGTCAGATATCGGCCTAATGACCCCAAAACCCCATCACACACCTCCCAAATAATAAAATAAACTTGCACGAACTTACAACACTCAGTTCGGATCACCGGTTTGAAACTTATGCAAGTTTCTGCTCCGAAAAGACCCATTTTCGAGTTTTGACAGACCAAAATTTGGGATATCGGCCTATCGGCCCCAAAACCCTATCACACACCTCCCAAATGATAAAATAGACTTGCACGAACTTATGGCACTTGGTTCGGATCACCGGTTTCAAATTTGTGCAAGTTTCTGTTCCAAAAAGGCCCATTTTCGAGTTTCGGCGGACCAAAATGTCAGATATCAGCCTACTGACCACAAAACCCCTGTCACACACCTCCCAAATGATAAAATATACTTGTACGAACTTACGACACTCGGTTTGGATCACCGATTTGAAACTTCGGCAAGCTTCTGCTCCAAAAAGGCCCATTTTCGAGTTTTGACTGACCAAAATGTCAGATATCGGCCTACCGACCCCAAAAACCCATCACACACCTCCCAAATGATAAAATAGACTTTCAGAAACTTATGGCACTCAGTTCGGATCACCGGTTTGAAACTTATGCAAGTTTTTATTCCAAAAAGGCCCATTTTGGAGTTTTGACAGACCAAAATATTGGATATCCACCTACAGACCCTGAAACCCCCTCATACACCTCCCAAATAATAAAATAGAATTGCACGAACTTACGGCACTCGGTTCGGATCACCAGTTTGAAACTTATGCAAGTTTCTGCTCCAAAAAGGCCCATTTTTGAGTTTTGACAAAACAAAATGTTGGATATCGGCCTCCCGACCCTGAAACCCCATCACACACCTCCCAAATGATAAAATAGACTTGCACAAACTTACGACACTCGGTTCGGATCATCGGTTTGAAACTTATGCAAGCTTCTGCTCCGAAAAGACCCATTTTCGAGTTTTGATGGACCAAAATGTCGGATATCGGCCTACTGACCCCAAAAACCCATCACACACCTCCCAAATGATAGAATAGACTTGCACAAACTTATGGCACTCGGTTCGAATCACCAGTTTGAAACTTATGCAAGTTTTTACTCCAAAAAGGCCCATTTTGGAGTTTTGACAGACCAAAATATCAGATATCCATCTACCAACTCTGAAACCCCCTTACACACCTCCCAAATGATAAAATAGACTTGCACGAACTAACGATACTCGGTTCGGATCACCAGTTTGAAACTTATGCAAGTTTTTGCTCTAAGAAGGCCCATTTTCGAGTTTTGATAGACCAAAATGTCAGATATTGGCCTACCGACCGCAAAACCCCCTCACACACCTCCCAAATGATAAAATAGACTTGCACAAACTTACAACAGTTAGTTCGGATCACCGGTTTGAAACTTATGCAAGTTTTTGCTCCAAAAAGGCCCATTTTGGAGTTTTGACAGACCAAAATGCCAGATATTGGCCTACCAACCTTGAAACCCGATCACACACCCCCCAAATGATAAAATAGACTTGCACGAACTTATGGTACTCGGTTTGGTTCACCGGTTTGAGACTTATGCAAGTTTCTGCTCCAAAAAGGCCCATTTTCAAGTCTGAATAGACCAAAATACTGGATATCCGCCTAACTATATCGAAACCCCATCACACACCTCACACATGAAAAAATAGACTACCACAAACTTATGGCAATCAGTTCGGATTAGTGGTTTGCAACTTATGCTACTTTTTGTCATTCTTTCTATTTATGCATGGAAAAAAATTAATATACACTTTCATATATATATTTAATAAGTGTTTTAATATATATCATTTGATCTTTATTGCAGATTAATCGGGATTATTGCGCCGCCGTCTTTTTGTTTTGCATCGGGACTTATTATTTTTATTTGTTCTTTTTTTCTTCTCATGGACATCTGTAATTACATTTTCTGAGACAATTTTTAATATTTTTGTACTTATTGTTAACTTATACTCTTATAAATGTAAGTAATTGGTATAATATATATATGATTCCATCGGCTTTCTTTTAATATATTGATTTAAGAATATGTGGATTTTATTATATATCAAGATGATTGATACAAGTTTAAATAGGAATAAAACAAATAATTCAGGTCAAAAAAGGGGGCCAAAAAAAAAAAAACACAACTTTTAGCGACGCACACGCAGGCGTCACTAAAAGAAAAGAACCATTTTTAGTGACGCTTTACATTTGTCGCTAAATCAGGATAATCAACTATTAGCGACGCACACTAAGCATCGCCAAATGGACCTATTAGCGACGCCCACTGCTTTTGTGTATAGTATTTGTGACGCACCATCAAAATTATTAGCGAAGCACTACGAGCGTCTCTAATAGTTACCTTTAGCGACACAAAGGGATGTGTGCGTCGCTAATACTATTAGCGACGTGACTATTTGAGACGTTTTTAGCGACACCTATTTTGCGTCGCAAAATCTCTTTAGCGACGCATTTTTCCACTATTAGTAGCGCACGCGTGCATCGCTAATAGTGCCTTTTCCTGTAGTGTATCGAAGAAAATCAGTCTAGGCTTTCACGATTTTCAAATTTAACTACTTTACCGAAAGGGCAAAATGGTCATTTTATATGTCACAATTTTTGGGGTTTTGTTTTCACAAATTGGACTTCATTGTTGAGTCCTAAAGGTTTGAAATAATAATAATTCACTATTTACTTAACTCAATTCGAGTCTGTTTGACTCACAATTGACTTAGGGGTATTTTGGTCATTTTGACATTTCTACCGGTATTTTATTTTTTGGGACTCTGTCTCATGAAACAGACCTTACCATTTGATCCAGAAGGTCGAAAATAGTAAATTTACACTATTTATTTGACTAATTTGCATATCAAAAATTAATGTAATAATTAATTAAATTAATTAGGTACATCTATGATATATATTATGTGGGGGCAAAAAGATCACATGTGGCTTAGTGGCACAGTGGTCTATTTTCCAAGCATTGACCCTAAAGTCTTGGGTTCAAGTCGCAAGGGTAGCAGTCCTACGCATTTTTTTTTCTCTACTATTACAAACCAAACAGTGGTTTAATTCTAAAACAGGGGTGGGATATCCTTATCCCTAAACAGAACATTAACCCAATTTATTAACCAAAATAGCCAAACATGTCACGACCCAAGACCCCACCCTATGTGGATCTTGTGTCGCGCACCCGATCCGACGCTGCTTGTCGAACCAAGGGTCTCAACTTGCAACACATCAGTGCTGCTAACATGCAACAACTAAATGCGGAAGAAAATAAATAAAAGTTGCATGTGATATATATGCATATGTTTACAAAATGCGGAATACAAAATTTCTTAATACAACTGTTCATCCCCTAGACGTGGATAACATGGGAGAGCTATAAGACTGTCTGTACTAAGTATTACACTGCAATTCAAAAGTAATGTCCACTACTATCTAGCTGACTGCTACTGCTCTTCTACAGCTTCATTTCCTGAAAGGGTTGGTAAGTTTGGGGTGGGCTAACTAAAGCTCAATAAGTAATTCTCCTTTGCTTTATCATGTGTACATGAATATAGAAAGCATTATCCATAAAAGAACTAGGATAAATGCAGATGTGCTAGCCAGTCAATGAATATAGAACTCAATATCAAATGATAAAGCAATGAAATCTGTCTGATAATATAATCATACAAGCTACAGTCATGAGCTGTCTCAAGTATAATCATATGCACTCAAAAAGTTGTGAAATCTCATGATCATTCATAATAGTATAACATGATCAAGCTACGATAATCAATAAGAGATACTGATAACAACAATGTGGATGCACTTTAACTTGGGGCCCGGCATACCCCTTTATTCATTTTATTCTCTTTTTCCTCGATCTCTCAGCCAAGCACTAACCCGTCGGTTCAGTACTCGTGTCACAACCCGAAACCCACCCTGTGCGGATCTCGGATCGCGACCGCCGCCTTCCGGCTCGGGAGCCTTTGGGCGAGGCGAGACATAAGCAACAGTATCGGATGGCGGTGCGGCCTGTAGTTGCAGAAGCGTGAAAAAAAAAAACTTTTTCTTTTCTTTTTAAAATCTGTCGCACATCCATCCGGTACTGCCGCTCTTCATAGCGGTACACATAATAATAATAATAATAATCAGAGCATACTAAAATTCAGAGTTTTATTTACATTACATATCCGGTTGCCTCTCGGCTTAAGTACATACTTTCTAAAATCTATTACACTTCAAAATTCGACCATCTACGGGTCCTTAGTACTTCCAAAAAGTCCTTGATCATATTAAAGCCACTAGTCGTCATCCCCAAATGGAGCAAGGCTCCCATTCATCATCGTTACCTAAAAAATGTTAGGGAATGGGGTGAGCTTCGAAAAGCCCAATGAGTAATTCCTGCATCTGTCATGGGTTTTCAATTGGCAGTGGTTTCGCACATGAGAGTTTATAAAATGCACTACTACCAATTGTTCGTACATTTTAAACACAGAGTACATGCACTTTTCATAACGGATAGCTTTGAAACATTTAAAGTATTCAAGCTAGTTAAACATTCCTTCAAATAGAGTATATGCATTTCAAAACAAATAAACATGCACAATGAAAATGGGGGTGAAAACCTGCTTCCATTTTCGAAAATCATTTGTCATCTTTTCACTTTTTAACTGAAGGATCCGTTTCGAACCAGACCCTAGTCTTACTTCTGAGAGATCTCATTGCCTGGGGGATTAGATCCTGCTGCCGGGCATTATTCTGAATTGAGAACCCGAAAGGTGCTCAATAACTGGAGATGCTTATGCATCTTTATTATCTTGCAAAACGTTAGCTTCTTCAAGAAATGCTTTTATGAGCATTTAAACATGACTTCTTCAAGAAATGCTTTTATGAGCATTTAAAAGATGATGATGTTCATGATAGGATCTTCACATAGTTGAAATAACATTTTAGAACAGATGACATGTTAAACACGTTCAAAAAGAACTATAACAAAGATCATTTACTGAACATGTCATAAGAGAATTATAAAAGCAGAATATTTCAAAATCGGAATCATGAAATATGGAATTTAAACATTCAATGCTTCAGATATTTTGAAGTTTAAAACATCATTTAAATCGTGGAGTTAAAATCTCCACTTCAAATGCAGGGTTACTCACCTTGATTTCCTGGGTTTGCACTATTTGTTGGTTGTTCCCTTCCCTTTGTAGTTCCTAGAAACAATTCACAATAATCTATTAACTTCAATGTACTTCAAATATCTCCTATTGATGTTTCTAATTATGCTTAAATCGTATTACGTCCTAACGTCTTATCGTGAGTCTTGTTTTGTTGACGCATCATATTTTCTCGTACTTTATTTCGTAATACGGACCTCACCGTTGGATTCGAAATGTTGAAGAAAGTCAATTTAGACCCTCTTAGCTTTTTATTTGGCTTCGGGTACCTTGGGGGTATTTTGGGTCACTTCACGTGTCATATTTTTCGGAGTCCCGTCTCATGAATCGGACCCCACTATTGATCTCAGAAGGCCCAAGATAATAAGAATACACTAATAACTTGTCTTATTTGGACATCGGCTACATTAGGGGCAATTTGGTAATTTACACTTTATCGTGTCTTAATTTTTTGGGGTCCCATCTCATGAAACGAACCCCACCGTTGGGTCCAAAACGTCCAAAATAGTTAAAATATACTATTCATTTATTTTATTTGGACTCCGTTTGACTTGTTTGAGGACTAGGGGAAATTTCGTAATTTTGGTATTTAAATATTATTAATTTAATATTAATTTATTTTACAGTGGGCCACAGTGGAATTTCATAAAAGTTTTGGGGTCAAATTACAATTTCCCTAACTTCTGGACTGAACCAGTGGGTTCAGTTGCATTGGAACTGAACCGGTCCGGTTTTTGACTGAACCAACCAGGTTCAATTTGGTTAAACACATAAAGCTGACGTCATGATGACGTCAGCCCTAATTTTTTAAATTTAGAACCAACCAAAACGTCGCCATTCTAATAATTCGGTGGACTTGGTCTCGTCCTGACACGTGTCCGAGTTAACCCGTCTAACTCGATCTAAATGGCGAGTCCACTCGGTCGTCTTCCCCACCAAATTAAACACTGTTGCCCTAATTTTCTGGGTGATTTATTTCCAATTTCGTGAATGCTCACGCACTGATCTCCTCTGTTATTGTTTGTAAATGATTTCTAATACATCAGAGGATAGTTTAGCATCGGTTTGGGTTCTTAACTTGAACCTGTAGACGTGATTTGGAAAAACGATAATCAAACTCCGATTAACCTGCAACTTGACAATAAACCTTCATCTCTCAACCATTTTTTATTTGGTTTGTTGTTTCGTGATCCTTACAGTGTATAGTTTCAGCCCTTACTCTTCAAATCGAGCCTAAGTGTTTAAAACTAAAGTTGGATTTTGAGACCGAGACCTGCAACTAACAGTTTGGGGTCTGTTCCTTTAGGTTTGATGTCGCGGGCTAGTGTTTTAGGACTCCTAATTAGGTCTAGTTTAAGGCTAGATGACCCATTTTAAGTTTGGTGCAACTCGATTCAGACCTGCATAATCCGAGGTCCATTAATGGCGGTTGGGTGTACGGCTTAGTGTTCTAGGCTGTTTCAGGCTCTAAGCTCTTTCCTCATTCAAGATATTACATTTTAGGTATCATGCATGCAGTTATTTAGGCTCAACTAACGTCAAAACAATATCAAAATTTAAACAGAAAATTTTACAGTTTTGGGTTTATACCTTTTGGCAGTGGTTGTTCTCTTTTTTGGCTTGGTTCAGGTCCTCTCAACGCTCCTTAGGGTTGCTCAGACTTCTTCAGGTACCCTTGGTGACACTCACATGCATGCACACACTTGGATGGGGTCAACTTTCCTTCTCACACCATGCCCTTTCTCTCCTCTCTCTAACCTCACTCTCTCAGCCAACTCCACGAGCACACACTTACACACAAGTCTGAGGAGTAACTTATTCTTTTTGGGGTCAAAGAGTGTGGGGTATGCATATATATGATATGGCATTTCTCTTACATATAACCTATACATATATACATGTATATGTATATCAGACTTAGTGGGTTTGGTGGTTGATCGGAGGTGATAGGGGGTGATGTGGGGTAATGATGTGGGAATTGCATGCATGGCCATTGGCCAATTTGGGAGGTGGCTTTGGCTAATTTGGGTTTAAATACAATTTGGTTGCATATATAGGCACAAAGATGGTAGCAGCCTACTTGGTAATTTTTTAGGTAATAAGAATCTTGTCCCACTTGGTCAAGGGTTCAATTCCCCTTGGCCTCACTTTTGGCTATTTTTCTCTATTTTAGGCTTAGGCCCTGTTTGGTTGGCGCAGAATTCCATTTTGGCTATTTCCTAAATATTTTCTTTTTCGTTGCTTCTTTTTCGACGCTGTTTCTTCCAGTCATTTCCTATTTAGGTTAGCTTCAATCTCTAGGGTCTAGTGTCGGTTATTAATCCCTTGGAATTCCCGTAGTTTGTTAACTCGAGTTTTCTTAGTGTTAAAGTAACATCATTTCACCTAATTAATTAGTCATGAGGTTCAGATATTATTTTATGGGTCTATCATGAGGTTCTCGATTAACTTCTAAATTATTCTTTATGTTTGGTTCAAATTAATGATTAGTAACTAATCATTTCTTAATCAGGGTCGGGGTATTACAACTCGCCTCGCAGATCCCACTTTAGCTGCCATTTTAAATACCACTTTTTATTCCGTTTTCTCGACCCGTAGGTCTAGTAAGCATCAGATGGAGTTTGTGACTGAGCACAAATTCGGCTACAATATAATATATCAAGATCATGCTAAATCCAATGAACAGTAAATGCAATAACACTATCTCAGTAGCGAAAAGAAACTGTTGCCTTAGCAGGCCAATATAAACTGGGTTGCTGAGATCTTGCCCCTTGAGGCCTATGTACAAAGCGTACAGAAATCATGATCAAGATATACAACAATCAATAAATACTTTCCACAAGATAGAGCAATATCAATGTGGACTTGATAAATGTTCTGATATGTATAGAGTACAATTGATAATATAAGAAAGACTATTGACATGGCTGGGAATGTAACATGTACAGAGATCAGAGATTACTTACCTTTTAAACCGTTTCTGTTCTTTCACAATAAGGTCAAGTCACTATTCCTTCCTCTTTGAAATCCCTATTCATCAATAGATAGTATATCTCAATTTACCTTTTATCATTTATGCTATTCATAAAATTTTATGCCTCTTTACTATTGGTTTCTATTTTACTTAAATAGACTCTACTATTGAATCCGGAACGTCGAACAAAGTCGATTTAGGCTTTCGCGGAATTCAATTCAGACTTCTGTACTAAAAAGGGCAAAATGGTCATTTTGCACTTTTATGGGTATTTTTATTTTTTGGGACCTCGTCTTGCTAAACAGACCTCACCATTGGTCTTAGAATGTCTGAGATAGTTAAAATATACTATTCATATGTTTAATTTGGACATTATTATTAAAAGGGTAAAATGGTCATTTTATACTTTTAGGGGTTCTCACTTTTCGAGACCTCTTTTCACAAATCGGACTTCACGTTTGAGTCCGGAATGGTCGAAATAATAAAAATTGACTATTCATTGGTCTCTTTGGACTTCGTTTGACCTATATTTGAATTAGGGGTATTATTGTAAAAATTTATATTTTATTAATTTTTTTTTTGTTTGGGCCACAGTGACATTTTCTAAAACTTCTGGGGTCAAAGTGGAATTTCGTAAAATTTCGGTGTGAACCAGTGGGTTCAGTTTCATTCTAAGTGAACCGGTCTGGTTTTAACTGAACCAACCCGGTTCGGTTGGTTTGAAACATGATGCTGACGTCATGATGACGTTAGCCCTAATTTAAAAAAATTTAAACAAAATGTTTCCGTTTTACTAAACCCGTTTTATGCGATGTGTCGGGTTCCGACCCGAACCCGATTTGACCCAAACCGACCCGAACAATGTCATCGTCCCTACGAGGGTCGACACTGTTCCTCTCAAACCCTAATTTCTTCCGGTCGAATTTCGTAACATTTTAATAACCCATTTCTTCTGCTTTCTTCCCTAAAAGTTTCCTAAAACCTTATAGCATGTTTTTGCATCGTTTTTGAGCTTCTAATATAGCTCAGATGCTTGGTCCAAGCTTTGATAATCCGGCCTGTAAGTCGACTGTTCATGCTCATTTCTGAGCTAAAATTGTTGGGATTTGTTCTATTTTGAATCATTTTCTTTATAGTTTCATTTTCCATTCCCAAAAGTGGGTTTAAAGGCAAGTTGTGAGGTTGGGTTTTGAAACCCGTACATGTAACTCAATTTTTTGGGGTCGATTCTTAGGCTTTGCTATCGCTGGTCAAGTGTTTTTGGGATGCTTGTTAGGTTTACTTGAAGTCCTCATAAGCCAAATTGGGTTTGGGGGAGGTCGGTTCAGACTTGCTTCAAGCAAGGTCTTCAATGGCTGCCTCTTCTGGGTTTGGTGTTTTTAGGTGTTTTTATGGCCTAAAATCATTCCTGAACAAGTCTAAATATAGTCTAAACATCATATACACATGAAACAGTCGATTTTTCTTACATACATGTAAGATATCTTAGAGAGAGAAAAATATGAAAAGTTGGAATTTTACCTGTTTACAAGGATTTCTCTCTTTGTTCTACTTCTGATTTTTCCTCTATTGACCTCAGTTTCTCTTCTTTCGGTTTCTTTCATAAGAGAACAAACATGCTTTGCATGTTTTGGTTTTAATGAAAAAGCAACCGACCCCGCTCTCTACTCCATTCTCTCTCTCTCTCTCTCTCTCTCTCTCTCTCTCTCTTCTCTCTTTATGACTCATCCCAATTTCAGTCCCCAATTTCGGCTGCCTATCCCATCTCATAAATTTCTCTTTTCCTCATTTCAGTTTGCATTAATGGCTTGGAAGCTTTTGTATATTATATGTATATATTGTATTCACACACATAACACACACACCTATTACACCAATCGACACACACACACATCACAATTTCTGCACTTGGCAGCCCCCCTTCCTTTCACCTTTACCTTTTTCATTTTCTATTTATACAATACACATAAATGTATACTATACCATATTTATACATATATACATATTATTCATTATACTATATGTATTATTTATACACATATAATTACATATATTTTATACTTAAAATATATTCATACTCATGCATATAAACTCATTTATAATAGCGCATGCATACACTCATTTTGGGTACACTACATGTTTGTGAAGTATGGTTGTGCATGAAAATGCATGCATGCACGCATCACGATGTTAGGGTCCTAAGGTGCTCGGGTATTGCCCGACACTAGGTATACTAAGCAACCCACTCACATTACACTATTCAGTCGTCTTGCCTCGGTATACGGGTCATATCTCGGGTCGGGATATTACAAAACATCCCAATTTAAATTTAAAAAAAATTAAATAGCAGCTTACTGGACCTTGCGGTGGGTTGGGTTCTGACCTAACCTGACCTGACCCGACCCGTTTGACTTGACCAACAGAGGCCATCACCCCCGTTTTTCCAGCGGCCTTCCGTTCGCCTTCTCCGGCACGGGCGGCTGAAAAATTCCTAGAATTTTTTTTTCTTGCAGTTTTCTCGATGTGGATCGGTTGGGCAGTTTAAGGGACTTCCATATCCACCATAAAAACTGAAAACAGTGGGGTTTCGACTGTAGTTTGTGCCACGGCAGTGGCTACTCTAGCGACGGTCGATTTTCCAGCGACAGCTGGTTTTCCGGCGACCCTAATTTTGTGACGTTGTCCTACTGTTTTAAGCCCAAAATAATTCCTACATGATTTCTACACCTTATAAGCATAATTTCTAAGCATTTAAACCGAGTTTCATGCAATAAAATCATAAAATCGTTTCAAATAGAAAAACTTGTAAATACAATTTTCTCCCTCATCCTTACATCTTTTTTTCTTTGATTCCTTTTGCTAAATAACCCATTTTTCATGCTCTACAATACCATATATTTTAGACTAACTTTCATGCATTTTAAAAATTAAGACAGAATTACCTAGTTCCAAGCTTGCTTGTAGTATCTCCCTTTGAAACGCCCTAACTCCTCTTTTTTAAACTTCAGAGCCTTTCTCTTGGCCTTAGTTTCTCCTTCTTCTTCTTCTCTTCCCACCTTCTAGTTCTCTCCTTTTTGATTTTTCTCATGCATGCATTTGCATGCCTGGTTATAGTCGCTCCTCCCCCTAATTCTCTCCTCCTTTCCCTCTCTTTCCTCTCCCTCTCATTGACTTCCCTTTTTTATTCCCATAGTTCCCCCTCATTCCCTTATTTTGTTGTGGGATTACAGCCATGCGGTCTATATATATATATATATATATATATATTTACTAATATATATATTTATACACCTACATATATACACGTATATACTCATTTCCATATCAATATTTTTATTTATATTTATTTTGATTTTGATTTTCTTATTTGATTTTATTTATTTTAAATTTTATTTTTATTTCGGTATTCGTTTATGGCTTGCTTGAGTATTGCCCAGTGTTATGCGTACTTTCGAACTATTGATATTCCAAACTGTTTATTTCATTCAATATTATAACAGAAAGCCCTAACGGCTCGAGTTTACATGGCTCGCTCGGTTACAACTTGGGTCAGGATGTTACCAGTTTAAGCCTCTAGTAAGGTATATTGGGTGTCAAGTAGCAGTGCATCATTTATATGGCATATAAAAACTGGTAATAAGACTTTATGCTACAAACTTGAATCAACAAAAGATTTTAGTTAGCTCATGTGTACTATATAGGAAACTTAGGCCTTGTGCCTTTAGGAGGTCACTCACATCCTGGTTATAGAACGAACACCTAGACCGTCTCAACATAGCTTAAAACATGCTTGATAAAACTTTACTTTGGCTATCCAGGTTTATTGAACAATTAAGATGCAATAAAAGAGCATGTTGATGTTCAGAACTAAAATCATAACTTGTACTTGCATTTGAGTAAATAAGATAGTTACAAAAATGCACCAGTTCAAGGTACATGTGTAAAGATCCGAAATTTTGAATGAAATTTTTTTTTTGGAATAAATATTTTTTTTAATTATGTTTATTTATTTATGTATGTGCATGTACATAATGTTATGTATTAAATGTGTGCCACTAGTATGTATGTATGGAAAGATATATTCTAATGTGAATGTGCATAAATATGTATGTGTATACCGAAGTGTATATATATATATATATACATGTATGTGTATTGTGTACACAAGTGTGGGTTGCAGCCCACGTGCATGTGAGGTTGTGTGCAATAGTGAGGGTGTTGATGGGTGCAGTATAGTATGCATATATATATATATATATATATATATATATATATCTATATATGTGTACCTAATGAAAACCAAAATGGGAAAGAAGCATTAAATGCAAATCAGAAAAGTAGGGAAAGAATAGAAAAAGAAGTCAGAAAAGAGGTGTGGGTGTGTTTGTGCAATATAAT
Source organism: Nyssa sinensis (assembly GCA_008638375.1). NCBI lineage: Eukaryota > Viridiplantae > Streptophyta > Magnoliopsida > Cornales > Nyssaceae > Nyssa > Nyssa sinensis. The sequence continues at coordinate 30,018,421 of CM018032.1, forward strand.
AAATGTATATATATATATATATATGTATATATGTAAACTCAAAGTAGAAGCAAACATTTAATGCAAGCAAAGAAGGGGGTGAGAAAGTCAGAAATGGAGGGGGCTACTGTTGGCTGAGGTGATGTGTGTATATGCTAGCTGTACCCAATGGGTTAGAGAGAGAGAGAGAGAGAGAGACATACATAAAGAGAAAGAGAGAGAGATACATGTGAGTTCTGATTTGAGGGGAAACAAGAAGAGGGAACAGACCAAGGAGAAGAAAGGGAGAAGGCCAAGTGAGAAACCGGGAGAGATCCAGAGGTAGGAGCTGAGGAGACAAGCAAGGGTTGCTCAAAGTAGGTGAGTTGACTCGTTCTGGTTTTAATTTTTAAAATGCACGATAAATTGGTTTAAATGTAGGGCCTTGTTAAGCATGAGGTGAGGAAGCTAATGCAAAAAGAATCATGAAAAATGACGTAGGAATGAGGTCACAAAGTTCAGTTGCAGGTCACGGTATTGAAATCAGATTCCTTATATTTTATGCGTTAAAGTTAAAATGAACAATGAGAAATTGTTTCCGTGAGGTGCAGTAACTGATTCGAAACTAGTTTAGGTCAAAACAGTAACAGAGAGGCTTCGAAAAATGGAAGATTTCAGTGGCCGGAGCTGCGATTTCCCGTCATTTCGAGGGGTTCTAATGAATAAAAATGAAAATAAAAGTTAGGGTTGAGATCTAGATAAAAAGGGGAAGAGAATGGCATTTAGAAAGTAGGGGAATTTCACCGAAAAACCGTCGCCGTCGCCGAAGATGGCAACGGAAACCTAGGGTTTCCTCACCAGAAAACCGAGGAAGACGACCTGAGGGTCGTGGGGCGTGGACTGATGGCCGGTGGCTTGGGCCTGTGTTATTTTTAAGCAATTTGGGTTTGGGTTGTTTTAAAGGGGATTTGGGCCTGATCTGTAAATGGTCTTTGGGCCTCATGGGTTGAGCCCAATTGGTTGGGTTAAGGAGAATTAAAAAGGAAAAAGAATAAGGAAAGCAAGCAAAGAAAAAGGGGGCGGGGGAGATTCGAACCAGGAGCCACGCGTGGGGAAGAGACGCGCATGACCAGTGAGGACGGTTATCAACCGTGCCTCTTTGCTTCACAAATATATATATACATTATATAAAAAGTCTACTTAATTAATTAAAATGTAATTAATTAAATTAAATGTCCCGAAATGGCCCGAACCCAAATGAGGCAAGCCTTATATGTTTTCTAACTATTTTGGACCTAATAAGACCAACGGTGAGGTCTGTGATGCGATACGAGGTCCCAAAAAAATAAAAGACCCGTGGAACCCTTAAAAATTACCAAAATGCCCCTGAATCAAAGCGTGGTCAAATGAACCTCGATTAAAATAAAAAGATAGTGGATTTTTACTATTTTGAACATTTCGGACTCAACTGTGGAGTCCGATTTATGAGAAGAGGTCTCAGGGAAGTGAGAAACTATGAAAGTAAAAAATGACCGTTTTGCCCTTTTTAGCTCGGATGTCCAAATTGAATTCCATGAAAGCCTAAACCTATTTTTTTCGACGTTCCGGACTCAACAGTAGGGTTAAATTGGCAAAATAGAAACTCATAAAATAAAGACATAAAATTTGTTGAATAGCATAATTCAAGTAGCAATTGAACTAAGTTGTGTTTCATGATTTTAGGAACACGGAAAGGCAAGGAGAAGGTGATCTGACCTTCTACATTACTACTGTTAGTTCCACTACACCACGAGTACGACTCCTTAGGGTTGGGACAACCCGTCAGGTATGGTGTATTGTGCTAAGTAAGGAATAGAATTAAGTTTAGGAATGATTTTGCATGTTGATTGATTGAATCATATATTTACTTGTTAATGTCAGGAAATCACCTAAGGAATGTTGCTTTAAAAAGAAACCTTGAGTTGACTGTTTATGTTACTCATGTACTTCTTGCTGCTCCGTGGAGATATGATTTATTCTATATGTTGGGTTGTATGTGATTTATATTTTGGGAAGTTGCTAAAATTGTGAATACATAGCTTGAGTATGTGTTTTCGTTGATCATGTGTTGCATACATTCATGTGGAAGATGTTTTGTTATTCAGATGTTGTGATTGCTTTAAGTGGAATACATTGTTTAAAGGCATGATCTATGTGTTGGTAAGAACTGCTTATCTGAGATTGTATTGTTGCATGATGGAATTAAAGTATATTGGCATAGTGTGATGCATTGAAAGCATAGTATGGGTTGAGCACGTGGTGCTAAATATGGTACTCAGCTTCCATCGGATGTGTTCCGAAAACGAGACATGGTACTCAGCTTCCATCGGATGTGTTCCGAAAACGAGACATGGACATGGCATAGAATTGACATGGTTATGGCATAGAATTGGCATGGTTGTGGCATTGAGTTGTGTGGGTGTTTCATGGGCATTGTCGCTACATTGCATGGATAACTTGGATGTTATGTGGGTTACTGCTATTACATGGTATGGATAGTTTGGAAGGCATGTGAATTATTATTATTACATTGCGTAAATGATATTGAATGACATGTAGATTATTGCTAATACATTGCATGCATGATGTTGAATGCCATGTAGATATAACTGTACACTTGCACATGCCACGGCTTAGATCATGTTAATGAGTTGGATGACATGTAGAATATTGCTAGTACATTGCATGCATGATGTTGAATGCCATGTAGATATAACTGTACATTTGCACGTGCCACGCCCTTAATTTTGTTCCTTGCATTAGCATTACATCATACCAGCAGTTGAGCTGACCCATACGTGGGATAATTCCCCACAAATGACGTTCCCGGCCCTCGAGACTTGAGGAAGTCTTGCAGAGTGGAGGAGACAGGAGCTGGGAATGATCTTGGCCCTTGGGAGCACATTTCGAGATGTATTGATATTGTATGAGGGCTTAAGCCCGAATGACATGTTGAATGTTTTTATTTACCGTGCCTTACATGGATGTACATTGAAGGAAATGAATGTAAGCTTTGAGTTGAATCTGTTAGGTTGTTTTTTATTTACTTTATGTTTTATTTACTTTCCGTTCGTTCAGTCACGCCTCGGGTTCGCTAGAATTCGGGGCATGACAACGTGGTATCAGAGCCTGGGTTCGAATACCTAGGGACAGTGGGATGAGTTTAGACTTTCGGTTTAGTCGGGAGAGTTTGGGTTGTATGTTTTTTGTGCGCGTGTTGCACGGGTGTGCACGAGTGTACACTATACTTAACTTTCCGATAGATAGAGAGCCCGTGAATTGTTTGATGGGGTGGTTGATTGAGATTAGAAATGCATGACCGTGTACCTTATGGGATAGGCCGTGAGCCTAGTTATTGAGATATAGGTCGTACACTTAATTATCTGTATGATAGGCCGTCTACCTAGTTATTTATGGGATAAGTTATGCACCTAGTTATCTATATGATAGGTCGTATACCTAGTTATTTATGAGATAGACCGTGGACTTGGTTATATGCCTAGTTGGTTGTGTTCCCACATGTGTTTGCGTGTTCTTGGAATGGATTGCATACTTGCATGTTTGTGTTGGCTGTTGATTGTGGCTTGTGGATTTTATATAAGTGTGCTAGGTTAGTAACCGATTTTCATGGATTATAGTCTTATGATTATGATATTTATACAGACTGGATTGGTCTCAGGTCTTGCAGTTACTGTTGATGGATGGCGCCCCATCAGCCAGTGACAAAAGGAGCTGTAATCCATGAAGGGTTATTACCTAGCTATAAAAGTAAGAAATAATAAAAGACACGTCAAAACCTTAAAATGTTAAAATAAGAATTTAGACTTATGGAGCTTTTTGTGTATGGATTGGATGATGGATACTACGAGTGCTTACCTTTAAAATTTTAGAGATGTCCTTGTGTTAAACCCTATTTATGAAAGAAAAATGTCTTATTTTCGAATAACATTCACTTGGGGTTGAGTATTGGTAGGCTAGTTGAACACTAGCGTGACTAGAGTATGCATATATCGTATTGTTTAAATAAATTCATTCCTTACTAAAGGCGGTGTTAAAACTCAGTATAAATTGTTTAAAGTAACCAATGGGTGGGAATGGTTGACGCTAGTTATGTAGGTATTGATTAGGCAAGTGTTATAACATGTTATATTCGTTACTTGTGAAGTGTGAGTTGTTGGCAAGTACATGTTTAGTATTCGTCTAAATATCTATGTATAATATGTGAAGGGAGGTGTTAATATCTTTTTCTTGGACTTGTAGAATCATGCCACCGAGACGGACTCCTACGAGGGCTGGACCACCTATGCGGGGTAGACCTAGGGCTACTGCCCCACCTCGGCGTGGTAGACCCAGAGCTGTTGCTCCTGAGCATAGCACAGCAGAGGAGGCTGCTGCTCCTGCTCCTGTACCAGCGTCTGCTCCAGCTCCTGCCCCAACCCTAGTAGGGGAGGTAGAACAGACCGTTAGCGCTAAAGACATGGCAGCCATGTTTCAGGAGTGCCTTCGTGCTATCCGGGAGACGAGGTCTGCTGAAGGAGAGACACGAGATACCTTCGTGATGAAGGTGTTCCAGAGGATGAGACCTCCCTCATTTGCCGGACAGCCTGATCCTCTAGTGGCTGAGGAGTGGTTAGATCAGATTATCAGGATCCTGGACTCCCAGGGGATTGTCGAGCCGCACTTGAGGATCCGTTGTGCCACATTCCAGTTCACGGGGTTAGCGAGCCAGTGGTGGAAGGTATCTGCAAGAAGGATCGGTAGGTTTGGGGAAGGATGGCATGCATTTGTGGCCATGTTTAATGACCACTATTTTCTAGCGACCGCCCGGATTGGATTCAGGAAGGAGTTTGAGACACTCCTCCAAGGAGACATGACGGTAACCCAGTATGAGTCCCGTTTTACTGCACTGGGGAGGTTCGCCCCACACATCACTGAGAGGGAGGAGTTGAGGGTTTACCAGTTTCTTCAAGGGCTGAGGCCCACTATCAGAGAGATGTTAGCGGGCCACATTATAGAGACCTATGAGGAGGCAGTGATTAGAGCCTCCAGGGTTGAGAGAGAGTTGGCTGATCTTAGAAGGATTAGAGAGTCCCAGACCCAGGGTAGGGCAGCCACAGCACAGATGTCCACACCTGTCCAGCCTACTATGCCTACCCTGACCCACGCTGGTGGGAGACTGTTGAAGAGATTCCGGACCAGTACACCTTCCACATCGACATCACAGGGGCCTGTTCAGTCCTTAGACCCTCAGCCTGCTATGTCTGTTGCTCCTCGAAGAGGGACATCCCAAGGAACCGTTACATGCTACCAGTGTAGACTATCACGACCCGAAACCCACCCTATGCGGATCTCGTGTCGCGGGGCCGACCCGGAGGCCGTCCCTACTTTTTCCATTCCTGTATCATAGTACTAATATGCAAAGTACTAAAATCCTCAAACAATAACAGCGGAAGTCTTATCAGTAATAATACATCAGCGAAAGTCTTTCAATACACAATGTTAGCGGTAGTCTTTACAATACATAATATGGTTCTACATAAACAAAATAAGAACCAAACGTAACCAGCACCCAAGGGTGGTGAATACATGGGAGAACTAAGACATAGACTGATACAGTTCCTCAAAAATGTCCTCCTACGCTCTCAGACTCCTACTGGGGTCTTGCAGCGTCATCACCTGAAATGGGGGTAAATGGGGTGGAATGAGCTACGAGAGCTCAGCAAGTAAAAACAGATCTCCGACACTGGTATTGATAAGATACAATCCCATGAATAAGATTATGATAGCCAATCATAAGGAAGGAGATGCTGTGACAGCCAATGAGAACAGTTGCCATGAGGGCCAATGAATAATAAGTCACAATGTTCAATTAGGAGTAATGGATACACCATCAACATGAATCTCTCAACAACAATACAACAACAAGAAGTATTGCCACAATAAACCGATCATAATCAATTCAATGAAGAGTGTCTTTTCAGTTAAGATAAGTCATAAGGAATAGTGTTATTCAATAACGTAATCGTATCAATTCTTAAGAGATGCATTTACTCTGTTCTCAGGTAAAATGCCAATGTAAATGTAAATGAAATGCCAATGGAAATGCGATGAAAATGCCAATGTTTATGCCATTCAATTGCCGGTGGAAAGCCTTCGAGGAATTCATTCCTGCCACCTGTCCGTTTATGTATTTGACCCTTAGGTCTCCAGTTAATACAGAAAGCATCGGATGGATATTGTGACTGAGCACAAATCCCGTATTCATAACATATCATGATTATTCATTATTCCATAGAAGTATAAAATGGAATATCATATATTCAGTAAAGACATAGCAGTAAGCCTTTCAAGGCATGGTTCATATGATAACAACGACATAGCAGTCAATCAATGTCCACAAGATAGAACAATATCGCATTGTGGATAGCAATAACGTGAGGTACTTTCAAGAGTACAAGTTTGGCAGTAAAGAGAATAAACTTGGCTTGGAAACACCATATGGAAGAGAAAGGGAATTTACTTACCTATATCGTGATTCTATCTCAAAAATCCGTGAGTGTACCTTTGCCTTTCGAGTTTCCTATATATCAGTGAATACGTTTCAGAATAAATGCTATTCATCAAATTTTATGCCTTTCTATCATAAGTATTTCAAATACTAATTTAGATTTTACCATTGAGTCTGGAACGCCGAAGAAAGTCGGTTTAGGCTTTCGCGGAATTCCATTTGGACTTTTGTACTAAAAAGGGCAAAATGGTCATTTTGCACTTTCACAGTATTTTATACTTCGGGGTTTCATATCGTAAAATGGACCCTACCATTGGACTCAGAACGTCCGAGATAATAAGTTTTGACTATTCATTTGTCTCATTTGGACTTCGTTTGACCCATATTTGAGATAGGGGCATTATTGTAAAAATTAATATTTAATTAATTTTCTGTTTGGGCCATAGTACAATTTCCTAAAATATTTGGGGTCAAAATGGAATTTCCCTAAATCTCGGTCTGAACCAGTGGGTTCACCATTTAGAAACCCTAACCGGTTCAGTTCCTCACTGAACCAAACTGGTTCAGTTCAATTCATAGAACCGGATTACAATAAACCCCCTTCCTATTCTATCCCTGGTTTGGATAACCCCAACCCAATTTCTATTTATTATCCTTGCAACCAAACAGCCCAAAATCCATTTAAATTAAAAACCCAAAACGGACACAGTATCAACCCCATTTTATTTCCGGTCGGGTACCGACCCGATCCAAACCCGGACCCGTTCCTTTTAACCCGAATAGACCCACGACTTCACAGTCGTCTTCCCCGATATTCCGGTGAGGGAACATTAGGGTTCCGTCACCATCACCGGTGACGGCAACCTAAATCCAACCAGTTTTTTGACCTAGCTCAATGCCATTCCCTCTATTTTTCCATGGGGATCTCGAATCCACTTTTGGTTTTCCATTTAAACCACTGGTTCTTCATGAAATAGGGTTTAAACATCTCCGGCCGATTCTCCGGCCAAGTGATATCTTCTATTTCATGGCGTTTTGTTCACTGTTTTGGCTCTTTTTCCATTCTATTAAATTTCTGCACTTTATGGGATCAATCCCATGCATTTTAAACTAAGTTTTTAGCATAAAATCCGTGTAACCCATATTATTCATGAAACCTGCAACTCAACCTTTCTCCTTCATCTTTCAACCGTTTTCCTTCATTTTTCTTTCATTAAATTCCTTTTTAATTCATCTATACGACCCTACAATCATAATTAAGTTTCATGAATTAAAAATCAAAAACAGAACTTCAATCACTTACCTGAGTTTCGGATTTTAGCTCACTGTGACCTTCCCAATCTCTCTGTTTCTGAATCAGTCTCTCTCTCTTCTTCTCCCTTTCAGTTCCTGACCCTTTCTTTTCTTTTCTAACCTTTCAACTCTCAAACCCGTATACATATATAAAGAGACTCCACCGCCTCTCTCCCCCTTTCTCTACCTTATCACTCTCTCTCTGTCTCTTGCAGTCATTCTTGACTGCAGAGAACCGCCCCTTCAACTGTAGCCATCCACGTACCATGCTTGCTATATATATATATATGCACACAATCCACTTGCACCAAGGTCGGTGGCCTTGGTGCTTTTCTCTCAGCCGCACAGCACACACACACATACACACAGTGACATATGCACTGGTCAGCAGCCCTCTTTCCTTTTTCCCTTGTCTTTTCTTGATATTTCCTTTTATATTTATACATGTATTATGTATACATATACATATATATACATAACATACATTATACCACATGTATTATACACATATATAATACGTATCTTATACGTGAGAGTATATCCATATACGTGCATGTATATCCATTTATGATAAGTGCATGCATACACTGATTTTTGGCGTACTACGTGTAGGTGAAATATGGTCGTGCATGGAAATGCGTACGTGCACGCATTACGATGCAATATCCCGGGGTGCTCGGGCATTGCCCGGCACTGGTTATACACTTCATCATTTATAGTTTCCATTTATTCATTTCCATGAAATACCCTAACATAGAGCTTAAAATCGCTCAGGTTATGCTATTCAGTCGACTTGCCTCGGTAAACGTGTCGTAATCCCGGGTCGGGATATCACATAGACAACCTGGCCATAGAGTGATCGATTGCCCACAAAGGAATCCTAGTCAGGGGTGGGGAACCCCACGGCTTTGCTATGCATGTCATCAGACAGGCCATGTTAAGGCCAACTGCCCTCAGGGGCAGACTTTACAGGGTTCGTAGAGGCTGCCTGACTATCAGCCCATTCAGACATCTCTGCCACTACCACGGATAGACTATGGACCCCCAGCACCACATTTTCAGCCTGCACTCTCGATGCAGAGCGTCAGGACCCCTTGACAGAGAGAGGGGGGTAGGCAGAACCAGATCACCTAGAGTCGCGTTTAGGTAGTAGCCGCACCTGAGGCACCTACTTCCGGACCTCCTACGGTTCGAGGTATATCCCTTATTTTTAATTCACGGACTAGCGTATTGATAGATTTTAGTGCATTTCATTCATTCATGTTTGCCATGCTTATTCGTGTATCTTCATATTCTTGAGATGGATTTGAATACTTGGGTGCATATGTGGTAGGCTACATGTTAACCATTGGATGTTACTTGTTGACTTTATTGTGAGCATGCTAGTTTAATGCCTGTTATTGTACTGTGATTATGATATGATATACAGATTGATTTATGTGGATGCATGTACAAGAGTATGCTTAAATGTGTTCATATGATTATGTGTAACGACGGATGAGTATACGTGATTTAATATGGTGAAGGATTTAACTGGTGTTTTGTTCTTTTGAGCCTGAGTACACTGCTTTAAATTTTATGATTATAGAAATTGGAACTGGGTTATTAAGTTGCATGGAGATGCGAGCGATGGGCTGATTATTATGTGTAGAGGATTTTGAGATAGCCTTGGGAACGTGGGGATTTTCCTTTATTTTATTATTATTGTGTCGAGTTATTGAGGGGGGTTATGATGCTGGGATAGATTGGGAAAGATTAGCATTGATAAGCCGATAGGTTTTGAGGACTTCATTAGGTGTTGTGCCATATAGAATGGGCCGTACAGATGGGATCAGGACCAGACCCTAGCAGGGACTGTGGGGATGTCTGCACACCGCTGCATTCCCGCCCAATTGGACGAGGTTCCCTTGGGAGGAGAGAGTAATAGGAGAGAGTAATGCATGCCACATCGCCTAGCTGAGGGAAAGATAGATAATCCGTAAGTAAGGCTATGCATCTCCACGTCACAATGACATTTCGTATTACTCTTTCGGAACTTTGTTAAAGAAGTACATTGTTTTAAATTTCGGGACGAAATTTCTTTAAGGAGGGAAGGATGTAAAGATCCAAAATTTTGAATGAAATTTTTTTTTTGGGAATAAATTTTTTTTTTAATTATGTTTATTTATTTATTTATTTATGTATGTGCATGTACATAATGTTATGTATTAAATGTGTGCCACTAGTATGTATGTATGGAAAGATATATTCTAATGTGAATGTGCATAAATATGTATGTGTATACTGAAGTGTATATATATATATGTATATATATATATGTATGTGTATTGTGTACACAAATGTGGGTTGCAGCCCACGTGCATGTGAGGTTGTGTGCAATAGTGAGGGTGTTGATGCGTGCAGTATAGTATGCATATATATATATATATATCTATATATGTGTACCTAATGAAAACCAAAATAGGAAAGAAGCATTAACTGCAAATCAGAAAAGTAGGGAAAGAATAGAAAAAGAAGTCAGAAAAGAGGTGTGGGTGTGTTTGTGCAATATAATAAATGTATATATATATGTATATATGTAAACTCAAAGTAGAAGCAAACATTTAATGCAAGCAAAGAAGGGGGTGAGAAAGTCAGAAATGGAGTGGGCTACTGTCGGCTGAGGTGATGTGTGTATATGCTAGCTGTACCCAATGGGTTAGAGAGAGAGAGAGAGACATAAAGAAAGAGAGAGAGAGAGAGATACATGTGAGTTCTGATTTGAGGGGAAACAAGAAGAGGGAACAGACCAAGGAGAAGAAAGGAAGAAGGCCAAGTGAGAAACCGGGAGAGATCTAGAGGTAGGAGCTGAGGAGAGAAGCAAGGGTTGCTCAAAGCAGGTGAGTTGACTCGTTCTGGTTTTAATTTTTAAAATGCACAATAAATTGGTTTAAATGTAGGGCCTGGTTAAGCATGAGGTGAGGAAGCTAATGCAAAAAGAATCATGAAAAATGACGTAGGAATGAGGTCACAAAGTTCAGTTGCAGGTCACGGTATTGAAATCGGATTCCTTATATTTTATGAGTTAAAGTTAAAATGAACAATGAGAAATTGTTTCCGTGAGGTGCAGTAACTGATTCGAAACTAGTTTAGGTCAAAATAGTAACAGAGAGGCTTCAAAAAATGGAAGATTTCAGTGGCCGGAGCTGCGGTTTCCAGTCATTTCGAGGGGTTCTAATGAATAAAAAATGAAAATAAAAGTTAGGGTTGAGATCTAGATAAAAAGGGGAAGAGAATGGCATTTAGAAAGTAGGGGAATTTCACCGAAAAACCGTCACCGTCGCCGGAGATGGCGACGGAAACCTAGGGTTTCCTCACCGGAAAATCGAGGAAGACGACCTGAGGGTCGTGGGGCGTGGACTGATGGCCGGCGGCTTGGGCCTGTGTTATTTTTAAGCAATTTGGGTTTAGGTTGTTTTAAAAGGGATTTGGGCCTGATCTGTAAATGGTCTTTGGGCCTCATGGGTTGAGCCCAATTGGTTGGGTTAAGGAGAATTAAAAAGGAAAAAGAATAAGGAAAGCAAGCAAAGAAAAAGGGGGCGGGGGAGATTCGAACCAAGGAGCCACGCATAGGGAAGAGACGCGCATGACCAGTGAGGACGGTTATCAACCGTGCCTCTTTGCTTCACAAATATATATATATATATATATATATATATATACACATTATATAAAAAGTCTACTTAATTAATTAAAATGTAATTAATTAAATTAAATGTCCCGAAATGGCTCGGAACCCAAATGAGGCAAGCCTTATATGTTTTCTAACTATTTTGGACCTAATAAGACCAACGGTGAGGTCTGTGATGCGATACAAGGTCCCAAAAAAATAAAAGACCCGTGGAACCCTTAAAAATTACCAAAATGCCCCTGAATCAAAGCGCGGTCAAATGAACCTCGATTAAAATAAAAAGATAGTGGATTTTTACTATTTTGAACATTCCAGACTCAACTGTGGAGTCCGATTTATGAGAAGAGGTCTCGGGAAGTGAGAAACCGTGAAAGTGAAAAATGACCATTTTGCCCTTTTTAGCTTGGATGTCCTAAATTGAATTCCACGAAAGCCTAAACCTATTTTTTTCGACGTTCCGGACTCAACAATAGGGTTAAATTGGCAAAATAGAAACTCATAAAATAAAGACATAAAATTTGTTGAATAGCATAATTCAAGTAGCAATTGAACTAAGTTGTGTTTCATGATTTTAGGAACACGGAAAGGCAAGGAGAAGGTGATCTGACCTTCTGCATTACTACTGTTAGTTCCACTACACCACAAGTACGACTCCTTAGGGTTGAGACAACCCGTCAGGTATGGTGTATTGTGCTAAGTAAGGAATAGAATTAAGTTTAGGAATGATTTTGCATGTTGATTGATTGAATCATATATTTACTTGTTTAATGTCAGGAAATCACCTAAGGAATGTTGCTTTAAAAAGAAACCTTGAGTTGACTGTTTATGTTACTCATGTACTTCTTGTTGCTCCGTGGAGATATGATTTATTCTATATGTTGGGTTGTATGTGATTTATATTTTGGGAAGTTGCTAAGATTGTGAATACATAGCTTGAGTATGTGTTTCCATTGATCATGTGTTGCATACATTCATGTGGAAGATGTTTTGTTATTCAGATGTTGTGATTGCTTTAAGTGGAATACATTGTTTAAAGGCATGATCTATGTGTTGGTAAGAACTGCTTATCTGAGATTGTATTGTTGCATGATGGAATTAAAGTATATTGGCATAGTGTGATGCATTGAAAGCATAGTATGGGTTGAGCACGTGGTGCTAAATATGGTACTCAGCTTCCATCGGATGTGTTCCGAAAACGAGACATGGTACTCAGCTTCCATCAGATGTGTTCCGAAAATGAGACATGGACATGGCATAGAATTGACATGGTTATGGCATAGAATTGGCATGGTTGTAGCATTGAGTTGTGTGGGTGTTTCATGGGCATTGTCGCTACATTGCATGGATAACTTGGATGTTATGTGGGTTACTGCTATTACATGGTATGGATAGTTTGGAAGGCATGTGAATTATTATTATTACATTGCGTAAATGATATTGAATGACATGTAGATTATTGCTAATACATTGCATGCATGACGTTGAATGCCATGTAGATATAACTAGTACGCTTGCACATGCCACGGCTTAGATCATGTTAATAAGTTGGATGACATGTAGAATATTGCTAGTACATTGCATGCATGATGTTGAATGCCATGTAGATATAACTGTACACTTGCACGTGCCACGCCCTTAATTTTGTTCCTTGCATTAGCATTACATCATACCAGCAGTTGAGCTGACCCATACGTGGGATAATTCCCCACAGATGACGTTCCCGACCCTCGAGACTTGAGGAAGTCTTGCAGAGTGGAGGAGACAGGAGCTGGGAATGATCTTGGCCCTTGGGAGCATATTTCGAGATGTATTGATATTGTATGAGGGCTTAAGCCCGAATGACATGTTGAATGTTTTTATTTACCGTGCCTTACATGGATGTACATTGAAGGAAATGAATGTAAGCTTTGAGTTGAATCTGTTAGGTTGTTTTTTATTTACTTTATGTTTTATTTACTTTCCGTTCGTTCAGTCGCGCCTCGGGTTCGCTAGAATTCGGGGCGTGACAACATGGTTACTCAACTGTGGTCCAAAGTCTATAGTCGCTTGCTAACTGAATTTCCTCTATAGTCATTTTTTCTTCATTCCTCTTCTAGTGATCCTAAATCATGGATCAAAATACATTGATACTAGATCAGCACATATCTCACTTTAAATGTTTCTTACTTAATGTTCTTAGTGTCTTTTGAACTTAATTTTACTGTTTAGGATTCCCTTAGAGTCTCTAATTAAGGTTCATAATGCTTCTTAGTTCACCTCGTAACTTCCTTTAGCCCTTAAAGGCATTTTGGTAATTTACCTTTTTATGTTTCTTATTGTTTGGCACGTTGTTTGTGTCCCGACCCGAAATCCACCCTGTGCGGATCCCCGGATCACGACCCGCCACCCTCAAGCCCGGGGGCCATTGGGCGGAATGGTCTTGTGAGCAGCGGTATCAGACGGCGGTGCGACCTGTGTTTTGCAAAAGCGTGAAAACTTTTTCTTTTCTCTTTTAAAATTTAAGCACACCGCCCGGTACTGCCGCTCTACTCATATGCATACACATGGTTATACAATCAAAGCATAACTAAAATATTACAGACTTATATTACATAACCATCTACATCAGTTACCCCGTAGGGTTATACACATTACATTATATTGTTTTAGTACAAAACACTATTAAAGCTTGTAGAGTCTTCTAACAAAAACTATCTAAGTGCTTGTCTCCAAAAGCTAGTCAAGGCACCATCTTCCATCTCAACCATCATCAGTCACCTGAAAGGGGGGTCCGAACAAAGTCCGGGTAAGCTAATCTAAGCTTGTGAGCAATTCCAACATTCGTCATGGGGTTTCAATCAACAGTGATTTTAGCTCATAAAGGTTTATAAATCAATCACTGTCAATTGTTCGTATCTTTTGAACACAGAATATATACATTCATAAAACTCATAGCTTTGAAACATTTGAAATATTCAAGCTAACATATGCTTTTTCATATAAAACTTGTAACTCTGAATACAAAATATATGCATTCCATAAAGCTCATAGCTCTGAAACATGTAAAGTATTGAAGCTAAAAATGTGTACTTCTTAAAATAGAGTATATAAACTCAAACATGTAAATATGAAAATGAGGGTAAAACCTACTTCCATTTTCAAACTCAACTTTTTCTCATTTTAGCTCTTAGAATCTGTTTCGAACCAGACTCCCATTTTACTCGCGTCGAGATATCTCTTTGCCTGTGGGATTAGATCCTGCTACTAGGCATTTGACAATTAATTGAATTCCGTAGAACCCAAAAGCTTGTCGGCTCCACAGGATAATGGAGTCCCTTGCGAATCCCAAACCCTGTTTCTTTTAAAAAGGCGGCTGAGTTTTATGCAACCTAACCAAAAACTCACAGTGCTTATGCACATCTTGTATTTAAATACATTTCATTTAAATACTTTCTCCCGTGACATTCTTTAAATAAATACTTTTCAAGAGTATTCAAACACAATATATATAACTTCATAATAGAACTTTCAATACTCAGAATATACAAATTCAGAATATATCTCAGAGATTTTACAATTTAAAAACTCAAACATGCTAAGGCAATATTTAAAGGAAACTGTAAATAAATCTGTTTTCTGAACAAAATAATTTAAAATAGAAAGCGTAAGAAAACTGAATTCGATATTCAAATACTTCTCATGACTTGAACTCAAAACTTCTTTGAAATCCGTGGAGTTAAATCTCCACTTCGAATGCAGGGTTACTCACCTTGGTCCTTTAGGGTTAGTGCTAATAATGCGCTTTCCCACTTTCCTTGTAGTTCCTAAGAACAATTCATAAACATGTCATCAACTTCACATTCATTGTAATATCATCTCGATATTCCTTAACTTATGCTTAAATCGTATTAGATTCTAAAACGATTTCATAATTTCATATGTACTTAACTTAACTCGTACTCTTAACCTATGACACAATTAATGTGTTAGGAATTGAATTTATTTCAATTTATACTCTTCTGGTAGCTCCATAAACTTTAATTTAAATTTATTTACTTCACATAATTACGTGTCGTGTCTTTTCATAATTCATTTTCTCGTATACGCCTTAGTATTAGTACTTTGGCATTACTTTAATTTATAGTCATCTGACAGATACTATTCATCAAATTTTATGTCTTTTTATTTTAGACATTTCTTTTTTGTCGAATAGACTCTATCATTGAGTCCGGAGCGTCGAAGAAAGTTGGTTTAGGCTTTCCTAACATTTAATTCGGACTGTTATATGTAAAAGGACAAAATGGTCATTTATGATTTTACGAGTCTCATTTTTCTGTACTTCGTTTCGTAATTTGGACTCCATTATTGAGTCCGGGATGTCAAAGAAAGTCAATTTAGACCTTTCCTGGTTTTAATTTGGCTTTTGAGGTACTAAGGGTAATTTGGTCATTTTACCCCTTACGTGTCTTTATGTTCGGGACCTCATCTCGTGTCGTGGACCTCACCATTGGACTCAGAAGGTCCGAGATAGTAAGAATACACTAATAACTTGTTAATTTTGGACAATGGGTATTTTGGTCATTTACCTCTTTACGTGACTTTATTTTTCAGGCCCCGTCTCGTAAGACGGACCCTACCATTAGTCTCAGAATATCCAAAATAGTAAGGATACACTATTCATATGTTTAATTTGGACTTTATTTGCTTCATATATGACTCAGGGCAAAATAGTAATTTTGCTTTATTTATTAAATAATTAAATTAATTATTTAATTATTTTTCCAGGGGCTTAATTGCATAAAATTCTCCTCAGTTGGGCCACAGTAGGATTTTCCAGAATTTCTGGGGTCAATCTGCAAATACTGAAAGTATTGGTTTATTTAATTTTTAATTAAATTATAAAACCAATGGGTTCGGTCCAAATCCAAGTGAACCGGTCCGGTCCATTTGTAAACCAACCGGTTCAGTTGGTTTACACGTAATGCTGACGTCAGCCCTAATGTTTTAAAGTTTAAACAAAACGTTGCCGTTCTACTAAACCCATAATCCGTTGGATCCGGTTATAACCCAAACCCGAATTCAACCCGTTTTTAGTCCCGACCCGAACAGTGTCATCTTCCCCACGAAGGTCGACACTGTTCATCATAAACCCTAATTTTTACAGTCGATATTTCGTGGCATTCTGAGCAACCGTTTTCTCTATTTTCCTTTCCAATCATTTCCTAAAATCTTAAGGCATCGTTTCTCATTAGTTTTAAGCTTTGAATCATTCTCTAAGTCACAGTTTGAAGGTTGATAAGCCGAACCTTTAACTAGCTTGTTCTTGCTTATTTTTAAACCAAATCTCGTGGGACTTGTTCTATCATGATCCCCTTATTATGGGGATTCAGTTTCCGTTCGTAAAGGTGGGTTTAGAAGCGAGTTGGTAAGGTTTGTTTTGAGAACTCGTACCTGTAACTCACCATATAGGGTTCGTTTCTTTTGATTTTTGATCGCGTATAAGTGTTTTCATGATGCTTGTGAGACCTACTTGAAGCCTTGATACACCAAAAATGGTTTAGAAGAAGTCGTTTCAGACCTGCTATGAGCAAGGTCTTCAATGGCGACCTCTGTTGGGTTACATGTTTTTAGGTGTTTTCATAGCCCGATTTCATGCTAAATCAACTCTAAAACACATATCTAACATTATACATGCATAACTAAGCTTCAAACAGTTTCTATTCATGCATATGTCTAGAGAGAGAAATTTAAGAGTTTTCATGGGTTCACCTTTTTGAGTCGGTTCCTTCCTTTCCTCTTGCTCTGATCTCTTCCTCAACTTCTCAGTTTCTCTTTCTTTGATTTCTTTCGCAAGAGAACAAACATGCTTTGCATGTTTTGGTTTTATAGAAAGCCAACCGACCTCTCTCACTCTTCCATTCTCTCTCTCTCTCTACACCTCATAACCCTACTCCATATCCCTCATCAATCTCTCTGTTCCTTCAATAAATTTTGTTCTTCCCAAGTTCTAGTTTACATTAACTGGTTCATGATATTTGTATATATATATATATATATATTTTGTTCTTCCCACGTTCTAGTTTACATTAACTGGTTCATGATATTTGTATATATATATATATATATATATATATATATTACAACACACACTCACATGTGGAGACACACACATATTGCCGACACACACACACACACCACTGTTCACACTTTAAGCATATATATATTTTCCTGTGTACATGTATATATAGATATAGATATACATACTTATATACACTTGATGACATACACACACAATACACCTTAGATATTTTGGGTTTTAATCTACCTTTATATATCTATACACATACATATAGATATTTATATATTAAATATATTTTCTCTTGTTTCCATGTGTACATATATATATATATATATTTCTATATACAGATATATATATATATATATATATACTTAATTTCATATGTACACACACTTGGTATGTGTATTTCACTTTATTAAAATATACATATTTAGAATTATATGCATACACGTAATATTATGCATATAGATACATAATTAAATTTTGTATCCTTTGATCATCGGTTTATCTGCTAGTTATTTTTAACCATAATTCGTTATCTCGTAATATGTGCCATATGACCCAGTATCCCGGGTCGGGATATTACAGTTTGCCTAGACAGACTCCATTTTTTAGCCTAGAGGGTCCTTTATATATTGTTATAGGTACCTCTATACTTCTTATACTCTTCTGGTAGCTTAATTGTGCCTTAGAGTCGTATTTGTCATTTTATAGTTTATTTTGGCATTCTATTTTTTCCCAAACAGACATCAACGTTGGGTCTAGAATGTCAAAGATACTAAACTTAGTCTTTTCCAAATCTTAATTAGCCTCTTTGTGGCTTACTTTATAGCTTGGGGCATTTTTGTAATTTGACACTCCCTATGTTCAGGTACTTGGATGCTTTAATGAAACAGACCCCATTGTTGAGTACGAAACATAAAAAAACGTTAAGGTAGGTACCCTCGTAGTCAGTGGGGTTCATTTGGTAGCTTAATTAACACATTAGGACTCATTTAGAGTTATTCGAGTTCATCTTTACATATATTTTGGGGTCCAATTTCCCAAATTGGACTCTGCCATTGAGTCCAGAATGCCCAAAAAAGTTGGAAATGTCTCTTCTTTGTATTTCAATTGATCTTTATTACAACATATTTAGGCCTAGGGGTAAAATGGTATTTTTTCTTAGTTATTGAAGGACATTAAATTAATTTTTAATTCTTTTTCTGGACTTATTCATAATTTTCCCAAAAATCAAGGGTCAAACTATAAATAGGGAAAGTTTCGATTCAATCAAGTGGGACTAAACCAACTGGTTTAGTGGTTATTGTAGAGAACCCATTAATTTTCTTTATAAACTAACTAGTTTCGCCTAATTAGAGCTGCTCTAGTGGGGCTGCCAAAGCTCCGACTAAAGTCATAATATAGTCACTAGCCATAGAAAATGCACTCTAACGATGACTTTTAGCTGCTACTAAAATTTGACTTGAGCCAAAGTATTTGTCAAATATGACTTTGAGTTTGATAGCCTACTATCCTAAAGAACGGTCTACATTGTAACAACTTTATTTTAATGGGAAGGGAATGGTAATTGGGAAGAGAAATGGTAGCTGAGAATGATAGTTGGGAAGAAGAATGATAATTCTACCAAAAAAATAGCATTTTCCATTCGGAGCAAAAACTTGAAAAATAGCTTTTTGGTACTATAGCACTGCTAAAATTTAATTTTAGCAGAAGTAAAATGACTTTTACCACTGCAGTTGGTCTTAGAAGTGAACCTTTTTGAAAACGTCAAGAATCGGCCGATTTGACACGTCAGCAACTCATTAAACAAAATGACGCCTTTCCACTAACTCAAGATCCGTTTCTTGTACGGGTTAACCCAAACCCGTTTGTTGCCCGACCCGAACCTGGGTCACTATTCATCTTCCTTGTTTTTTCGATGACACACAAGTGGCTTTCCTCAGCAAGGATCGCCCAATTCTGGGTTTTTTCAATTTTCTTTCCCCATTTTCTCTACATTTTGAAGTTAATTTTGATCCCAAATCATGTCTCAACATCATTTTATCCATTTTAAGGCACATTTTAGTGGTTGATCGAGCCTGAAAACAAGATTCTGACGAGGATCATTTTTTTTTATGATGATTGTAAAACATTTTCCTTGCTTATTTCTTTACCAAATTGGTTCATTCTTGAACCATTAAGTTCCTTTCTCGTTGGCCTTCAATCTCATGTTTTTAGATCAAAGTTTAGGAACCATTTTCTCTAAAACCCAATTATTTTTCCTTCCCTGTGCATGACTGCTTCTCTTAGGTTTTTAGGCCATTTTGGCCTTTTTCCTTGTGCTTAGTTTCTATTACAATGTAGTTTAAAGTCTATTAACTAGTTTTTAAGTTTGTTTCCATGTATGAACCAGGCTAGACCTTGGTGGTTAACCATAGTGGTCACCTATACATGGGGTGATTCTGGTTCATTTTAGACCCAATTTATTGGCTTACCTTGCCTAGAATTCACAAAGGAATTGAATGGAAGTATAAGGAATAAGAAAGGTACCTATTTGAGCTTGAACCAAATTTTATCTCTCTAATTTCTTTTTTTTTTTCTTTCCCTCTCTTCTCCAATGTTGCATACACGAATTAGAGCTTCTAATTGAGTATCCAATGGCTGCTAAAATCCATCCTTAGCTTCTGGTTTGGTGTAATGCCCATGAATGCAAGTTATTCCTTATTCTCTCTTCTATTTTCTCTCTTTATGACTTGAAGAAGCTACATACAAATATTGCAAAAGCAACATTGCTACTGTATTTTTCTCTTATATGAAAGAGAATTATGGAGATAAATTACTCATGACAAGTGGCTAAGGAGATCTAAATTTTCCCTATAATTTCTCTCCAAGCCATACCTATATTATAACTTTGTCTCCCATATTTCAAAGTAAATTTGTAGCACTTACAATCAAATTTTTAATGGAATTCTATGGAATCTTCTACTTTGTTCTTGTGTTATCATATATAATTCATAAGCTATGGTATGGTTGTGGTGTTGGTGCACCACACCCACCTCATTCCATCTTGATTACTCATTATAATCATGTCTTTATCTTATTATGATGTTCTCTAACCTCATTATGTCCCAATTACCTAACGTATACATAATGTGGTCTAAGGACCATAGTCTTCAAAATTGTGCACTTATGCACTAGTTCAACTAAAATATCCTATGTGTCAATTCTTGATTAAGAGCCATTAGGCTTGGCATCAAAATATTGATCTTGTCATCCAATCATATTTATAGGAATGATCATTACCAATTAAATGACTATGGCACACATGTGTCGTAATCTCTAATTCCATAGTCTAATTACCTCAATTAAGTTCCATATTTTCCATTTAGGGCTAGTCTTTAATGATAATTATCATTAGTCCTAATTACCTAATAGTATTGGGTTAGGATGTTACACCAAGACAGAATTGTACCCCTTTTACATTGCTACAGTAGATAAGAAGTCCAAAGCAACACCCTAGATAGAGTTCTTAGAACTGGATTTGGTTGGGGTGCTTTATCCCTACAACGATGAACTTGTTATCTTATTAAAAGTAGTTAAATTTCAAATCAAAAGGGTACTTATCGATACAGGTAGTTCAACCAACATTTTGTTTTGTACTCCGTTCAAGTAAATGAAGTTAGATCCAAGGGAAATTCACCCAACTGTCTCTATTATGGTAGGTTTTAACGACCATCTCAATTTTTTAATAGGAATACTCCATCTCTTAGTCACTGTAAGGAAGGGGAAAGAGTAGACAACAATACTTTCATACATAATGGTTTTAGATACCAAATCCTCTTACAACATGATAATCAGAAGGCCACATATTCATGAGATAAGAGCAATCACATCAAACCTTCATCAATGTTTGAAATTCATGCATGATAACAAAGTAGTCACAGTAAGGGGTTGCCAACCAACAGCTTGAAAGTGTCATACCATTTCGCTAAAGGAAAACACCTCTAAATAGCAATTATAGTACATATTCAAGAGTGATGAGGTCTTGAGCTAAGATATATAAGGATTAGAAGAATGCCCCATTAAGATTGAAGAACCATTGAGTCCTAGATGACGAGATAGCCTTTTGAAGCCCAAAGAGGAAACTGAAAAAAATATTGGTTAGATCGAAAGAAGCGGGCGAATTCCTCCAAGTAAGGTCTGCTCTGTCCCTAAAAAATATGAAGAGCTCATAAGATTCTTGAAGGAAAACCCATACTTTATATCTGACAAGCTTATGGTTGACACTGATTGTCACATCCTGAAACACACCCTATGCGGATTAGGGGATGCGAGTAGTAGTTTCTTAAACAAAATATATTCCAAATCATACATCACATCAAGTTTAATTATTGCAGCGAAAGCAATTTATACAAGTTACATATCCTTCAAGTGTCTAAATTGACTAGAATGTTTTTTTGAAACATTATATTCATCAATAGTACATTAACTGTGGGTCCCATACCCCACGTTCACATCTAAACTTCATCCTACTCTAATAATGAGTCTCATATCTCGTGCACTTTTGAACTTCAAGTTTACCTTAACTGTGAGTCCCATACTTCATGCACACTTTACTTTTGATCTTCATGTTTACCTTCATAGTGAGTCCCATATCTCACGCACACTTTACTTTTGAACTAGTGCTTCATTGTAGCTGTGGGTCCCATACCCCACCTTCATATCACTTGTATATATCATGAATAAATCCATGTCAGCTTTATATAAAGCTCATGAGTAATTCTGGTACCTTGTCATGGGTTTTCAATTGATAGTGGTCCAAGTATAAGAGAGTTTATAAAAAATTACCACAACCAATTGTTCATACAATTCAAATACGGAATACAAAAATCTTCAAAATAAGAACCATAAAGCATTCAAGGCATTCAAGCAAAGCATTTAATTTATCAAATACAAAACAAGTGGATTCAAGTTTCATTAAAATTGGAAACATAAATCTTTAAATAATGAAATATGTGTATATAAATCATGGTCAGAGTGATGGAGGATAAACCTTCAACCATCCTACAATGTTATATCTTTTCATTTTCTGAGTCCGTATCAATCTGGCCTCATAAGTTTTATCTCGTGGATATATATTTTTATTTATAAACCAATTCTCATGGGAGTCTCCATGCTTGGGGGATAAACCTTCTAGCAAAAAACTTTCTCGTGTGGGAGTCTCGTAGGATCTCATGAGCTCGTGGTGATTATAAACAATTATCTTCCATTATCGGTTCACAAACAGAGGCATTTAAAACCTAGTTTGTCAAATAGATATTTTTCAGGAGCATTTTAAACATAGTTGGAATGAGAAACATTCACTTTCAGAGAAAGTATTTAACAAAATTTTGAAGTTAAGATAAACATGCTAAAGCAAGAATAGCAAAATATTTCTTGTGTGCGAGTCCTGTAAGATCTCACGAGCTCGTGGTGCTTATAAACAATTATCTTGCATTATCGGTTCACAAACAAAGGCATTTAAAACCTAGTGTGTGAAATTGATATTTTTCAGGAGCATTTTAAACATAGTTGGAATGAGAAACATTCACTTTCAGATAAAACATTTAACAAAATTTTGAAGTTAAGATAAACATGCTAAAGCAAGAACTTTATAAATAGTTAACATTTAAAACAAGCACATTTGCAGTTCATGATAGTATTTGAAAGTGGAACAAGTAGCATGTTCGAAACACAAGCCATGTAAATACAAGAATTTGAATTTAAAACACTTCAGGAATCATGTAGTTAAAACCTCCACTTCAAAGTCCATGATTACTCACCTATGGTCTGGAGTCCACAGTCCTTCCCTTACTTGCCTTGATACTCGTCTTATCCTTATCCCTTTGCTGGTGATCCTAGATCACATATTAAATTGAACTCAATATCTGAATAAACATATCATTTTATTTAATCACTATCTCTTTGATGTTATTAGCCATGACCAATTCTGTTTTTGGATTCAATGGCCTTCCAAACCCTAAGGTAGGTCCCATACCCTCCCCCGGGTGCCATCTAAAACTTATTCTCCTATTAAAGGTATTTTGTTAATTTTGTCTTTTACTTCTCATTCTATTCGGTTCGTCACCTGCCTATGCGGACATCATTTTTGAGTCTAGGTGGTCTTTAAAATATTAATATATGTATTTTAATTTCATCTATACTCTTCTGGTAGGTAGGGGTTATATAAAAACCCAATTCAGATAAATGGGGGTTTCTGTCCGATCACCGAAGTTTTGAGCGGCAACATGGTCACCTAGAGGTTCTGAAACATAGGTTTAATGGATTGGAGATGAAAAAGGGTTCAAAATAGCAAAAAAAAAAAAAAATGGGGTTTTAAAAAAATAAAATTTCTAGTTCCAATAACCGGTGCCAGAGAAGGTGATCGGAACCTCAACGGAAAATCGAAAGGGACGAAGTACTGTGCGAGTCAGCCTCAAGTCGGGTCAGTCTCAGGTTCGGGTTATAACCAAATTCTAAAGGGTATAGGTTTAGTTACATTGCATCATTTTGGGCTTAGGTTTTAAAATTTTGTTTTAAAAAACAAATTTGGCCTGTTTGGTCACAAAAATGGGGGGTTAATTAATAACCCTACACGTGTGAGGGATACCTTATCCCGATTTAGCATAGCTATCCGTTGTTTGGCTTAAGAAAAATCAAAAAGAAAAAAGGGGAGCCGCAGCTCCCCAAGTTTGAACAAGCGACCTCTCACATGCTAAAGACTTAACCCCCACGTGCTGCCACTGTGCCACAATGGCAGATGTGACATATATTTACCGAAGTAAAAATATAATATTAAAATAATTAATTAATTCCATTTAATAAATTAAATTGATTTAATTATTAAAATATGGTTCGTTGTCCAAATAAATTAAAAGGATAGTGTAAATTTACTATTTTGGGCCTTCTGGATCCAATAGTGGGATCCATTTTATGAGACGAGACTCTAAAAAATTAAGACACGTAAAAATGAAAATTACTATTTGCCCCTAAGTGTGTCGAGAGCCAAATAAAAATCGGGGAAGGTCTAAATTGACTTTCTTCGATGTTCCGGACCTAACGGTGAGGTCCATATTACCAAATTAAAAATGAAAAAATAGTTCATGTGAAAATACAACCTTATAAAAATAAGGCATAAGTAAATGAAAATTTATAAATTGCTACGTGTAGTTTGATTTAAAAGGAATAAGACCTATCCTAGGAAATTAGGATTAACACGGTCTAAGAATAAGTTAAGAGCATCAATAAGTGATAATTTGAAGTGAATGAAAATTAATTAGTTATTTATAAATTGTTCTTAGGAACTACAAAGGAAAAGGAAAAGCCTGCCAGTATCGCTAACCCCAAGGACAAAGGTGAGTAATCTTGTCCTTTGAAGTGGAGGTTTAAATCTCAACGGATTCTGAAGAAGTTTAAGTTAAAAAATTTCTGAAGTATTACGAGTTCAAATTCTTGAAGTATTTTAAATTCAAATTTCGTATTTATATGACTCCTGATTCAAGTATTACTGCTTCCTTTTTGAAAACTCTGTTGTGACATGCAAGTTAGCTTATTTATTTTGCTGACCTTCTATAAGTTTATGTTCTAGCATGTCCACCTTAAATGCAACATTTTATTAAATGCCTCTCTAAAAATAAATTCTTTTATTTTGCTATGTTTTAAATACTCATGTACATCGTGATTTAATACTCTGAAGCTCATGTTTTAAATGTTCTAATCGTTGTATTCCAAGTATTGAAGACTCTGTTAAAATATTTTTGTTTAAATACTCATGAAAATCATATTTTTGAAGAAGCCATATTTTAATACTCATGAAAAGTACTCATTTGAAAAGTCATATCTCAAATGCTCATGAAAAGCATCTATTTGAAAAGTCATATCTCAAACACTCGTAAAAAGGATCTATTTGAAAAGTCATATTTCAAATGCTCATGAAAAGCATATATTTGAAGAAATCATATTTTTTTAATGCTCATGAAAAGCATTTATTTGAAGAAGCCGGATTTCGATGCTCTTTAAAAAGTATCTATTAAAGAAGCCATGTTTTGAATGCTCATGAAAATCATCCTTTTGGAGAAGTCATATTTCAAATGATCTTGAAATGTCTCTATTTGAAGAAGTCATGTTTTAAATGTTTTGAAAACATTTATTTGAAGAAGTCATATTTTAAATGCTCATGAAAAACATCTATTTGAAGAAGTCATGTTTTCGATGCTTTTTGAGAAGTATCTATTAAAGAAGTTAAAGTTTTAAATACTATATAAAAAAAAAAACAAATACCGGGAGGTCATGATTTAATGCTTTTAAAATAGCATCTATGTGAAAAGAAATATTTTCAAACCTCTCATATGTGAACTGGTAATGCAAGATAAAACGTGCATAAGCACTACGAGTGATATTAGGTTCCTTAGGAACTCAATTGACAAGAAGAATGCCAGGTAGCAGGATCTAATCCCCAGGCATAAGATCTCCACAAGAAGTAAAATTGGAGACTGGTTCGAAACAGATTCCACCTAATTAATGTGATAAAATGAATGCGTGCAAAAATGGTAGCAGGATTTGATCCTCCATTTCTAAACGTAATGACATGTATTGATTTCATGACCAAAAGTTTTCATGTCTTCATAAGAAATGACAGAAGGTTTTCAAACCCCTAATTACACGAAGAAGTATTTGTTTTTAAAGAAATGACCCAGTTTTAAAATAAAGGGTTATTCCCTCTTATTTACGAGAAGAAGGATTTTTATTCATCCTATTGAAAAGCAAAAGATTTAAACACTTTTGGTCACATTTGGCCACTATATACATGTTTACAAGTTTTACATTGCATATTGCATACCTCACTTGAATGCTTTAAACGCTTCGTGTTATATGTTTTGAAGATTCTTACACTTTGTATGCGTGAAATATCTGTTTACTTGAATGCTTTAAAATGCTTTGTGTTACATGTTTTGAATTTTCCTATATCCTGTATTTGAAGAAGTATGTGCCTAGACTGAATGCCGTGAATGCTTCATGCTATCTGTTTTTAAGAATCATATATTCTGTTGCCGAAGTATACGAGCAATTGGTAGTGGTTGCTTTTATAAACTCTCTTATAACTAGCCCACTACCAATTGAAAACCCGTGATAGAGTACTAAAATTGTAACACCCCGACTTTGTGTAATTAATAATTAGTGTTAATTATTAATTAATAACCGGCTTATAGAATGATTAGGGAATTAATTCTGATCCCGACGGTCGCCATGGACCGATTAAATAATCAAATATGTCAGGGGGAAAAGGGTATGATACCCAAACCCAATTACTGGTTAAATCGGTAAAATAATGCCGTTTTAACACTAACGGAACCCGAATTAGCTAACCCGGGAAATCCCGGATGATTAATAAATGACACGAAACCTCTGACACTGAAGAATACTGAAATACGGAACTCTCAGAACAAACCGCGTCGAAAAATGAGTTACGGAATGAAAGTTATGAAGGAAACACTGAAACTGAATTACTGCGCAACCAAACGTGGCCTTAACCGAAAATATGGAAAAAAATGGCCAAATGGGAGGCCAAGGGAATTGAACCCTTGACCTTTGAGTGAAAAGAAACCTCATCCAAAAATTACCAACTGGGCTACTATTATCTTTGTGTCCATATATACAACAGAAAAGTATATAACACTGAATTATCCTAGTCTGCCACCAAAACTGGCCAATGGCCATCCATGCAACACCACATCCCTTGCATCACCCCTATGCTCCCTAGCTCATTATCACCCTACTTCAGCCATGATGACCTCTTCTCCAACCAAAATACATGCAGATTTATCATGAGGTTGGGAGATGTATTGAAGAAGAAAATTTGCATTACAAGTCTCCATATGTGTATTGGAGGAGGGAGAAATCAGAAATGGGTGCATGAGATCTGTTAAAGAGAGATTGGGTTAGAGAGAGAGACTGCCAAACCAAGTGTATGTGTGTGTGCATGTCCATGTGTGTGTGGCCAAGGAGGTGCCCAAAGGAGGCTATGTGCTGCACGGCTGGGATTGAGGCACACCTGAGGTGCCAAGGTCTGAACTGAGCTATGGGAGGGAGGAACAATGGCCTGAACTAAGGTATACTCCTCTTTAAACTGAAAAATTTTCTGTTAAAAATTTGACATACTGTTCTGATAGTTTTAATCCATTTAAACTGTATAAATGAGTTCCTGTGAGGCCTTAGAACGTTTCTGAATCAATTGGGAGGCTCGAATGGGGCTTGAAACCCCAAACCGTGAGCAAACCGCCATTAAAACACCTTGGGTAACAGGTTTGAAATGACCTTCATAAAACGGACTCCTGATGGTCTAGAACTCATCTAGACTCTTCTAGGGTTCTGAAAACCCTCATCTGCGACCCAAAAACACACTGGAAGACCCTCAAATTTGACACTATTCTTTTCGGCCATGGAACCCAAAACCTGAAATGAACACTTAAACTGAAATTTGTAAATGGGGAATTGAAGCCCCTGTTCTAAGGGTCACAAAGAACCAAACCGTGTGAGATTTGGTTGAGAAATAAGGCCCCATGACCGAACTGAAACTCTGTGCGACAATCGGCCAAACAGCGCCCCATGCATGGCTTCGATGCATGAAATGGATGCCAAAATACTGGCATGACACCTAGGGACTGATTGGAACCAAAAACAGTTGGAAACCGTGCTTGAAATGGCATGAAAATGAGAAAAATCGGGACTGGTATTAGGGCTACAGTAGCAGAAAGGGTTGGGGAAGATGGAGTCAACTCGCGACTCCAACCGAGTTGGCGAGTCGACTCGGACACGTGTCAGGCAGTAAGCATGCCACCGCAATAATTGGAACGGCACCGTTTAGGGTTTTCTGTTTTAAATTAAATTGAACTCCGGCCTGTTTGGCTCCTCGGATAATAAATTAAAAATCAGGTTATAAGGATAACCTGAACACGGATAAGGGCAATTTAGGGTTAACTGGAATATGCTATTCCAGTTTTCTGAAAGTAATTGAACCGGTTGGTTTTCTGAGTTTTGGACCGGTTCAATTTCTGAACCCTTGAACCCTACGGTTTGAACCCCTAAATTATGAAATTATGTTTTGACCCCCAAATACTTTCTGAAATTACGGATTTGTCCCCAACTGTTTTAAAGAATTATACAGTGGCCCAAATTTTTGAGAAACTGTTCAATTAAGCCCCTGAAAATTTAATTAAATAATAAATTTATTATTTTATTATTTTATTAAATAGGTAAAATTACGATTTTACCACTGGACATTAAATATGTCAAACGGAGTTCAAATAAATTAAATAAATAGTGTATTTTCACTATGTTGAACATTCCGGACTCAATGGTACAGTCCAAATTGAGAAATTATGTACCAAAAAATACAAACCTGTAAGTGACAAATGACTGTACTGCTCTTGAGGGTACCCAGGCCCAAATAAAAATAAAAGACAGTCTATTCTGATTATGTCGGACACTCTGGACCCAATGGTGAGGTCCATTTTATGAACTGAGATGTCGAAAAATATGACGCATAAAATTACCAAAATACCCCTGATACTGTACGAAGCCCAAATGAAGTCCGATTGGGACGAAATTGATACCGATAGAAGCCCAGATACTGGTGAAACTGTAAACATGATTAAATAATGATTCGGAGTCAGAATCTTACAAAACATAAAATGACCAAAATACCCCTGAGCACAGTAAGTGCAAAGTAGGGGTCAAATAAAGGTCAAACTGATCTGATAAATTATCATAAGGATAATTATGAACACTGAAGGGCTAAATAAGACTCCGGAACAGTTAACGCGTAAAACGAGAAACGACTAATGTGTCCCGATGACCAAAAGCAGATACCAAACGAAGTCCAAATCACTTAGGAAATTATATCTAAGATATGTGGACTATTCTGAGGACCACAATAGGGTCCGGGACAAGAATGGACAAATTACCATTTTACCCCTAAGGCTAAATAAGCACTTAACTGATAGCGATTCAAGGTTAAAAGACTTAGAACTTCATGTATACGATATATGGGATATTCTGAGAACCACGACTGGGTCTGGGGCAAGAGTGATAAAATGACCGTTTTGCCCCTAAGGTTGGATAAGTAACTGACTGATAACGATTGAAGTCTAAATGACTTGGGTTATAATCCAGATGACTGCTGAGCCTAAATTATGAATAACATAGCCCCGGATGAAACCCGATGAGAGGGCGATAGGCTACTAGGCTATCTTAGGTAATCCGATAGACACCTAAGATGACGAATAAGACCTGAATGGATAAATTCTGATCTGTCTGTGATTGATGATGATTGTTCAGGATATACATGGTGATGCCTGACGTACTTGGAGGTTATCAGATTGTTTATGCAAGGAGATAACCGTTACAGTTGTGAGTAACCTTGACTCCTGACTTGGTGTATAAGTACACTGCCTAGTTACTGTATTTTAAAAATACTGTACTGTACTGTTCTGTCTGATTCACTGATTTCATGCTTTTACTTAATGCATGATTTTTACTCTGTCTGGTTTCTCTGCTCTGTACTGAAAGAAACCGCTATTTTTTTTTTACTGGTTCTGAAAAGAACAACTGATTCTTGGTACCATCTCAGTCTTGAGCACTATATGAGCATACTGCACTGTTTAATCTGTGCATACTGTACTGTTTATTCTGTTATACTGTTCTGCTCTGCTCATCACTGATCTGTTCTGTTATTCTGATGTTTTAACTGATCTGTTCTGTTATTCTGATGTTTTAACTGATCTGTTCTGTTATTCTGATGTTTTAACTGATCTGTTCTGTTACACTGATGTTTTAACTGATCTGTTCTGTTACTCTGATGTTTTAACTGATCTGTTCTGTTATTCTGATGTTTTAACTAATCTGTTCTGTTACTCTGATGTTTTAACTGATCTGTTCTGTTATTCTGATGTTTTAACTGATATGTTCTGTTACACTGATGTTTTAACTGATCTGTTCTGTTACTCTGATGTTTTAACTGATCTGTTCTGTTACTCTGATGTTTTAACTGATCTGTTTTGTTTGATCTGTCTGACCTGTTCTGTTGATCTGTTCTGATCTGTTCTGTTTGATCTGTCTGACCTGTTCTGTTGATCTGTTCTGATCTATTCTGTTTGATCTGTCTGACCCGTTCTGTCTGATCTGTCCCGACGTGTTCTGTTTGATCTGTCTGACCCGTTCTGTCTGATCTGTCCTGACCTGTTCTGTTGATCTGTCTGACCCGTTCTGTTTGATCTGTCCTGACCTGTTCTGTTTGATCTGTCCTGACCTGTTCTGTTTGATCTGTTCTGACCTGTTCTGTTTAATCTGTCCTGACCTGTTCTGTTTGATCTGTCCTGACCTGTTCTGTCTGATCTGTCCTAACTGGTTCTGTTGAATCTGTCTGATCTGTTCAGTTTTGATCTGTCCTGACCTATTCTGTTTGATCTGTCTGATCTGTTCAGTTTTGATCTGTCTTGACCTGCTTTGTCTGATCTGCCTGATCCGTTCAGTTCTGGTATGTCCTGATTTTTTATGTTTGATCTGTTCTGTCCTGACCTGTTTGCTCTGTTTTGATCTATTCTGTTCTGTTCCATCCCGTCCTGATCTGCTCCATACTGATCTGTCTTGTTCTTTGATTTATATGCCTTGTCCCTGATGGCTTATGTTCCGTTCCGTTTAGGATGTGCTTTGTTTCAGATTAAAATATTGTTTTCGCTTCATTTTGTTATGTTCCGTCCTGTCGATGATCTGCTTGTATTCTGATTGATATATTATTCCCGCTCTGTCTTGTACCTTTTCATTATAATATGCCTGTACACTGATTGATATCCTGTTTTCGCTCAATTCTGTCTTGTTTCGTTCCGTTGATGATATACCTGTATCTCTAGTTGACATATTGTTTCCGCTCCGTTCTGTTATGTTCTGATTTGTTATGCTTTATTCTGTTCTGTTCGGTAATGAATTGTTATGTTCAGATCCGTTCCGTTCTATTATGTTTTATTGTGATCCGTTATGACCTGTTCTATTCCGATCTGTTCTATTCTGACCTGTTCCATTCTGACCTGTTTGTCTCTGATTGATATATCGGCATTATTTACTATTCTCTTTTGATTTGTTGTGCTTGCTTCATCCTATTCTGATCTGTTATGTCCTGCTCTATTCTGTTCTGCTCCGTCCTAACCTGTTGTGTTATGTTCTGTACGGTTATACTTGATATGGTCAGTTATGTTCTGTCTGTTCTGATCTGTTGTTTTATTTTGATCAGTCCTGCTTTATTCTACTGAAACTGCATTTAAAGTAGATTTATAAAACTGCTATTTCTGGAATGACTGAACTATCCCATATGCTTGATAAGCAAAAACTGGTTTTGAAACCCATGACAGGGGACCTGTGTTACTCATTGGGCTTTTCGAAGCTCACCCCATTCCCTAACATTTTTCAGGAATGATATCAATTGGATCTGATGGCACTGATCTGTGGAGATTGGATTATTGGGGATTGAATTTGTTTAATCAGGTGAGTGATGTAATATGACTGACTTGACTGATATGTATTAGATATAGACATGGCTCATGGATTTAAACGGTACTCTAGAGATTATAGTTCTGCTCTGTTGTTATATGTCGGATTATAGATATGCTCTGAAGTTAGAATTGTTAGTGTTGGATTTTAGACTTGCTCTGTGTGATACATATCCTACGGGGGATACATGAGTTGCATTCCCGTGACAAAAAAAAAAAAAAAGTCTTTAAATTCCGCTGCATCTGACCCTACAGTCAGAGTGCAATTCACTGGAAAGTTCAGAAATTGCCTTCGGTTGGTCGCGTGGCGGTTGACTGGCATCACATCCTCGACATCCGCGTAGGGTGGTGTTCGGGATGTGACAAAAATTACTCACGAGCTTAGTAAAGCTCACACATCCACCATATGTACAGGTATTTGGAGGCGGGGTATCAGACCCACATTAACATGAAGTATGTGTTTCGAGGTACATGATCTGAAGGTGGGGTATGGGACTCGCATTAACATGAAGTATGTGTTCTGAAGTACATGATTTGAAGGTGGGGTATGGGACCCACATTAACATGAAATATGTGTTCTGAAGTACATGATCTGAAGGCGGGGTATGGGACCCGCATTAACATGAAGTAAGTGTTCTGAAGTACATGATCAGAAGTACGTGAGGTGTGGGACTCACGGGTAGAGTAGTTGAAGTTCATGTGTAAATGTGATGTATATTTAAAAAAATAAAAAATAAATTCCTAGGCAATTCTAGACACTGTAAAGAGTATAGTAGCATGTATATTTGCTTCCACTACAAAGATTGAATGTGATATGATGTATATAAGTAACAGATTTGTTTATTTGAAGGAAATCCCATGATCACGGTCCCCTAATCCGCCCAAGGTGGGTTTTGGGTCGTGACAACAAATGAGACTTTCTTGGGTTTTCCTTGACACCAAACAAGTTAATAACACAGGTGTTTTCCAAAAACAGGTACCCACAACTAGCTTGGAAACGGGCTGGCCAAGGCTCACAAAATGACTTTCAAAATAAACTTTTTGGGTTTGTTCTCATCATACAATTAGAATCAACTTGATTTCTAATCAAGTATCACACTCTATGGTTTATTCTAGTAAAGGTCTGGGTTATGTTTTTTAGGATTTGAATCATTGCGAATCTTTCCCCCAAAACCTAGAAATGACTCTCATTCAAGTTCTCTATTATGCCAAAATTTAGGGGCTAGGTATCACTTCTGAAATTTCACAATCCGAATTCTTTAGTCGTCTTAGGAATCAAGTTGGGCTCCAATTTATGGCCCCCCTATCAATTTTTCCTATCATGCCAACCACTCGAGATTGGTTTTCAATTCCTTTTCAAGAATCGCATCTTTTTAGGATCTTTATCTCGTCAATCAAGGTTTATATTGACCCTACTTGTGAGGTCTAATCAATTCCATTGGGATTGCATCTTCCTAACCTTTAGGATTGCTTTCCTCATTCAAGAAAATCATTCCATCCTCTTAAGGGCTACCTTGGCATTATGCCCGTATTGTTTTAAAACAAAATCAAAAAATCAAAAAACTTCAAAAAATTAAAATTCAAAAAAGTGCATGCTTCATTTTCTACTAAGGAATGATCTTCTTCTCCATTTAGATTAGATCTTATCTTACTCAAAATTCTGAAATTAACAAACTCTTTAGACTATTGCCTTGGATTCAAACTCCTCTACACTCATTTTATGATAAAAAAATTCATTGAGGTTTCCTAACCTTATTGCAGCTCTTATTCCCTTAGTTGAACCCGAAGACCATGACATCAAAATTAAGTCAATCACTACACCTTGTCACCATGGATCAAAATCAATTATTCTAGATTTTGGCCAAATCAAAATAGACATAGCCGATTATAGGGATGAAACATAGAGGCTCTCCAGATAGTCCAAGAACTGTTATAATAAGGGTTACCGCCACCTCCACTAGCCCTACTATGGCCTAAAAATGCTCCTAATAACCAACCACCTATACCTCCTCAAGATCATCTCCCATAGAATCAACAAGCCCAAGATGTAGCCATATATGATCAGTTTAATCGAGCCGAACAAAATGGGCCCCAAAATGAAGTCAAACCTCAAGAGAAGCCCAACTCCAATGAGGAGGCCCTTCTCAAAAGGGTGGAAAAGATGGATGCCCTTATATGCAAATCAAACTGTGGAGATAACATGATTGATATCCACAAACTATCCATGTATTTAGAGGTTTGTTTGCCCTATAAGTTCAAAATGCCAGATTTAGACAACTTTAATGGGACCACATGCCCAAAGACCCATATCAAGCTCTATGTTTGGGCCATGCAACCAGTAAGGGCTACAAATGAAACGATGGCTCAAATCTTCCACCAAACACTAAGTGAGGTAGCTTTCCGTTGGCTCTTAGACTTGGAAAAGCTCATATTCTAAGACTGGGAACAATTCTGCAATATCTTTGTCAAGTAGTATAATTACAACAATGAGTTGGACATCACACTCAAGGACCTTGAGACCACCAAGCAAGAACCCAAGGAGACTCTTTCAACTTTTATCACCCGATAGAGGGCCAAAGCGGCCCAAATGGTCAACAGGCCAAGTGAAGCCGAACAAGTGTAAATAGTAAAGAAGAACTTGCCTCCTATCTACCGTGAATCAATGTTTGCCCACTACTTTGAGACTTTCAAAGCTCTTGTAGGGGCTGGAATCCAAGTTTAGGATACAATCAATGATGGAACATTGAGGAAGCCCACACAAATCATCAAGCCCGATAACTTAGAGATTGCAGTCAATGCTTTACTCCATAATAGTCCTTCTCTTGGTCTGTTAGTTCAACTGCCTCACCGCCATTAAATTCATCTCAAAGGTGCCTATCAAGGTCTTTCTCAGAACTCTCTCCATCATTGAGAAAAATTTTTCAAAAGTTTTGTGAAGAAGAGCATCTCCAACCTCTAGATCCTCGGCCCACTCCAAACCCAATACCCAAGAGCTATGATTAGAACAAGCATTGTGCCTACCATCAATGTGCAGGCCACTCCACAGATCATTACACCATGTTGAGACAGACTATCCAAGATTTGATTGATGAACAAGTCATTGGGCCTCCTCTTTCAAGGAGCAACCAAGATTAGCCCACAATCAAGAATGAAAAGCTTTCCAAGCCAAGATCATTCTTTTATTCTTCATGGATAATTTCTATCTATCTTTCCTCATGTTTCAATGAAGATTCTTTTAGGAAAATTTTAAAAAAATGTTTGCATGATTCATCTTGATTCTTTAAGAAAATGAATGTTATCAAATTCATAATAAGATTGAATGTGTTGAATCTAAACATCATCAAACTTTATCAATCATTTTGATTTTCTCATTGTTCACCAATTCATCTATTTGTCTCAAAGCTATCTTATCTGATTCGATCACCATCCAAAGAAGATAATGATCATGACCTTAATTAGACATCGACATCGTGAGTCTAAAAATGTGACTGTTTCCTAAAAGTAAGCAATTCCAAAGATAGGAGGCCATCACTTGGCAAACCAAATCTGTCATATCACCTATAGCAAAGATATCAACTTGAAAACCCTTTGAGCCTACTTGATTGGCCTTTTTTTTTCTTAAACCCATCTACCAAACCTTAGGGGGGAAACTTAATATGTGTCCACTCTTTCGATGCCTTCATAGAAGAATCAAAAAGCAAAGAGAAGAAACATTTTTTCCCAGTGTGAAAGAAACAATTTCTAAGCAAGGAAGTGTGAAACAATCATTTGAAAAGAATCAAAAGCAAAGGAAATAAAATCTTTGCCTCACTAAAGAAAAACATTTTCAAGCAAGGAGGTGACAAAACAACCATCAAGGAAGGGTCAGATTGTAAAGAATAGAAAACCTTTGCCTAATCAAAAGAAGCATTTTCTAAGTAAGGATGCAAGAAATCAGTCAACCAAGCCTTGTATGGCTCAAAGAGCTTCAAGCGAGCAATGAACTATGTTAGACCTGATTCTCCAAAAAAGAGATATGTAAGCAGCCTAAGAAGTCACTTTAGGCTCGGTTATAAAGGTCATGCTAAGAATCAATCATGTACAAGAAAGGACATGCACATCAAGGTTATGCATGTCACGACCCGAAATCCACTCTGTGCGAATCTGGCATCGCGACACCGATCCAACCTGATGGCTGAACCGAATTTTTCCCTTTTCATTTTAACTTGACATTTATATGTGAGTTATCAACATATGATCAGTAACCAAAGACAAAACGGAAGACTTTATAAAACTTTCCGTTGATAATACTAGAGTTCTTTAATTTTTACAGACCCAAAATTTCCAAATACAACTATCCGCAGGACGTGGAGTGATGAGAGAACATAGGACAAGCAGTATACTTTACTACCAAAAATTTCCCTTCAGTACGTCATCTGTAACCACCGTACGCCTATTCAGAGTTTCAACCCCTACTTCAAGGTAGGGCATCGTTACCTACAAAATGTTGTGTAGTATCTGATGAGCTATGAAAACTCAGAAAGTAGTCCTTTACTCTATCAAAGGCAAGTCAACATATGGAGGTTCACATAACAAGACATAGTTCATAGTAATACGATAACCAACTAAGATAATACAATATCAACAACGATAAGTCACATTACATGATAATCAACAATAAGACACATCACATGAGAATGGCAATGATAATGATTATTCTAGTTCATGCAATGATGTGTAGAATGATGTCTATGATTTTATATATGTATATATATATATATATACGTAGAGCTCAGCAAACCCTTTTGCAAACAGGTCTCCCCACCTGACTTGCTCATGTATACCCAGTCTACCGTAGGACTCAGCATACCCTTTTGCACCCAGATCTCTCTATCTGCCATGCTCATGTATACCCAGCCTACACCCTTTAGTAGGATCTAGCCTACACCCTTTAGTAGGATCCAGCCATACCCTTTTGCAATCAGAAACTACCGTCTGATTTGCTCATGTAGACCCGACCTACTTTTTATAACAATAACGGTTTGTAGTTATTTACTGATGTATGAAATGATTAGAACTCTCGTCCAGAGTATAACTTATGACGATGCAATATTTAAGCATCATAATCCAACAGTATAATAATCCCATGCCCAAACGTAGCATTTGATTCAATAATCTTTACGAACTACAAGAAGCATCAATGTAATTCAATAACATTTGATGGCATAACACATTAATCTTTACAAACTATGACAAGCATCAATGTAATTCAATAACATCTGATGGCATAACACATTAATCTTTACGCACTAAGACAAGCATCAATGTAATTCAATAACATCTAATGGCATAACACAATACAACAATAAAAAGCAACACTTAACACAGTCAGGTCTTTGCCACGTACAGAGATCAGATTTTACTTACCTTTTATCATGATCCTAGTTCAGTATTCTGTGAGTTTGCTTTTCCCTTTCAAGTCCCCTATAAATCAGTAAATTCGTATTAGAAGTAATGCGATTCATCAAATTTTATGCATTCATAGCTACAAGTTCCTCTTTTGCTAATTTAGACTCTACTATTGAGTCTGGAACATCGAATAAATTCAGTTAAGGCTTTTGCGGATTTCAGTTTGGACTCATGGATTGAAAAGGGCAAAATTGTCGTTTTGCACTTTTACGTGTCTTTTATTCCCAGGACCTCTTTTCATATTTTTGACATTGCCATTGGGTTCAAAATGCCCAAGATAATAAAAATTGACTATTCATTTGCCTCGTTTGGACTTTGTTTGACCCACTTTTGAGTTAGGGGTATTTTCGTAAAAATTAATATTTTATTAATTTTTCTGTTTGGGCCACAGTAAAATTTCCAAAACTTCTGGGGTCGGTTCATAATTCCCAACATTCCTGGTCTGAACCAGTGGGTTCAGCAGTCAAAACCCTAAACCGGTTTGACCCTTCACTGAATAAACCGGTTCAGTTAAATTTAGAGAACCGGAATAGCATAACCATCCTATCCACCTTATCCCTGGTTCGGTTAAACCCACACCCAATTTTCACATTTCCTATCTCTGTAACCAAACACCTAATTCTATTTTAAATTCAAATCCAAAACGATACCGTATCTGTCACGACCCGAAACCCACCCTATACGGATCTCGTGTTGCGGGGCCTACCTGAAGGCCGTCCCTACTTTTTCCATTCCTGTATCATAGTACTAATATGCAATGTACTAAAAATTTTAAACAATGAACAGCGGAAGTCTATATCAACTTTTTCCATTCCTGTATCATAGTACTAATATGCAATGTACTAAAAATTTTAAACAATGAACAGCGGAAGTCTTTATCAATTACAGTAATCCATCTAGCGAAAGTCTTTTAATAATTTAAACAGTGGAAGTCTATTAAATACATGACATAGTTCTACATAAGACAAAATGAGAACTAAACGTAACCAGCACCCGGGGGTGGTGAATACATGGGAGAACTAACATAGACTGGTACAGTACTTCAAAATGTCCCCCTACGCTCTCAGACTCCTACTGGGGTCTCGCAGCGTCATCACCTGAAATGGGGGGTAAGTGGGGTGGAATGAGCTACAAAGCTCAGTAAGTAAATGCAGATCTCCAACACTAGTATCGATGATCAATGAATCTATGAATAAGATTATGATAGCCAATCATAAGAATAAGATGCTGTGATAGCCAATGGAAACAATTGCCACAAGGGCCAATGGAAACAATTGCCACGAGGGCCAATGAAAACAATAATCACAACACACAATCAGAAGTATTGGGTGTAATAGCAATATGAAGAAATTCAATGATAATATAACAACAATGAAATACTGCCACAATGAACCGATCACAATCAAATCAATCAATGCAAGTCCCTCGAGACTTGAAGAATTATAAGGGATAGTGCCATTCAACAATCATGTTCTGTCAGTCATAAGTGATGCTGTTATTCTGTGTCAGGGTTCGGCAGACCCTCGATCTTTTGGGGCCCGGCATACCCCTAGTGAATTCCAGTGAATTGCCATTTGTCCGTTCACGGACTTGACCCGTAGGTCCCAGTCAATCAGAATAGCATCAGATGGGTGTTGTGACTGAGCACAACTCCCGTGTTCATAAACATACCATGATCATAAGTAATTCTATACAATATAAAAATGAAATATCATTCATTCAATGAGGATACAACAGTAAGCCTTTCAAGGCATGGTTCAACATGATAACAATGAATATAACAGTCAATCAATGTCCACAAGATAGAACAATATCACATTATGGATAGCAATAACATGTGGTACTTTCAAGGCACAGTGAAACATGATAACAATGATACATCAGTCAATCAAATGTCCACAAGATAGAAAAATATCGAATTGTGGAACACAAGGATATCAATACATTCAAGAGTACGAGCTTGGCAGTAAAAGAATAAACTTGGCTTGTGGAAACACCACATGTAAGAGAGAGTGATTCACTTACCTCTATCGTGATCAGAAATCCGTGGGTGTACCCTTGCCTTTCGAGTTCCCTATATATCAGTGAATACGTTTCAGAATAAATGCTATTCATCAAATTTTATGCCTTTCTATCATAAGTATCTCAAATACAAATTTAGACTTTACCATTGAGTCCGGAATGCCGAAGAAAGTCGGTTTAGGCTTTCGCAGAATTCTATTTGGACTTTTGTACTTAAAAGGGCAAAATGGTCGTTTTGCACTTTTATGGTATTTTATCCTTCGGGGTCCCGTCTCATAAAACGGACCCCACCATTGGACTCAGAATGTCCGAGATAATAAATTTTGACTATTCATTTGCCTCGTTTGGACTTCGTTTGACCTATATTTGAAATAGGGGCATTTTTGTAAAAATTAATATTTTATTAATTTTCCTGTTTGGGCCTTAGTGAGATTTCTTAAAACATTTGGGGCCGGTTCATAATTCCCAAAAGCTGCGGTCTGAACCAGTTGGTTCAGAACCAAAAACCCTAAACCGGTCTGCCCCTTCACTGAACCAAACGGTTCAGTCCATTTCAAAGAACCGGATTCCAATATCCTGGTTCCTACCCTATCCCAGGTTTGGTTAAACTCAAAACCCAATTTCAATTTTGTATCCCTGTTACCAAACAAGCCCAATCCATTTAAATTCAAAACCAAAAACGACACAGTATTACTTACCCACTCATTTTCGGTCGGGTCCCGACCCGATTCGAACCCGGATCCGGTTCGTCTTAACCCGATAGCCCCCACGACTTCACGGTCGTCTTCCCCGATACTCCGGTGAGGTTCCGGTGGTGAACAGTCATTTTCTCCGGCGACTGTCACCCATTTTTGATGGTTTTTCCTCCCGTTTTGAATGCCGTTTTACTCCTCATCACATGGGGATCATGATTCCATCCTCCGTTTTGATCAAGACCGTCTTGATCTTCACGAATATGGGTTCAAATATCTCCGGCCGACTCTCTGGCCAAGTTATATTTTTCATTTTCGTGGTGTTATAATCACGGTTTTGACCCTAACCGATTTCTAATGTGTTTCTGCATTTATAAGGATCATTTTCATAAACTAATTTCAAAGTTTTAAACGTAAAATCAGTGAAACCCAGATTATCCTCCGAACCTACAACTCGGATTTTCTCCCTCATTTGTGAACCAAATGAGGTGCGGTTTGTTCCTATCAACGCCATTTTTCATGCTTGTTTAGAACCTATATTCAAAATAAATCGAATCATGCTTTATCATTTCAAAACAGAAACAATGGCTTACCTATACTTTCGGTTTTCCTTTGTTGTTAAGCCCCTCTTCCTCGCGACCCGTTCCTCTCTCTAACCTTCTCTCTTTCTCATTCTGCTTCCCTCTCCCTTAGTTCCTGATCTTTCCTTTGATTTCCTTTTCTCCCGAGAGTGAGAGATCACTTTTACATAATATACACATATATTACTTTGCCCCAATTCTCACTCCACCGATCTTGTCACAGCCATACCTCCTCCCATACCCCTTCTGATTTGCACCTTACTCCACCATACCTACTAGGTTAGGGTTGGTGGAGTTATGTTACTTTATGAATATATATATATATATAAACATATTTATATAATATATATAATATATACACTCACCTAAACTCACACATTCTTGCACGGCTGGTAACAGCCCACTTGCCCATTTTCTTTTCTTTCCCCTTTTTGTTTTCATTTAATATACACATATATATATGGTATAATACATTATATAATATATATACATGTATAACTCATGATTATACATATTCTATACATACCTATATGCCTATACATATACGTATATACTAAACTCTGGGCACGTATGCATACACCGATTTTTGGTATACTACGTGTCTGTGAAACATGGGCATGCATAGAAATACATGCGTGCACGCTTTACGATGCGATGTCCCAGGGTGCTCAGGTGTTGCCCGGCACGGGTTATACATTTCAATCATTTGCAGTTTCCAGTCATTCATTTCCATGAAAATACCATGATATACATATCTTACCGTTCAAGTTACATATTTTAACCGACCTACCTCGATATACGTGACATATCCCGGGTCGGGATATTACAGTATCGATTGCCCCTTTTTAATTTCAGTCGGGTCCCGACCCGATCCGACCTAAACCCTGGTTTCGTCTTAACCCGATATACCCCCGATATTCCGGTTGTCTTCTCCGATCATCTTTCCGACCACAGTCACCGGAACAGTAAACCCTAGCCATTATTTTCACCATTTCGAATCTATTTTTACTACTTTTTGAATCTTTTCATCTCAAATTAATCCCCCAGTCTTCAGCTTCCATTTGAACCGTTTTAAACTCAAGAAAACTATGGTTTCCATCATTTCTTTTTCCAGTTTTCGACGACTGGTAATCTTATCAGTTCACGACTTTTTAACCACGGTTTGAACCCTAATTTCTTCCTATAGGTTCTTGTACTTTAAGGGGTCTTTTCCTTAGACCCAAACCAAGCTTAAACCAAGATTTTCATGAAACCAGAAACTATTCGTAAAACCTATAACTCGACATTTTAGGTTAATTTTCCCATCATTTAATCTCATTCTTTTTGCTAGATGATCCTAGGTACATGCTGATCAAGATCCTACCATTAAACTCAACATTTTATGCTTTAAATACGAAGAACAGAAAGTATACCACTCACCTGGTTTCTTGGTTCTGCTTCTGCTATAGGTTTT
The DNA here is from genome assembly GCA_008638375.1 of Nyssa sinensis. NCBI lineage: Eukaryota > Viridiplantae > Streptophyta > Magnoliopsida > Cornales > Nyssaceae > Nyssa > Nyssa sinensis. Next base: position 30,060,704 of record CM018032.1, read on the forward strand.
CTCCCTTGCCTCTCAGTTTCTCTCTCAATTTCTTTGCCTTCCAATTTATTCAATAACCGACTCACGGTCAGTGGTCTTTGGCCACTCGGTCATATGAAAACCTTACACATGCACACTTGCACACCACCACATACACATTCTGTTGCATGCACCTCACTCAACCGACAACACACACACACCTCACACTTGACACCTGTACACTGCCGTGTCACAGCACACACACAGCCCACCTCTTTTCATTTTATTTCTTTTCTTTTAACCTTACATCAAAATATATATATATATATATAAATATATATATATATATATATTTATATATATATATATATATTCTGACCGTATATATTTATATGCATTGTGTATATAATATAAATTTATTTCTTATACACACACATATATAAATTTACTCGTAACCGTATATGTATATGTACACATATACTCACTAGAGCTTACTGCTCGGTTTACACCTAGTGATATTCCACTCTACCAGTGTGCCTCGGTATATGTGCCATATCCCTGGTCGGGATGTTACAATGCATATCAAAGCTATGCACATCAAAGAGACGCACACAAGGGGCTTGGTACCACGAACATGGGTTTTTGGGCCTTATATACCTTTCATTTAGTAAACCTTACCCTAGCCTACATTTCATCCCTAATACAAAGACCACCTTGAGGTCTTGCTTGCTTAAGGGAATTGTCACATTTCAACTGAGAACTCTTTTAAAGGGTCTCACAAATAAATGGATCATATAACAAATGGTTTCAGAAAAGGGGCTTCCTCCTTACTAGTTTGCCCTAACATTGTCTCTTGATTCTTCACCCACTTTTCATAGTAAATCATCAAGGGACTCCTTACCTACCTATTTGCACCAAAAAATCTTTCTCACTTTCTGAAGTAACTCGGCCTTGCTTCACAAAGGGCTCCTTTATGCCTTGTTCATTCTAAGAGTAACTCATACTCTTAATCATACAATTTTTTCTAATCAAGGGGCTTCTTCATGCCAATATAAAGACCTTTTTTTCCATCTAAAAGGTTCCATTTCACATTTTTTATGCCTTAACAACTTTTGCCCACATCATGGGTGAACTCTCCATCACTTTGGTTCACCCAAAATTTCTTTTATTCAATGATTTCATCCAATATGTTCAGTTAAATGCATAATCTATTGTGAAGGTCAATGATTCTCATTTTCTCAAATGATCAGATTGAATCATGCTCAAAACAAATACTTTGAAATTTTCAAATGAATCTCCCAAATCATTAGAAAGAGCAAAAAAAGATTTTATCCATGAACTTGAAGATAAGTCTTTAGCTGATCAAGTCTCCTAAGCATTCATACCCAAAATTCACAACTCAAGCATATTTTCCCAAACCATCTTCAAAGATGGACAATCTCACCACTTGAAACCAAGCAATGGCTTTTTTGACGTGAATAACCAACTTGATTGCTAGTGATCTAGGGGCTAGCGGAGTCCAAGCCAAAAGTCAGAATTTTCTCTAAATGAAAAATCCTTTTAAAAAATGGAAAAAACATGTTTCACAACATTTTCTCTCATTCAATGAGAACATTTCTTTACTCCTATCTAAGTTGAGTGCATCTCCTTCACTCTTATCTAAGTTGAATATATTATCCTTACTCCTTTCTAAGTTGAGTAAATTTTATATTCCTCCAGCTGAGGTAAGAGTTCTTCATCAATATGATTTTTTCGTACCTTTCCACGCTCCTATCTAAGTTAAGTTTTACCTCCTTCTATCTAGGTCAAGGTTGCTTCTTGCATATCTTGTCTCCCATCTATCTTAGGCAAGCATTTCCATTAACTTCTATCATTAGTTGAGTGTATCGCTTTGAGTGTAACTCCTTTCAAAGTTAAGTTCACTTCTTGTTCTGCTACTCTAGGAAAAAGTTAAGCAACATGACTTTATAGTCTAAAACTTGATTAAACTCTTCCCTATGGAGTCACACTGAATTCCATCATTTTAATGGAGTTAACCCAAGTCATCTCCCTAGAATTTCACAAACCTATTAGGATGGAGTTCCCTATTAGGTAACTCGTCTAAGGACACATTTTATCAACCTATTAGCATGAAGTTACCTTCTAGGTAAAACGTCTGAGGACGTAATACATCTAAGAAAAAATCGTCTGTGGACATAATCTATCTAGGCAAACGTCTGAGGAGGTAATCCATCTAGGAAAATACCATCTGAAGACGTAATTCATCTACGAAAAAATTATCTGATGACATAATCCATCTAGGCAAACGTCTGAAGATGTAATCTATTTAGGCAAACGTTTAAGGACGTGATCCATCTCGGCAAAATCATCTGAGGACATACTTCATCTCGGAAAAACATCTGAGGACATAATCCATCATGGCAAGTCGTCTGAGGATGCAAATTCATTATCCTGTTAGAATAGCATTCCTTTCAGGAAAATCGTCCGATGATGCATTTCATCAGCCTATTAGGATAGCATTCCTTTTAGGAAAGTAGTCCGAGGACACAAATTTATCATCCTGTTAGGATAGCAATTCTTTCAGGAAAGTCTTCTGAGGACGCATTTCATCAGCCTATTAGGATAACATTCATTTTAGGAAAGTTGTCTAAGGATGCAAATTTATCATCCGGTTAGGATAGCATTCCTTTCAGGAAAGTCGTCTGATGACGCATTTCATCAGCCTATTAGGATAGCATTGCTTTTAGGAAAGTCATTTGAGGATGCAAATTTATCATCCTGTTAGGATAGCATTCCTTTTAGGTAAGTTGTCTGAGGATGCATTTTATTAGACTATTAGGATAGCATTCCTTTCAAAAAAAGTTATCTGATGACGTATTTTACCATATTGTTAGGATTGCATTCCTTTCGGGTAAGCCTTTTATCGTATCACATTTTATCATCCTGTTAGGATAGCAATCCTCTCAGGTAGGCCGTTTATTGCATTCTCTCTTACCAACCTACTAAGATAGGATTCCCTTTTAAGTAAAATATCTGAGAACATAAAATCATCTCATGAGAACACAACCTCATGAAAGACTTGTTAGGATCGTATTTCTTATCAATCAAGACTTCGAGGAGTCATTTTCGAGGGCATAATGTCACAACAGTTCTATCGAGACGAATCCTTTCAGAGAAATCCGATAAGGACAACACTCATTTTCGCGGGTCACAAACTACGAATGATCTGATTCACCTAAGGGTTATATGCAGGAATCTCATAGAGGAATGAGTTCGACCATGTTAAACAAAAAAATCACAATCAAGATCAAAATGGTTGTCACTGTTTTCTGACGTTGATGTTCACTTGCTTGCAAGTTTCATCAACGAGGGGCTTTTTATAGACACCACATTTTTTGACCCTTGATTAAGTGGTAGCAATTCAGTAGTTATACTAAGAAATCTACTTCTAGTGGGACTTTTCCTAACAGAGTCCTAGTCCAAGTGGGATTCTTCCTGATAGATTCTCACTTCTATTAAGACTCCTTCTAACCTAGTCTTATTCCCATTAGGACTTTTCTTGACAGAGTCCTACTCCCGCTAAAACTCTCTTACTAGAGTCTCAGTTCCATTAGGACTCCTTCTAACAGAGTCCTATTCCTGCTAGGACTCTCTTGCCAAAGTTATAGTCCAAGTAGGACTCTTTTCGATAGAGTCCCACTCTCGTTAGGACTCTCTTGTCAAAATCCAATCCAAGAAGGACTCTTTCTGATAGAGTCTCACTCCCGTTAGGACTTTTTTGACAAAGTCTCAATCTAAGTAGAACTTTTTTCGATACAGTCCCACTCTCGTTAAGACTCTCTTGATAGAGTCCCAGTCCAAGTAAGACTCTTCTCGATAAAGTCCCACTTCCGTTAGGACTCTCCTGCCAGAGTTTTAGTTCCATTAGAACTTCTCCTGACAAAGTCCTATTTCCGTTAGGACTATCATGCTAGAGTCCTAGTCCAAGTAAGATTCCTCTTGATAGAGTCCTATTCCCGTTAAGACTCTCTTGACAAAGTTCTAGTCCCAGTAAGACTCTTTCCAACAGAGTCCAACTCCCATTAGGACTCTCCTGTCAGAGTCCCAATTCAAGTGGGACTCTTTTCGATAGAGATCGACTCATATTAGGACTCTTTTGTCCATCGGAGGGCGTTTCAAAAATTTTGGCACCTTTCTGCTCACTAAAGGTATTTTGATAATTTTGGCACAATCCTACCCTCAGTAGGAGTTTCAAGTTACTTGAGGAGCATTTTTGTAATTTCCATATCATTTTATCCACATGAGGGTATTTTGGTAACTTTAGCCCTTTGGTGACGAATTAGGGGTAATTTGGTACTAAATATGGTACACTCTCAAACCCTTAACAGTTTCCTTTTCTTTAGATCCAGTTGATCTCATCTCTTTTATCACTCTTGATAAAAGAGGGTAAACCAGATAACTACGTGACTCTAATTCTATTTTCTAAACGGATACGTAGGTAGCCTTTGGGCCCATGTCAGATCTATTTTCTATCTTTCCTGTTCTTTTTTATTTCTTTACGCTAGAACTTTTATTATTTATCTCTTCAAGACTCACATCTCTTTTTTTTTTTTTTTTTCTCATCATAAAATAGCCTTGTAAGTGAATATTCAAAGCCGATCCGTTCAGATTGCGCGAAATGGGTGGGTCCCTAATACCTTCCCACTCTATAGCTTAGCCCCTGGATTCATGTTTTCAGTTTCCTTTTAACTATATTCTCTTGTAACGGGCTTGCTTATTTCTTGCCCAAATACAAGCTGGAAACTCCTCAATTTCTCTATCTTCTATAAGAGGCGTTCCTTCCAACCTTAAGGGAAGGAAACAGTTGGGATCCTTTTAAATTTATAAAAATGATGACACACATTTTTTCCTTTTTCTCGGTGCTGGCGCCCACACTAACTTTAAGTAAAATGACTTAAACTATGTAAAAACTAGTACAAGAAAACCATTAGAATAGGTTAAAAAGCTAAACAAAAAGGCCTGAAAAATGGAGATGCGAGTTTGGCCATTAATGGCCAACCTCTGAAACAAGCCTCAAACTCGACCTGTGAATGGGAGATGAAACCTTAGAGCTTAAGGAGCTCAACCAAACAATCCACACAAAAATGGTTTTGAAATGACCCTAAATCGAGCCATTCACAATGAAGGTTATCAAACCCTAGAACACCACTTTGAAACATATTCAAAGCTTAAAACCAATGTAGATCTCTAAGTTGGAATCGTAAGAGTCGAATAGAACAAACACCAAGCTTCGAATCAACCCGAAACTCCATGAAATAGAAGTTGAAAAAACAAAGGGTTTTGCAGTGCTAGAAAACTTAGGATAGTTGGGGACGATGACCCCGTTAAATCAACTCGTGAGTTGACTCAGCTAAGTTGACTAAGTAATGGTGGGTGAGCTCAGGGTTGAGTTAGCTCGGCCAAGCGTCACCATTTAACGAGGCCACTATATTAACGGAACGACATCGTTTCACACCATATAAAGCCCAAGCTACATCGTTTCAATTAGGGTTCAACCTGTTGCCTGTTCCGTTTGGTGACAAGCTTAAGGGGTCCAAATGAGGAACAGGGATACCCTATTCCAATTGTTGAAGCTTGTCAGCCATTTGTTTATGAAATAATGTGAAAAATAAAAGGCACCAGAGGCTTCCAATACTCGAACCCATAACCTGAACCCCAACGACCAAACTGTAATACCCCGACCCAAGAATGTCGGGTAATGAGGCATGTTTTACGAGGTTATGAAAAATGAGTGTAAATATTATGCCCTTAAGAATATGATAAATTAATTTAATGTAATTAATTTATTAATATGAGAAATTACGTATTAGTTATAATTAATATAAAATGCGATGATTAATTTATGAAATATAATTAATTGAATAACTAATTTATTAATTAATTAAACATGAGAAATTAATTAAATATATATATATAGATCAGCTGTGTGTGTGTTGTGTAATATGTATATTAAATATTATATACACATATATATATATACATATCAATATATAGGAGGAGACATGGATTTAAGAGAGGTAAGGTAGCTACGTACCACATATGTATATTTTATATACTATTAGGTAAAGAGGAATAGGAGAAGGAATGGCCAAGGATCAGAAGGCAAGGTCTGATTTGAAAGGGGATGGGAGTGAGGTGATGGTCATTTAATCCTTGCATACATATATGCTTATATTATATACACACTTCCACACAACCACTCGACTAGACTGAGAGTGAGTGAGAGAGAAGAGAGAGAGAGAGAGAGAGAGAGAGAGAGAGAGAGAGAGAGAGAACTCGGAAGAGGAGGAAGGAGAATCAGGGCAAGAGGAAGGGCGAAAACAGTGAGAAAAGGTAAGAAATATTCAAAATTTTAATGTTTCTCTCTTTAGAATTTTGATGTATTAGGGACTGTTTTTGAATTATGCATACACATATGATGATAGATATATGTTTATGAGTTTGTCAAGCATGCTTTTAGGCTTAGAAAATGACCAAAAAAACAGTAAATCCATGAAAACCGCCATTGATGACCTTGCTACAACAGGTCTGAACTTATGGCAATCAAACCATGTTTTGTTCATGGGGACCTAGACTAGATCCTCTAAGGGTGTTAAAAACCCTACTACGCGATCAAAAATCCCAAACAAAGCCTTCCAAAAACCAAATTACAGGTTCGGGTTCCCAAAGCAAATCTCAAAAACATGAGATAAAACCTACCCTTGTTAATGAAATACGAAAGCCCATGAAGAGGGGATTAAAACGAGCCCAACCTCATAGGAAATGATCAAGAAATAAGCATGAACCCTCGAGTTGCAGGTCCGGTTATTGCGACTTGGACCGAGCACCTGAGCCATATTCGAAGCCCCAAATCGATACTAAAACGTGTTTTAAGGTCTTAGGGGATTGTTGGAAAAGAAAACAGAAGAAAAGAGTCCTTAAAATGCCACGAAATTCAACTGTAAAAGTTAGGGTTTTGAGATGAACAGTGTCGACTTCGTTGGGGAAGATGACACTGTTCGGGTCGGGTCTAAAAACGGGTCGGTTACGGGTCTGGGTCAACTCCGGATCCAACGGGTTATGGGGTTATTTAAATGGTGACGTTTGGAGGTGTGAATATTTCAATTTTTAAAACATTTAGGGCTGACGTCATCATGACATCAGCATTATGTCAAAAACCGACCAGACTGGTTGGTTTACAATCAGACCGGACCGGTTCACTTAAACCTCAACTAAACCCATTGGTTTTCTATTTTAAATTAAATCTAATGAACCAGAACTTTTCTTATTTACGGATTGACCCCAAAACTATGAGAAATCCCACTGTGGCCCACCTGATGAAAATTTTATGCAATTAGGCCCCTAGAAAAATAATTAAATAATTAATTTAATTATTTAATAAATAAAGAAAAATTACTATTTTGCCCTTGGGTCATATATGAAGCAAATGAAGTCCAAATTAAACATATGAATAGTATATCCCTACTATTTTGGATATTCTGAAGCTAATGGTAGGGTTCGTTTTACGAGGTGGGGCCAGAAAAATAAAGACACGTAAAGGGTTAAATGACCAAAATACCCCTTATCCAAAATTAACAAGTTATTAATGTATTCTTACTATCTCGGACCTTTTGAGTCCAATGGTGAGGTCCCAAAAAATTGCAGACCCGTAAAAATGCTAAAATGACCAAATTACCCCTAGTACCCCAAAAGCCAAATTAAAACTAGGGAAGGTCTAAATTGACTTTCTTTGATATCCCGGACTCAATAATGGAGTCCAAATTACGAAACGAAGTACAAAAAAATGAGACACGTAAAACGGTAAATGAGCATTTTGCCCTTTTCATACAAAAGTCTGAATTAAATTCTAGGAAAGCCTAAACCGACTTTCTTCAACGCTCCAGACTTAATGGTAGAGTCTATTTGACCAAAAGAGATGTCAAAAATAAAGAGACATAAAATTTGTTGAATAGCATCTGTCAGATGACTATAAATTAAAGTAATGCCAAAGTACTAATCTAGGGCGTATACGAGGAAATGAATTACGAAAAGACACGACACGTAAATATGTGAAGTAAATAAATTTAAATTAAAGTTAATGGAGCTAGTAGAAGAGTATAAATTAAAATGAATTTAATTTCTAACACATTAAACTGTGTTAAGTTCATATGAAATTATGAAATCGTTTTAGGATCTAATATGATTTAAGCGTAAGTTAAGGAATATCAAGATGATATTACAATGAATGTGAAGTTGATGAGATGTTTATGAATTGTTCTTAGGAACTACAAGGAAAGTGGGAAAGCGCATTATTAGCACTAACCCTAAAGGACCAAGGTGAGTAACCCTGTATTTGAAGTGGAGATTTAACTCCGTGGATTTCAACGAATGTTTTTAAGTTCAAGATATTTACAGCATTGATATATCAAATTCAGTATTTGTGATTTCTGTTTTCTTAAATATTCTGCTATGACATGCTCCACGATTACTTACATTATTTATATCCGTAAATGTTTCCTTTTCAAAATAGTTAGCATGTCTGATTTCCTCAAATACTTTGAATTTGATTATTACAAGTATTGAAGCATCACTGCAAAAGTTATACGTCACATGTTTTAAAAGCTCATAAAAGGCTTTTATATAAAAGTCGTATGACAAACGTTTTGCAAGATAAATAATAAGCACATAGGTAGTGTTGTGAGTTGTACGGAACTCAATGGGCCTATCATGTGCATCAACACATAGTCAGGATTTTGGGTTTTACGGAACTCAACTGACCTGTCATGTGTAATGTCTGGTAGCAGGATCAAATCCCACAGGCAATGAGAAACCTCGAGGAACCCTACCTGTTCTGTCAGGAAATGAGTCTTACCTACCTTTTAGGGACCAGAAAGACGATCCTGATCGGTTCAGTTAGGTTATCTCCACTTATATGTAATATGGGAGTCCGGTTCGAAACGGATTCCACTAATGAAAGAGATAAGATGACAAATTAGTTTGAAAATGGAAGCAGGTTTTACCCTCATTTTCAATATGCATATGTTTTGAGTTTTATATACTCTATTTAAGAAATACATGTTATGTTATATGTTTTGAAGTTTATATGAAGAAGTGTATGTTAGCTTGAATACTTTTAAATGTTTCAAAGCTCTCTGTTTTATGAAATGCATATGTTTTGAGTTATATACTCTATTTGACGAAGTACGAGTTTAGATTGAATACTTTTAATGTTTCGAAGCTATCTGTTTTAAGAAATGCATATGTTCTATGTTCAAGTATACGAGCAATTGGCAGTGAGTGTTTACAAAATCTTATGTACTAAAACCACTGCTAATTGAAAACCCCATGACGAATACTAGAATTGCTCACAAGCTTAGATTAGCTTACCCGGACTTTGTTCGGATCCCCCTTTTAGGTGATTGACAATAGGGCTGATTGGAAGACGATGAGGATGAGCCTAGCTATTTTTGGAAGGGATATCTAAGTAGTTCTTTGTTAAGTATCATGAACTTAAGTTGTAACCTTTGTTTTAGTAAGGTAGTGAACTGCTATGTATTAAGCCCCAAGGGGCAGCTGAACATGTATCTATTATAAAAGCCTTTAAGGTTTTAGTTATGCTCTAAATGTATGATCATGTGTACCATTGTGAACAGCGGTAGTATCGGACGGATGTGCAAATTTTAAAATGAGAAAAGAAAAGAGAAAAGTTTTTCACGCTTCCGCAACCACATGAAGCACATCTATTCGATACCGTCACTTATGTACGAGCCTTGCCCCGAGGCCTCCGAGTCTTGGAGCAGGGTCGCGATCCGGTGATCTGCCTAGGGTGGGTTTCGGGTCGTGACAGAGTGGCACCAGAGCACTAGGTTAACTTAGACAATTTAGTGACATTAGAAGAGTTAGAACAGAGCTATGAGTTAGGTAGGTTCTAGGCTACCTAAGATATGTGAAGTACTTGATACGAAATGATGGCGGGGTATGGGACCCGCAGTAACATGAAGTAGATACGATAAGTAAGTGATACGAAATGAAGGCGGGGTATGGGATCTGTAGTAATATGAAGCAGATATGATAAGTAAGTGAAACGAAATGAAGGCGGGGTATGGGACCCGCAGTAACATGAAGTAGATATGAAGAGTAAGTGATACGAAATGAAGGCGGGGTATGGGACCCGCAGCAGCATGAAGTAGAAATAAGAAGTAAATGTAGGCTAAGAAAAGAGATAAGGGTAATGTAATAAAATAAAAGAGAAAGGGAGGATTACGACAGACACTGGTGTACTATTAGGACTTTTGTTACCGGTAAGGAATGGCCACCTTATCATGCAACTGAGGTAACTAAGAAACACACAGGGCTGCCCTATCCAACCTGATTGAAGAAATCCTTAAACCATTGAAGGACATGAATTTGATAGATGACATAAGGAATTAGAAATTCTACGTTAGTAAATTAGAAGCAAGTAATAATACGAGTCAACATATTATCTATCTGAAAATGATGAATCAAAGTTCATCTCCTGAGTCATTAAGTAAATGAATATAACCTTATGTATTACGATATACGAGGATAATAAATATAACATAAGGAGACTAGAACTCTCGAAATAAAGAATATTCAAGTTTTGAGGACAAAACTCTTTTAAGGAGGGAAGAATGTAATACCCCAACCTAAGAATGTCGGGTAATGAGGTGCGTTTTACGAGGTTATGAAAAATGAGTGTAAATATTATGCCCTTAAGAATATGATAAATTAATTTAATGTAATTAATTTATTAATATGAGAAATTAAGTATTAGTTATAATTAATATAAAATGTGATGATTAATTTATGAAAATAATTAATTGAATAACTAATTTATTAATTAATTAAACATGAGAAATTAAATAAATATATATATATATATATAGATCAGCTGTGTGTGTGTTGTGTAATATGTATATTAAATATTATATACACACATATATATATATATATACATATCAATATATAGGAGGAGACATGGATTTGAGAGAGGTAAGGTAGCTATGTACCACATATGTATATTTTATATACTATTAGGTAAAGAGGAATAGGAGAAGGAATGGCAAAGGATCAGAAGGCAAGGTCTGATTTGAAAGGGGATGGGAGTGAGGTGATGGTCATTTAATCTTTGCATACACATATGCTTATATTATATACACACTTCCACACAACCACTCGGCTAGACTGAGAGTGAGTGAGAGAGAAAGAGAGAGAGAGAGAGAGAGAGAGAGAGAGAGAGAGAACTCGAAGAGAAGGAAGGAGAATCAGGGCAAGAGGAAGGGAGAAAACAGTGAGAAAAGGTAAGAAATATTCAAAATTTTAATGTTTCTCTCTCTAGAATTTTGATGTATTAGGGACTATTTTTGAATTATGCATACACATATGATGATAGATATATGTTTATGAGTTTGTCAAGCATGATTTTAGGCTTAGAAAATGACCAAAAAAATAGTAAATCCATGAAAACCGCCATGGATGACCTTGCTACAGCAGGTCTGAACTCATGGCAATCAAACCATGTTTGGTTCATGGGGACCTAGACTAGATCCTCTAAGGGTGTTAAAAACCCTACTACGCGATCAAAAATCCCAAAGAAAGCCTTCCGAAAACCAAATTACAGGTTCGGGTTCCCAAAGCAAATCTCAAAAACATGAGATAAAACCTACCCCTGTTAATGAAATACGAAAGCCCATGAAGAGGGGTTTAAAACGAGCCCAACCTCATAAGAAATGATCAAGAAATAAACATGAACCCTCGAGTTGCAGGTCCGGTTATCGCGACTTGGACCAAGCACCTGAGCCATATTCGAAGCCCCAAATCGATACTAAAATGTGCTTTAAGGTCTTAGGGGATTGTTGGAAAAGAAAACAGAAGAAAAGAGTCCTTAAAATGCCACGAAATTCAACTGTAAAAGTTAGGGTTTTGAGATGAACAGTGTCGACTTCGTTGGGGAAGATGACACTGTTCGGGTCGGGTCTAAAAACGGGTCGGTTACGGGTCTGGGTCAACTCCGGATCCAACGGGTTATGGGGTTATTTAAACGGTGACGTTTGGAGGTTTGAATATTTCAATTTTTAAAACATTTAGGGCTGACATCATCATGACGTCAGCATTATGTCAAAAACCGACCAGACTGGTTGGTTTACAATCAGACCGGACCGGTTCACTTAAACCTCAACCGAACCCATTGGTTTTCTATTTTAAATTAAATCTAATGAACCAGAACTTTTCTTATCTACGGATTGACCCCAAAACTATGAGAAATCCCACTATGGCCCACCTGATGAAAATTTTATGCAATTAGGCCCCTAGAAAAATAATTAAATAATTAATTTAATTATTTAATAAATAAAGCAAAATTACTATTTTGCCCCTAGGTTATATATGAAGCAAATGAAGTCCAAATTAAACATATGAATAGTGTATCCTTACTATTTTGGATATTCTGAAGCTAATGGTAGGATCCGTTTTACGAGACGGGGCCTGAAAAAGAAGGACACGTAAAGGGGTAAATGATCAAAATACCCTTTATCCAAAATTAACAAGTTATTAATGTATTCTTACTATCTCGGACCTTCTGAGTCCAATGGTGAGGTCCCAAAAAATTGTAGACCCCTAAAAATGCTAAAATGACCAAATTACCCCTAGTACCCCAAAAGCCAAATTAAAACTAGGGAAGGTCTAAATTGACTTTCTTTGATATCCTGGACTCAATAATGGAGTCCAAATTACGAAACGAAGTACAAAAAAATAAGACACGTAAGCGATAAATGACCATTTTGCCCTTTTCATACAAAAGTCCGAATTAAATTCTAGGAAAGCCTAAACCGACTTTCTTCGACGCTCCAGACTCAATGGTAGAGTCTATTTGACCAAAAGAGATGTCAGAAATAAAGACATAAAATTTGTTGAATAGCATCTGTTAGATGACTATAAATTAAAGTAATGCCAAAGTACTAATCTAGGGCGTATACGAAGAAATGAATTACGAAAAGACACGACACGTAAATATGTGAAGTAAATAAATTTAAATTAAAGTTAATGGAGCTACCAGAAGAGTATAAATTAAAATGAATTTAATTTCTAACACATTAAACTGTGTCATAGGTTAAGAGTACGAGTTAAGTTAAGTTCATATGAAATTATGAAATCGTTTTAGGATCTAATACGATTTAAGCATAAGTTAAGGAATATCGAGATGATATTACAATGAATGTGAAGTTGATGAGATGTTTATAAATTGTTCTTAGGAACTACAAGGAAAGTGAGAAAGCGCATTATTAGCACTAACCCTAAAGGACCAAGGTGAGTAACCCTGTATTTGAAGTGGAGATTTAACTCTGCGGATTTCAACGGATGTTTTTAAGTTCAAGATATTTACAACATTGATATATCAAATTCAGTATTCATGATTTCTGTTTTCTTAAATATTCTGTTATGACATGCTCCACAATTACTTACATTATTTATATCCGTAAATGTTTCCTTTTCAAAATAGTTAGCTTCCTCAAATACTCTGAATTTGATTATTACAAGTATTGAAGCATCACTGCAAAAGTTATACGTCACATGTTTTAAAAACTCACAAAAGGCTTTTATATAAAAGTCGTATGACAAACGTTTTGTAAGATAAATAATAATTACATATGTCACGACCCGAAACCCACCCTATGCGGATCTCGTGTCGCGGGGCCGACCCGAAGGCCGTCCCTACTTTTTTCATTCCTGTATCATAGTACTAATATGCAATGTACTAAAATTTTAAACAATGAACAGCGGAAGTCTTTATCAATTACAGTAATCCAGCGGAAGTCTTTTAAAATAATTTAAACAGCGGAATGTCTATTAAATACATGACATAGTTCTACATAAGACAAAATGAGAACTCAACGTAACCAGCACCCAGGGGTGGTGAATACATGGGAGAACTAACATAGACTGATACAATACTTCAAAATGTCCCCCTACACTCTCAGACTCCTACTGGGGTCTCGCAGCGTCATCACCTGAAATGGGGGTAAATGGGGTGGAATGAGCTACAAAGCTCAGTAAGTAAAATAGATCTCCAACACTGGTATCGATGATCAATGTGAATCCATGAATAAGATAATGATAGCCAATCATAAGGAAGGAGATGCTGTGATAGCCAATGAACATAATTGCCACTAGGGCCAATGAACAGTTATCACAATACACAATCAGAAGTATTGGTGTAAAAATGATATTATAACAACAATGAAGTACTGCCACAATGAACCGATCACAATCAAACAATCAATGCAAGTCCTTCGAGACTTGAAGAATCATAAGGGATAATGCCATTCAACAATCAAGTTCTGTCAATCATAAGAGATGCTGTTATTCTGTTTCAGGGCTCGGCAGACCCTCGATCTTTTGGGGCCCGGCATACCCCCCAGTCAATTCCAGTAAATTGCCATTTGTCCGTTCACGGACTTGACCCGTAGGTCCCATTCAATCAGATAGCATCAGATGGGTGTTGTGACAGAGCACAACTCCCGTGTCCATAAACATGTCATGATCATAGTAATTCCATAGAATATAAAAATGGAATATCATTCATTCAATGAGGATACAATAGTAGGCCTTTCAAGGCACGGTTTAACATGATAACAATGATATAGAAATCAATCAATGTCCACAAAATAGAACAATATCACAATGTGGATAGCAATAACATGTGTACTTTCAAAGCACAGTGAAACATGATAACAATGATACATCAGTAAATCAAATGTCCACAAGATAGGAAAATATCGAATTTGTGGAACACAGGGATATTCAATACATTCAAGAGTACGAGTTTGGCAGTAAGAGAATAAACTTGGCTTGTGGAAACACCACATGTAAGAGAGAGTGATCCACTTACCTTTATCATGATTCTATCTCAGAAATCTGTGAGTGTACCTTTGCCTTTCGAGTTTCCTATATATCAGTGAATACGTTTCAGAATAAATGCTATTCATCAAATTTTATGCCTTTCTATCATAAGTATTTCAAATACTATTTTAGACTTTACCATTGAGTCTGGAATGCCGAAGAAATTTGGTTTAGGCTTTCGCGGAATTCCATTTGGACTTTTGTACTAAAAAGGGCAAAATGGTCATTTTGCACTTTTACGGTATTTTATCTTTCAGGGTCTGTCTCATAAAATGGACCCCACCATTGGACTCAGAACATCCGAGATAATAAGTTTTGACTATTCATTTGTATCGTTTGGACTTCGTTTGACCTAAATTTGGAATAGGGGCATTTTTGTAAAATTAATATTTTATTAATTTTTTCCTGTTTGGGCCTTAGTGGAATTTCTTAAAACATTTGGGGCCGGTTCACAATTTTCAAAAGCTGCGGTCTGAACCAGTTGGTTTAGACCCAAAAACCCTAAACCGGTCTGCCCTTCCCCTGAACCAACTGGTTCAGTTTAATTCAAGAACCGGATTCCAATATCCTAGTTCCTATCCTATCCCAGTTTCGGTTAACCTCAAAACCCAATTTCAATTTACTATCTGTGTAACCAAACAAGCCCAAATCCATTTAAATTAAAACCCAAACGACACAGTTTCACTTACCCATTTCATATCCGGTCGGGTACCGACCCGATCCGAACCCAGATCCAGTCTAGATCTAACCCGATAGTCCCACGACTTTCCGGTCGTCTCCCCCAGAACTCCGGTAGGGTTCCGGTGGTGCACAGTCACCTTCTCCGGCGACGGTCACTTAATTTCAGTCATTTTTTTAGCCGTTTTGAATGCCATTCTTTTCCATTTTTCATGTAGTTTATATCTCTAACCTTAGTTTTCAATTTAACCTTTTAGTTCTTCACGAAATAAAGAAAAACCGTGGCTCCGACCAACTGTTCTTTCTCTATTTCATGCTTGTTTACCCACTGTTTCGACCCCTAATTATTTCTAATAGTTTTCTGCACTTCATAGGATCATTCTTGGGTCGATTAAACAAGGTTTAATACATGAAATGTCAAATGGCCGATTATTCTCTATAACCTGCAACTATGAATATCTCTATGATTTCTTAACCTTTTCCTATCATTCTTTTTGCATTTAAAAGCTAAAATCATGCTTATTCAAGACCCTAGTTTTAGATCAAACATTCATGCTTTAATTCACAAAAATAGAACTTAATTCACTTACATGGGTTTCAGATTTCAGCCTACTGTGACCCTCCAAACTTTCCTATTTCTGCTCCTGAGTTCCTTGCCAATGCTTCTCTCAATCTTGGTCTCCTTTTTGCCTCTCAACTCACACCCGTATGTACATATATAGAGAGAGAAAGGTTTCCATCGCCTCTTTCCCTTTTCTCTTTCTCTCTCTCGGTTACTCCCCCTTCTATGGCCCCTTTCCTTGACTGAATTCTGGTGTTCCCTCTGCCAAATGCAACTTTGCTTTTAATGGCTTGGGAGACTTGTTGGGCACTCAATATACATATATCATATTATATATATATCACACACACACACTTCACCCAACCGACACACACACACACTCTCACATGCACTACACCCACATACTGCCCAAGGGCAATTTCCCTTTTCCCCTTTTCTTTTCCTTTTATTCCTTATACATATACATATATAGATAAATACATGTATAATACATTACATTATATACATATATATACACATAAAATACACCTTTTTATACATGTATATACATGTACGTATAGGGATATAAATCCATTTTAAATCATATATGCATACATTTATTTTATTCGAGCTACGAATCTATGTTCATGTATGCATGCATGGGAATATGTGCATGCACGCATTACGATGCAATGCCCTGTAGGGGCTCGGGTGTTACCCAGCCTTGATCATTCATTTCCATCATTTACAGTTTCCAGTCATACATTTGCATGATATACACATCTTACCGTTCAAGTTACACTATATAACCGACTTACCTCGGTATACGTGACGTATCCCGAGTCGGGATATTACATTCTTACCTCCTTAAAAATAAGTTTGTCCCCAAATTTAGCATATACTACTATGAAAATAAGTGTGGGTACTTGGCGCGTATATCATCTTCTCGCTCCCAAGTAGCCTCTTCCATCCGGTGATTTCTCCACAGAACTTTGACTAATGGAATAATCTTGTTCCGTAGCACCTGATCTCAACAATCCAAAATCTGAACTGGATGCTCTATGTAACTCAGATTTTCCTGGACGTCTAGCGTTTCGTGCTCGATCACTTGATCTGCACTCTGTACACATTTCCTTAGCATCGAGACATGAAACACATTGTGAACATGTGCTAACTCTGAAGGTAAGGCAAGCTCGTAAGCTACGGGTCCAACCCTCTTTGTGATCCTGAATGGCCCAATGTATCTGGGGCCAAGCTTTCCCCTCTTGCCAAACCTGACCACCTCTTTCATGGGTGATACTTTCAAGTATACATAATCGTCTTTTGCAAACTCTAAGTCTCGTCGGTGAACATTTGCATAGCTTTTCTGTCGACTTTGAGTTGCTAATAAACGCTGTCGGATCAGTTGTATCTTTTGTGCGGTCTGTTCCACTATCTCTGGCCCATAGAGTTTCCTTTCTCCCACCTCTGTCCAACACAGTGGTGATCGGCACTTCCTGCCGTACAATGCCTCATATGGCGCCATACCAATACTAGCTTGATAGCTATTATTGTACGTGAACTCCACCAATGGCAACTGATCTTCCCAACTTCCTTCAAAGTCTATGACACAAAAATGCAGTAAGTCTTCTAAAGTCTGTATCGTCCTTTCCGACTGGCCGTCGGTCTCGGGATGATACGCAGTGCTAAGACTCAGTTTCGTGCCCATAGCTTGTTATAGTCCTTTCCAGAATCGTGATACGAACCGGGGGTCCCTATCAGAAACAATCGATACTGGAACTCCGTGAAGTCTAACAATCTCTCTGATGTATAGTTCAGCTAGTCGCTGAAGAGATTGTGTCGTCTTGGTCGCCAGGAAGTGAGCTGTCTTAGTTAATCTGTCTACGATGACCCAGATAGAATCACTCCCCTTGACTGTCTTTGGCAATCCTGACACAAAGTCCATCGTGATGTGTTCCCACTTCCATTCAGGAATGGGCAGTGACTGCAGAAGTCCTCCCGGCTTCTGGTGTTCTACCTTAATTTACTGGCATTTGGCACATCGTGCTATGTACTCAACTATGTGACGTTTCATTCCAGACCACCAATAAGTATCCTTAACATTGTGATACATTTTGGTGCCCCCTGGATGTAAGGCAAACTTCGAACTGTGTGCCTCATCGAGAATCTCTTTCCTGATTTCAGGCACGTCGGGTACGCAGATCCTACCCTGATAATACAATATTCCATCTCTCACTGTGTACTCAGAGTCTATGCCTGTCCCAACTCCTTGAAGAAGCTTAGCCAACTTTTCATCCTGAGTCTGCTGTCCCCTGATCTTGTCCACAATCGACAAACCGACTGTGACGTTGGCGCATAGTGCCTTGGAACTGGGCAGAACTATCTCTATTTCCATGTCCTCCAAATCTCTCAGTATTTCTGTCTGTGTTGTCAACAGGCAAGCTAGACTTCCTGATGACTTTCTACTAAGAGCGTCAGCTACCACATTTGCCTTTCCTGGGTGGTACTGTATGTTGACCTCAGTAGTCTTTCAATAACTCTAACCAACGGCGTTGTCTCATATTGAGCTCCTTCTGTGTAAACAGATACTTGAGGTTCTTATGATCAGTGAAGATTTCGCACGTGGTTCCGTATAAATAATGTCTCCATATCTTCAAAGCGAAGACAATGGCTGCTAGCTCAAGGTCGTGTGTCGGATAGTTCCCCTCGTGGGGTCTCAACTGTCGGGAAGCATAAACTACCACTTTTCCATTCTACATTAACACACACCCTAAGCCCTTGAATGAAGCATCACTGTAAATTACGAACCCGTCCGTCCCTTCTGGTACCGTCAATATAGGAGCTGTAACTAGACGCTCCTTTAACTCTTGGAAACTCTTTTCTTGTTCCTCTGTTCAAACAAAAGGAACACCTTTCCGGGTCAGTTTGGTGATAGGCGTAGCTATTTTGGAGAAGTCCTGGACAAATCTCCTATAGTAGCCTGCTAACCCCACGAAACTTTGCACTTCCGTGACACTCGTAGGTTGACGCCAATTCATGATTGCCTCAATCTTCTGGGAATCAACAGAGATTCCCTCTTTACTGATCACGTGTCCCAGAAATGCTATACTAGGAAGCCAGAATTCGCATTTCTTCAATTTGGCGTACAACTTCTGCTCCCCTAACTTCTGTAGGACTCTCCTCAGATGTACCTCGTGTTCTTCTTGGTTCTTAGAGTAAACTAAGATGTCGTCTATAAACACAATCACGAAGTCATCCAAGTATGGCTTGAACACACGGTTCATCATGTCCATGAATGTAGCTGGGGCATTGGTCACCCCAAATGGCATAACAAGGAACTCGTAGTGTCCATACCGTGTCCTAAATGCTATCTTCTGAATGTCAGTGGGTCTGACCTTCAACTAGTGGTAGCCGGACCTCAGATCGATCTTCGAGAACACCTGGGCTCCTTTCAATTGGTCGAACAAATCATCCACTCTGGGCAGTGGATATCTGTTCCGGATGGTAACTTTGTTCAACTCACGATAGTCGATACACAGTCTCATAGTTCCATCCTTTTTCTTTACGAACAATACAGGTGCACCCCATGGTGACGAGCTGGGTCGTATGAAACCCTTGTCCAATAATTCCTGCAACTGGAGCTTCAGCTCCTTTAGCTCTGCCGGTGCCATCCTATATGGAGTCTTGGATATCGGTGTAGTGCCTGGCAATACGTCGATACAAAACTCGATCTCTCTGTCTATGGGCATTCCTGGAAGATCATCCAAGAATACTCCGGGAAATTCCCTAGCAATGGGAATCTTCTCTAACTCAGGCTGCTGAGAGTCAGTGTCTTGAACACTACATAAGAATCTGTGGCATCCCTTGCGAAGCAGACGCCTTGCCTGGATAGAGGAAACAAAGTAGGGTGGGGAAGCCACTCCTGTCCCCTCAAAGTTAACTGTCGGAAACTGTGGATTCTGTATGAGAACTCGTTTGGCCATACAGTCTATCGTAGCGTAATTGGCGGCCAGCCAATCCATTCCAAGGATAACATCGAATCCACAAATTTCCAAGGGTATAAGGTCAGCCAATAAGTGTGTATCCCCAATCTGTATCCCACAATTCCTATACATGGTATCCCCCAACAATGATTTCCTCAATGGTATAGAAACATTCAGTAAATACCCTAAGCGTTCCGTCACTAGGTTCAATCTAGCAGCATATGTAGGGGATATAAATGAATGTGTGGATCCAGTGTCAAATAAAACATGAGCAGGCTGTGAGCATACTAAAAGAGTACCTGCGACTACAGAGGTTGTAGCCTGCACGTCTCCTGGTAAAAGGGAGAAAACCCGTCCTGCCTGCTACTGGACGTTCCCCTGTCCATTCCTTTGGGCCGGAGGTCTAGGTGGTGCTACTCCAGTTGTTGGTGCTCTAACCGAAGCAGTACTGGGCGTGGCCTGATCCTTCTGAGGGCATTCTCTTGCAAAATGTCCCTCTTGGCCACAGTAGTAGCAAGGGTTGCTGTCCTTGAGACATTGGCCCTTGTGGATCTTATTGCAACGAGAGCACTTGGCTGCCCCCTTTTTTGTGTTGCCTTGTTTCTACTGACCGGACCCTGTCGCCTGTGATGTGGCTCCAAGTCTGGTAAATGTAGATCCATGTTCTGAAGTAGAAGGCCCTTGCCTCTTTTTCTGATTGCCTCCATGCTTCAGGTTCCCTTTCCTCTTGGCGAATTCCTCGCCACTCCTTTCTATGACTTGAGCTGTCTCCACTACATCATCATAGGTAGCCAGTCGATGAGGTACCAGTCTATCCTTGATAGCCCACCTCAATCCTTCCTCGAACTTGCGAGCTTTCAGATCCTCGGTATTGACAGCACTTGGAGCAAACCTGGCCAATTCAGTAAATTTGGCCTCGTATTGCTCTACCGTCATTGCCCCCTGTTGCAGTACCATAAACTCTGCAACTCTTCGGTTTCGTACTTCTTGGGAGAAGTACTTCTTGTTGAAGATATCGGTGAATCGTTGCCAGTTCATGCCTGGCTCTTTATCTTCCTCTATCATCCACCATTTATGTGCCATTCCTTTGAGCATATAAGTGGCGTATGCCACTTTTTGGACTTCAGTGCATATCAGGATTTTGAAGATCCTGTTCATCTCTAATAACCACTCCTCAGCTATAGTGGCCCCTCCCGTACCGTCGAAGGTCGGGGGTTTCATTTTCTGAAACCGCTCATATAAATATGCAGCGTCTCGCTCGTTTCCTTGACGATTTCCTACATTGTCGCCTGCGTTGGCAGGCTGCTCCTGTTCTACTGGCTGTGTTGGTTGGCCAGTACCGGCCTGAATCTGTGGTAGACTTTCAATGATAGTCTGCATCATTCTTTCTAGTTGTTCTAAACGATCCATGGGTAACGGACCTTGCCTTGTGTTAACCATGACTGTGAATAGAATCAATGAAGCTAACCAATGAGATAACTAGTGAGATAACCAATGAAATAACCAGTGAATTAACCAATGAAGTAACCAATGAGATGACCAGTCAATGTGTAAGACAATATAAAATGTCAGTCATGTCTAACAGTCTTAACTCTAGTCCTATCTCCCATGACTCACAATCGAACCTAAAGCATGAATGTTTGATCTAAAGCTAGGGTCTTGTTTACCCACTGTTCGACCCCTAATTATTTCTAATAGTTTTCTGCACTTCATAGGATCATTCTTGGGTCGATTAAACAAGGTTTAATACATGAAATGTCAAATGGCCGATTATTCTCTATAACCTGCAACTATGAATATCTCTATGATTTCTTAACCTTTTCCTATCATTCTTTTTGCATTTAAAAGCTAAAATCATGCTTATCAAGACCCTAGCTTTAGATCAAACATTCATGCTTTAATTCACAAAAACAGAACTTAATTCACTTACATGGGTTTCAGATTTCAGCCTACTATGACCTTCCAAACTTTCCTATTTCTGCTCCTGAGTTCCTTGCCAATGCTTCTCTCAGTCTTGGTCTCCTTTTTGCCTCTCAACTCACACCCGTATGTACATATATAGAGAGAAAGGTTTCCACCGCCTCTCTCCCTTTTCTCTTTCTCTCTCTCGGTTACTCCCCCTTCTATGGCCCCTTTCCTTGACTGAATTCTGGTGTTCCCTCTGCCAAATGCAACTTTGCATTTAATGGCTTGGGAGACTTGTTGGGCACTCAATATACATATATCATATTATATATATATATCACACACACACACTTCACCCAACTGACACACACACATACTCTCACATGCATTGCACCCACATACTGCCCAAGGGCAGTTTCCCTTTTCCCCTTTTCGTTTCCTTTTATTCCTTATACATATACATATATACATATATACATATATACATAAATACATGTATAATACATTACATTATATACATATATATATACACATAAAATACACCTTTTTATACATGTATATACATGTACGTGTAGGGATATAAATCCATTTTAAATCATATACGCATACATTTATTTTATTCGAGCTACGAATCTATGTTCACGTATGCATGCATGGGAATACGTGCATGCACGCATTACGATGCAATGCCTTGTGGGGCTCGGGTGTTACCCAGCCTTGATCATTCATTTCCATCATTTACAGTTTCCAGTCATACATTTTCATGAAATACCATGTATACATATCTTACCGTTCAAGTTACACAATCTAACCGACTTACCTCAGTATACGTGACGTATCCCGGGTCGGGATATTACAACATAGGTAGTGTTGTGAGTTGTACGGAACTCAATGGGCCTATCATGTGTATCAACACATAGTCAGGATTTTGGGTTGTACGGAACTCAACTGACCTGTCATGTGTAATGTCTGGTAGCAGGATCTAATCCCACAGGCAATGAGATACCTCGAGGAACCCTACCTGTTCTGTCAGGAAATGAGTCTTACCTACCTTTTAGGGACCAGGAAGACGATCCTGATCGGTTCAGTTAGGTTATCTCCACTTATACGTAATATGGGAGTCCGGTTCGAAACGAATTCCACTAATGAAAGAGATAAGATGACAAATGAGTTTGAAAATGGAAGCAGGTTTTACCCTCATTTTCAATATGCATATGTTTTGAGTTTTATATACTCTATTTAAGAAATACATGTTATGTTATATGTTTTGAAGTTTATATGAAGAAGTATATGTTAGCTTGAATACTTTTAAATGTTTCAAAGCTATCTGTTTTATGAAATGCATATGTTTTGAGTTATATACTCTATTTGACGAAGTACGAGTTTAGCTTGAATACTTTAAATGTTTCGAAGCTATCTGTTTTAAGAAATGCATATGTTCTATGTTCAAGTATACGAGCAATTGGCAGTGAGCGTTTACAAAATCTTATGTACTAAAACCACTGCTAATTGAAAACCCCATGACGAATACTGGAATTGCTCACAAGCTTAGATTAGCTTACCCGGACTTTGTTCGGATCCCCCTTTCAGGTGATTGACAATAGGGCTAATTGGAAGACGATGAGGATGAGCCTAGCTGTTTTTGGAAGGGATATCTAAGTAGTTCTTTGTTAAGTATCATGAACTTAAGTTGTAACCTTTGTTTTAGTAAGGTAGTGAACTGTTATGTATTAAGCCCCAAGGGGCAGCTGAACATGTATCTATTATAAAAGCCTTTAAGGTTTTAGTTATGCTCTGAATGTATGATCATGTGTACCATTGTGAACAGCGGTAGTATCGGACGGATGTGAAAATTTTAAAATGAGAAAAGAAAAGAAAAAAGTTTTTCACGCTTCCGCAACCACATGAAGCACATCTATTCGATACCGTCACTTATGTACGAGCCTTACCCCGAGGCCTCCGGGTCTTGGAGCGGCGGTCGCGATCCGGTGATCTGCCTAGGGTGGGTTTCGGGTCGTGACACAAACTCTTAACCACTAAGCCACAGCCATTGTTGTACTCATATATAACAAAGAATGTACATATATATATATATAATATAATATATATATATATATATGTTTTAAGAAATATCAAAAGTAGCCTTATGGTCCTGATTAATTACACAATTGTCCCAAGTCAAAATCTTTAATTCCAGTGATCCCCCTCTAAAATAAGAAAATAATAATTAACTTTTAACAATTTCATTTAGACCCCAAAACTTTAATTAAATTATAGTGGGCCCAGTTTATAAATAAATAAATTCAAAGATGCCCTTCCAAATTAGAAAAATGATTATTTGAATATAGAAGATTCTATAAATTGTACTAAGGCCCTCAAACTCCTAAAAATTTACAAAAGTGCCCCTAAAATTGTCAAAATGACCTTTTTACCCCTAAACAAATACAAAAAATGACATCTACGTATTTAACTGCATGTCCTTATCTACATATCATTAAATGTATTATATGATATGGATAGGTTAACCAAAAGTTTTGCAAGCATGTCTTTTGCATGAAATTATATGCTATACAATGTTTATAACAAATAGTCGTGCTTGATTAGGGGGTTAAGCCATATTCATGACACGATCATGCCTAATTAGGAGGTTAAGACAGGTTGTGTAGGCCCAAAACTCCATATCACACTTAGTCGCCTACGTGACTACTCAAGACAAAGTTAAAGAAGGATTGACATATATGACTTCATTGCACAGTTTTTTGATACAACTTTATGCTTACTATGTTCTATCTTGCAACACTATCTGGCAAAAGAACTTGCATAATTTCTTAATTATCTTACGATCAATTATATGTGTATGATTAGTACAAGTATTTCAACTGCTACCCATGAAAGTTTATGAAATGGATTTTCTATAAAAACCACAACAGGAAATTCGAGTTACTCACGAACTTTTCATAAAGCTCATAGGATTTTTATCTTATATATTTCAGGTGGAAGCTCAAATAGCGTAGCTTGAGGATGAAGTTTCGTTACAGCTCTTTTGGAGGATTGATAACTTTTGGCTAGAGTAGTATCTTTTATAGAAAAGCCATATATAAATTTTTGCTACTATTATTCAGATACTATTATTTAATCCAATCTTTAATTATGTCCAACCATGATTTAGTTTTTGCTACCTTTTAAGTATGATTGCATGGAATGTATGTACCAGTCAAGAGGCGTTCGGCTGGACACATCATCAATATACTATATAAGAGTTAGTGTATTGACAGAGTGCCTAACTAGTTGGTCATTATCCCTAATCCGCATAGAGTAGGTCTGGGATGTGACAATGTTGTCATTTAGCTCGACGTTGGCAACCTTTTTCTTATTCAATACTTAGGCATTCAGTTCAGTGTTGCCAACCATTTTCTTATTCAATACTTGTGCAAAATTTTACAACTGTTGTAGTTCTAAAGTCTAAATGACTTAAGCATTTAGTTTGGCATTGCTAACCTTTTTCTTATTCAATACCTGTACAAAATTTTATAAGTTTTGGAATTCTGAAGTCTAAATGACTTAAGCATTCAGTTTGTCATTGCCAACCTTTTTTTAGTCAATATTTGTGAAAAACTTTACAGTTGTTGGAGTTCTGAAGTCTAAATGACTTAAGCGTCTAGTTTGGCATTGTCAACCCTTTTTATTCAATACTTGTGCAAATTATAATACCCTGAGCCAGTTATTGAAAGTTAAGTCACTAATTAAATATTAGAGACTTTTAGAAGTAAAATGATAATTAAGAAAATTAGACCAAGAAAAATAAAAGCTACAAAATATAAGACTTCGAATTATGAAGTCGATACATGAAGGAAATAAATAAAAATACAAGTACATACGAAGAAAAATAAAAATAATGCAATAAAGAAAAATGCCAAAGAAGGCATAAAAAGGAAAAAGATGGAAAATATGCCAAAAATGTTGGCCCAAGGGCTTGAACCAAAGACCAAAAAGTGGGCAAGAACTTATGCCCAAAAATATAGCCCAACTTGGCTACAATACTTTTGTGCTATATATCTCACAAGATATATATATATATATATATACTATATAAAATCTCATTCCACCACCTCCACACCCAATCAAATTTCATGCAACACATCACTTAAAATATATAAATATTTATATATATATATATGTATATGTGACATTGTGTGGGACAGAATTGACTTAGTGTGTGCAGCTAGAGAGAGAGGGAGGAAGAGAAAGAGAGAGAGAAAAGCAAGAAAGAAGAAGAAAAAGAAAAAGAGAAGAAGAAGGAAGGAGGGAAGAAACTACATGTTGCCTAAACCAGCTAGACCTAAGAAAACTTATATCTGAAACCTAAATGAAGGAGAAACACCATTGTTGAAGGTAAAACCCTCAAAACCCTGACTTTCTCTCTCTAAGAAAACTTGTGAGAATGTACTATTTAATGAAAAAGAAAAGTGCATGCATGTGCTTAGTATGATTAATTAATGAAAATAGGAAAGAAAGGGCACAAAATTGACTTAAGAAACCCTACGAAGCCTAGAACTTGAAACTAAGGAGATTCAGGTTTTTACCTAACTTTAGCCAAGCTTAAAACAACTTGCATGGGCAAAAATAGCAAAAAAAAAAAAAAAAGGGAGCATTTTGCAATTTAAATCATCAAAAATGGTTGAGAAACCATTGAGATACAATAGATTTCAATGGGGAGGAATAAAATTGAAAACCTAACTTTAAGCTAATTTTAATTGATTTTATGAACCAGAAAGTGTTCCTTAGGGTTCCAGAAACCAATAGAAAGAAAAATGGAGCAAAACCAGTACCTGTAACTCCATGAAATAGAGAAATAAAGCCTCTCTAGAAAATAGGGTATTTGGCGTCTTGCCGAAGACCCCACTAAAACCCCTTGTTTCGTGAAAGAAGACTCACCAAATCTAGAAACCCCCCATCGAAATTGGAATCCTCATTAGAAAAGGGGTCAAACCCCAGTGGTCTAATCGCCAGAAATAGTTGCTGAAAGTTGCCAATGTCGGAGAGGGTGATCGGAACCCTCACTGGAAACTTCGGGAAGAAGAACAGTGTCGGGTCGGGTCAGGTTTCTTGTTCGAGTCAGAACCCACTCAGGCGTAGAAAGGGTAAGTTAAAACTATGTCATTTTGGGTTTTAATTTAATTGAGAATTAGGGTGTTTGGAAACGGGGACAAACTCTGATTTAATACTCTTGTCTAGACCTGGGATATCCTATCCCTAGATTATAGCCTTGTCTGCTGCTTGGATAAATCAAAATTAGAAAAATAAAGGGAGCTACATGTAAAGATAAAAAAAATCAAGATAAATTTTTCATTTTTGCCGGAAGGGCACTATTCATGCACTATTTACCGATAGGGCACTATACATGCATCATGTAGACATAAGTCATGTTTAGAAGCATAATTTGAGTATTTCATACAAGAGAAATATACTTAGAATGTTAAAATACACCTCCTATGATAATTTGAGCCTAATCGGAGATAGTTTAAAAAAATGGACCCGGAAAGGGCATGCTGGTGGCCCAGGTGGACCCGGCCACACCCACCAACAGGCAAAAATAATTTTTTTGGAAAATATCATTTAAAATAATTTTAAGAACTTTGGCAAAAGAAAAATGTCGAATTGAGGCATTTCGGGACGGGTTGTTGTGTAATGGGGCCCCGCGACTCATTAAGGGCAAAAGAGTCTTTTTATCCTTTAACCCCTTTAGTATAAATCCAGCTCCTGAGAGATAGAATCATCAAAAAATGTTGGAGAATACACAGCAGGCTGTGCTTGGAGAGAAAAGGTGAGAAAAACCTAGGTTTTCCAACTTTCCACCTTCCAAAACTCATCTCTAGCCTTAGAATTTCACAAGGGTTCCTTCTAGGAAGTTGTTCCCCACCGCAAGGGCTACATTTTTACCAACTGGTTCGGTTGAACAGTGAGCACAACTCCCTAGGGTTGAGAAAAATACTTTTAGGTATGATATTTTGCTAAGTAAAGAATACGGTTAAGTTTAGGAGTGTTTTGATATGTTGATTGTATGACTCACATGCTTACTTGCTGTTAGAAAACCACCTAGCATATAGTTACTTTGAAAACCTAGGGTTGGTACCTTGTGTACTTATGTATTCTTTGGAAATTTAGTGAAGTGATGAACATGTACCATGAATATACATATAATTCATTACATTCTAACTTATGTTCATGTAGACAAAATCTTAGTAGTTTAAAAGTTATGGTTTGCTCAACGTATTGGTACTTTATGTACTTGTATAATCTTTGAGAATTTGGTAAGGTTGTGAATGTGTAACATGATTATATCTGTAATTGATTGGATTACATGCTATGTTCATGTAGACAAAGTTTTGTGGTTTAAAAGTTATACCTTGCTTTATATATGATGCATTATTTAAGGCACACTTCATAGGTTTGATAAATGCCTCATTGAAATTGCATAGAAAAATCATGGCATCTTGACATACGTGAATCTTTGGAAACATGGCGTGTGTTAAGCACATTGGTGCTATGTATTATGATGGTATAGATCCTATGGTAATGGTACTCGCGATCCCAGCCCCGAGGCCAAGAGGGAATCAACAAGCCCCGAGGCCAGTAGGGAGACAAAGTAGAGGGCCGAAAGGGAGTCAGAGCAGAGGGATAGGACCTTCTTTCACTCAGCCAGGAGCAGGACCTAGGAATTTTGGACCCAGACCCTCAAGGGTCAATTCCACTAACAGGGGTGTAATCCAGTGCCCCACTTGCCAGAGACGTCATCGAGGGCCGTGTCAGGCGAACTCCCGTGCCTGCTACTCTTGTGGCCAGGAAGGGCATTTCAAGATCAACTGCCCCCAGAGGAGCCAGTCAGTTGGAAGTACAACTGGTACTCCATCTACCTCAGTAGCTACGACTGCAGCTGGAACACAGCCTCGAGGTGGTGGACAGAGAGTTGAGCCGCAGCACTCAGGAAGGGTTTTCTCATTGACACCCAGAGATACACAGGTTACCACATCAGTAGTCACAGGTACTCTTCAGATTTGTTCGCAGTATGCTAGAGTACTATTCGATACTGGCTCCACACATTCATTTATAGCACCAGTATTTACTGCCAAGCTGAACATAGAAATAGTACCCTTAGGTTACATGTTAACCATTTCTATGCCTTCAGTAGTGTCATTATTTAGCAACACTGTATATCAAGCATGTAAGGTACAGATCGAAGATTCACATTTATTAGCTGATCTGATACCGTTTCACACTTACAGTTTTAATGTTATACTCAGTATGGACTGGTTGGCCATGACTAATGTATCTATAAATTGCGTGGCCAAGACAGTCAGTGTACAAAGACTAGAATATCCGAGCACCCAATTTGACGGGACGGGTGTAGCTACCCCACCCTATTTTATATCTTCTGTCCAGGCCAAACGTTTGTTAAGTAAAGGCTACCATGGGTTCTTGTGTAGCATTCTGGACACTTGCTCACAAGAACCACCCTTAGAGGAGATTCCCATTGTTAGAGAGTTTCCCGAGGTCTTTCTAGATGACTTACCGGGGAATGCCTGTGGATATAAAGATAGAGTTTACTATTGATGTGCAATCAGGTACCTCTCCGATATCCAAGAATCCTTATCGTATGGCACCAACAAAGCTGAAGGAGCTAAAGCTACAGTTATAGGATCTATTAGAAAAGGGCTTCATCAGACCTAGTTCTTCACCGTGGGGTGCCCCGGTGTTGTTTGTGAAGAAGAAAGATGGGACCACGCGGTTATATGTTGACTACCGTGAGCTAAATAAGGTCACCATCAAGAACCGATACCCTCTGCCAAGGGTAGATGATCTCTTCGACCAGTTGAAGGGAGCACAGGTCTTCTCCAAGATCGATTTAAGGTCCGGGTACCACCAATTGAAGGTATGACCCGCAGATATTGAGAAAAAGGCTTTCAAAACCTGTTACAGACATTTTGAGTTCCTAGTGATGTCGTTTGGGGTCACTAATGCCCTTGCCGCATTCATGGATTTGATGAGTAGGGTTTTCAAGCCATATCTAGATGACTTTATGATCGTGTTCATAGACGACATCTTGGTTTATTCCAAGAACCTGGGGGAGCATGAAGTACATCTGAGGATGGTTCTACTAAAGTTAGGGGAGCAGAAACTGTACACTAAGTTGAAGAAGTGTGAGTTCTGGCTCCCTAGCATAGCATTTCTAGGGCATGTGATTAGCAAAAAGAGGATCTTTGTAGATTCTCAGAAGATCGAGGCAATCATGGATTGGCCTCGGCCAACTAGTGTCACAAAAGTGCAGAGTTTTATGGGATTGGCTGGCTAATACAGAAGGTTCGTCAAAGACTTCTTGAAAATAGCTACACCAATTACACAGTTACCAGGAAAGACGTTCCATTTGTCAGGACAAAGGAGCGAGAAAAGAGCCTGCAAGAGCTCAAGGACCGACTAGTTATCGCCTCGATTTTAATCGGGCCAGATGGAATCGAGGGATTTGTGATCAATAGTGATGCCTCACTAAAGGGCTTAGGATGTGTATTGATGTAGAGTGGAAGGGTAGTAGCATATGCTTCACGTCAGTGGAGGCCACATGAGAGGAACTACCCGACACATAATCTTGAGCTAGCAGCCATTGTCTTCGCTTTAAAGATATGGAGGCATTACTTATACGAAACCACGTGCGCGGTCTTCACTGACCATAAGAGTCTCAAGTATTTGTTTACACAGAAGGAGCTTAACATGAGACTACGTCATTGGTTAAAGTTGATAAAGGACTACGAGCTCAGCATACAGTACCACCCAAAGTATTTGTTTACACAGAAGGAGCTCAACATGAAACTACGTCATTGGTTAAAGTTGATAAAGGACTACGAGCTCAGCATACAGTACCACCTAGGGAAGGCGAACATGGTGGCTGACGCTCTTAGTAGGAAGTCATCAGAAAGCTTAGCTTGCCTGTTGACCACTCAAACAGAGATACTGAAAGACTTAGAGGATATAGAGATAGAGGTAGTTCTGCCCAGCTCTGAGGCATTGTATGCCAACGTCACAGTTAGTCTATCGATTGTGGACAGGATTAGAAAGCAGCAGATTCAGGATGAGAAGCTAGTTAAGCTTCGTGAGGAGGCTGAGTCAGACATAGACTCTGAGTTTTTAGTGCAAGATGGGATGTAATGCTATCAGGGCAGAGTCTGCTTACCCGATGTGTCAGAGCTGAGAAGGGAGATCCTTCATGAGGCACATAGTTTGAGGTTTACCTTGCATCCAAGCAACACCAAGATGTATCACAACGTCAGAAGCACTTATTGGTGGTCTAGGATGAAGCGTGACATAATTGAGTACATAACACGATGTGCCAAGTGCCAACATATCAAGGTAGAGCATCAGAAGCCAAGAGGACTTCTACAGTCTCTACCTTTACTCGAGTGGAAGTAGGAACACATTACGATCGACTTCGTGTCAGGGTTGCCAAAGACATCGAGAGGAAGCGATTCTATCTGGGTTGTTATTGACAGACTTACTAAGACAGCTCATTTCTTGCCAACGAAGCCAACACAAACCTTGAAGCTGCTAGCAGAGTTGTACATCAGAAAGATTGTTAGACTTCATGGAGTCCTAGTATCGATCATATCTGATCGGGATCCACGGTTCGTATCACGGTTTTGGAGAGGTTTACAGCGAGCTATGGGCACGGAACTGAGTCTTAGCATAACGTATCATTCCGTGACTAACGGGTAGTTAGAGAGGACGATACAAACCTTAGAGGACTTGTTGCGATTCAGTGTCATAAACTTCAAGGGGAGTTGGGAAGATCAATTGCCACTGGTAGAGTTCACTTACAATAATAGCTTCCAAGCTAATATTGATATAACGCCATATGAAGTATTATACGGTAGGAAGTGCCAATCACCCCTGTATTGGACAGAGGTGGGAGAGAGGAAGCTTTATGGGCCAGAGATAGTGGAACAGACTATAGGGAAGATACAGCCGATTAGACAGCATCTACTAGCGACTCAGAGCCGACAAAAGAGCTATGCCAATGCTCACAGATGAGTGTTGGAGTTCGCAGTAGGTTACTACATCTTCTTGAAGGTATCACCCATGAAGGGTGTAGTGAGGTTCTCCAAGAGGGGAAAGTTAGGGTCGAGATACATTGGACCTTTCAGGATTATGGGAAGGGTCAGGCCAGTAGCCTACCAGCTTACCTTGCCTTTGGAGTTAGCACATGTACACAGTGTGTTTCATGTTTTGTTGTTGAGGAAGTGTGTACAGAGCGCAGATCAGGTGATTGAGCACGAGCCATTAGACGTCCAAGAGAACTTGAGTTATATAGAGCATCTAATGCAGATCCTAGACTGTCGAGATCAGGTTCTACAGAACAAGACTATCCCTTTATTCAAAGTTCTGCTGAGGAATCACCAGATAGAGGAAGCTACTTGGGAGCGAGAGGACGACATGTGCGCCAAGTATCCTCAGTTATTTTCATCTTAGTAGGTACATCTTTCACCCTAGCATATACTAAGTTTGGGGACAAACTTATTTTAAGGGGGAAAGAATGTAATACCCTTACCCGAAATAACACATAAACCGAGGTAGACCGGGTCGAGTAGTGTACTATCAGTTGTAACATGAGATGTTAAAGCTCCATATCATGATATCATATGGACTAAATAATTTTGGAATGTGAATGGTGTCAATTATACAGTTAGTGCCGGGCAACGGCCAAGCAACCCAAAATTGAGCACCGTAATACGTGCGCATACGCAGATGCATGCATTTGTACGTGTGCATGTTTGTATAGGTCTTCAAAAATAACTATATGTATATATATTTAAAAATTTATATATACGTGTGTAAATAGATATATATATATATATGTATGTATAAACATGTATAAATATATGTATACATAAGTATATGTATATAATATAAATAAGTATTAAGTATATAATACAAATATACATACATAAGGTAGAATTATACACACATACTTATAGCATGCATTGGATGCATGTGAGTGGTGTTAAAGTGTCGACAGCCTTAGGGAAAAAGAGTGAGGTGTTTGTACTGTTGTGTGTGTTAGTGTGTGTGTTGATATAATATACATATATATATATACAAATATATTAAAGAACTAAGCAAAGAAAAGAAAAACAAGAAACAAAAAAGGGAAGAAGTCAACAAAGAGGACTTGAGAAGGGGAGAAACCGAGGGAAGGGAGTGAGGAGCCAAGGCGGTGGATTTTGGCTTATATATATATATACATGGTGCGTTTATTAGAAAATCAGAAAAGAAAGGTTTGATTTGGAGAAGCTGTGAAGTTAGAGAGATTCAGAGGTAGTTTAGAAACTGAAAGCAACAAAGGAGAAGGAAAGAGCTACAACAGGAAATCAGAAACATAAGTGAGTCAACTTGGTTTCTGTTTTTTAATTTTGAGGCATGGTGATTAGTTTTAAGTATGCAATCATATTAAGCATGAGGTGAGGATCATTTTACAAGAATAATGAGGGAAATTGGTTAAGAAATGAGCAAGATAAATCCTAGTTGAAGGTCGAGAGAATTGAAATTGGATTATGTAATTTTATGCTTCGAACTTGAATTCAACCATTAGGAACTAATCCTCAATGGTGCAAAAACTGATTTGAACTTAAGTTAGATTAAAAAAGTGAAAGAAAAGCCTCGAAATTGAAAAATTACAGTTGGCCAGAGCCACTGTTTTTACCCAATTCGTGAAGATGTAATGGACCAAATCAAAAAATCACCCTAGATATAAATTGTTCATGAAAACTAGAAGAAGAATACATTTAAAAAGGGTTAGAAATCAATTGGAATAGGGTCACCAGCACCCTAGAAGACGCCAGAGACCCACCGAAACCCTACCGGATTGTCAAGGGAGACAATGAATAGGGAGGTTTTGAAACGGCACCGTTTAGGTCTGATTTGGCTTGATGCTGTGTTGTTTTGAATAAAACAGTTTTAAAATATATTAAGCATATCAAGTGTTTGGATACGAGGCTTAGAAATTCAATTGAAATCCTAAACTGGTTTTTGATATCCCAATTCAGTTTAAAGCCCTAAAACGCTACTTAGTTTCAATAGTTTAAGGGAAAAAAAAATACGCGCAAGGCGGAACCCCCAGAATCGAACCCGTGACCTTCGCCAGTCTAGAACCCTAAACCTCACCCCCAAACCACTATGACAGGCACGCCCGTGTGAAATATGGTGGCCAAATATATATATTATATAAAAATAATATTAAATTAATTAAAATTATTTAATTAATTTAATAATAGTACAATAATGCGAAACCCAAATTAAACAAGTAAATAGTGTATTTTGACTATCTCTGGCATTCCGGACCCAATGGTGGGGTCCAGTTTTGTGAGACAGGACTTCAAAAAATAAAGACACGTAAAAGTACAAAATGAACATTTTACCCTTTTTAGTACAGACATCCGAATTGAGTTTTGTGAAAGCCTAAACTAACTTTTTTTTTACGTTTCAGATTCAATAGTAGAGTCTATTTTAGTAAAAGAGAAATTTATAGTATAGAGGCATAAAATTTGATGAATAACATAATTCATGTAGTGATAGATTGAGACGTATTTTATGAATCTTAGGAACACCTAAGGGCAAGGTGTCACGACCCGAAACCCACCCTATGTGGATCTCATGTTGCGGGGCCAACCCTAAGGCCATCCCTACTTTTTTCATTCCTGTATCATAGTACTAATATGTAATATACTAAAATTTTAAAACAATAATAAGCAGAAGTCTTGTCAATAATAAAATCAGCAGAAGTCTTTTTAATAGATAATATGGTTTACAACTATTAATACAAAACTAACATAACCAGCACCCGTGGGTGGTGAATACATGGGAGAACTAAACATAAATTGGTACATTCCTCAAAAATTTTCTCCTACGATCTCAGACTCCTACGGGGTCTTGCAGCGTCACTACCTGAAAAGTGGTAAGTAAGATGGAATGAGCTACAAAAGCTCAGCAAGTAAATTTAGATCTCCGACACTAGTATTGGTGATCATAAAAGAATATGAATCCATGAATGAGAATATGATAGCCAATCATAAGAAAAGAGCTGTTATGATAGCCAATGAAAACAATTGCAATAACGGCTAATGAACAATGGTTCACAATGTAAAATTAGGAGTAATGGATATAACATCAACATGGAAACTCTCAATGATAATATAACCACAAGAATGTACTGCCACAATGAACTGATCACAATTAAATCAATAAGGAAATGTCTCTCAATACAAGAGTCGTTGTTAAAACAATCATATAAGAAATGCATTTATTCTGTGTCAAGGCTTGGCACACCCTCGGTCTTTTGGGGCCCGGCATACCCCTTAGTGAATTCCAATGTATTGCCATATGTCCGTTCATAGACTTGACCCGTAGGTCTCTAGTGTATCATAAAGCATCAGATGGATATCGTGACTGAGCACAAATCTGGTATACATAAACATGTCATGAGCATAAATGATTCCATAAGAGTATAAAATTGGAATATCATATATACAGTGAAAATATAACAGTAGGTCTTTCAAGGCATGGTGTAGCATGATAACAATGATATAGCAGTCAATCAATGTCCATAAGATAGAACAATATCACATTGTGAAAAACAATAATATCAGGTACGTTCAAGAGTACAAGGTTGGCAGTAATAGAATAAACTTGGCATGGAGATACCACATGAAAGAGAAAGTGATTTACTTACCTCTAAATGCAGTCCTAGGTCAGTATTCCATGAGTTTGCCTTTTCCTTTCGAGTTCCCTATATGTC
The DNA here is from genome assembly GCA_008638375.1 of Nyssa sinensis. NCBI lineage: Eukaryota > Viridiplantae > Streptophyta > Magnoliopsida > Cornales > Nyssaceae > Nyssa > Nyssa sinensis. The sequence continues at coordinate 30,096,564 of CM018032.1, forward strand.
AATAGATTCGTCTCAGAATTAATGTTATTCATCAAATGTTATGCCTTGCTATCATAAGTATCTCTAACACTAATTTAGACTCTACCATTGAGTTCGGAATGTTGAAGAAAGTCGGTTTAGGCTTTCATGGAATTCTATTTGGACATCTATGCTAAAAAAGGCAAAATGGTAATTTTACACTTTTACGTGTCTTTTATTTTTTGGGACTCCATCACATGACACGGACCTCGCCATTGGTCTTAGAAGGTCCAAGATAGTCAAAATACACTAATAACTTATTTAAATTGGACTTCGGGCTATTTTGCTATATTTAATTTAATTAATTTTATTTAATATAATTTATATATAATATATATATTTATGTGCATTAAGACAGCACGGGCATGCCTGTCAATTGGTTAGGGTTGAGTGTTTCATACTTGAGGTTCCTGGTTCGAATCCTATAGGGCGCAGTCCCTTTTAATTTTTATTTTATTTTACTTATTAGTTATATAATATATATATATATATATATATTGTGCGAACTAGTTGACACTGGCTTGCCTGTCAACATGGTTACACATGCTTCTGTCTTACCCTTGGTCCTTGGTTGGATTCTTGGGGGCAGCAGCCCTCGTTATTTTTTTTTTCTCTTTATTTCTAAACCAAACAATAGTTAACTCCCTTAACCGTGTACAGGATACCCCTAGATTCCTTTATTTCCAATTTAAATTTGAAAGCGCCTTAACCAAACAGCCCCCTTTACATTTTATTTAGAATAGCACCTAACTAAATGACGTAACTTCGACCTATTCTTATATAAAACTGGTGCCGTCTGACCCAATACCATTCTTCATCTTCCCCGTTATTTCGGTGAAGACGCAGTAGGGTTCCGTCACCCCCTCAGATAAGGGCAACCCAATTCCGACCATATTCTGCCCCTATTTCCATGCAGTTTTCTCACCCTTCTCACAAGGATCTCAAATCCACCCTCAGTTCCCATTAAAAGCCTCCTAATCCTCACGAATAGTGAGTCAACCATCTCCGGTCGTTTTTTCGGCCAACTATTTCCTTTTAATTTCATGATGATTTCTCTACTGTTATAACGCCATTTTAAATCTAATGTGTTTCTACATCTTTGAGGATCATTTTCCTCAGCTTAAATCAAAGTTTTAAGCATAAAACTCATGAAACCCAAATTATCTACAGAACCTGCAACTAAGGTTTTCTCCCCCATTTCTATGCCAAATGAACTGAGGTTTGTTCCTATCATCACCATTTTTCATGCTTATCAAGGCCCTATACTCAAAACTAAACAATCGTGCTGGAAAAATTAAAACCAGAAGATAAATTTCACTCACCCGTGTGAGCTTATGGCTCGCAGTTTCCCCCTCATTTTCTTTTGGTTATTCCTATTTTCCTTCACTTCTGAATATCAAGAACACTCTCAGTCTCTTGGTTTCCTTCCTTTGTTTCTAAATTTCTCTCAAAATCCCCTTGTTATTTATAGAGAATTTCACTCGGTTGGCCCCCCACTTATAGCCATCTTTCTCTCTCTTCCCCCCTTTCTTGCACCCATCCTTGACTGTCTTTCAACCGCCCATTGAATCTCCACTCTCCACGCAACACTTCACAATATATATATATATATATACACACATTTATACACATGTGCACCCTCCCATTTGCACCAAGGTCGGCAGCCTTGTTGCCTTCCTACCATCCACACACCTATACAACACACAAACACAGCATGCACACAACACACTTTCCTTTTCTTTTCCTTTCTTTTTACATGTTAAAATATACGTATATACATACATCCTTAATACCGTGTATATATATATATATATTTTCATACATTACATCTCATTATACATATATATATATATATCCTTATATATACATATATACATATATCTAATGGCATATACATACACTTATTTTAGATATACTACGCATCCATGAAGTATGCATGTGCATGGAAATACGTGCGTGCACGCATTACAATGCTTGGCCTTGGGGTGCTCGGGCATCACCCGACATTGGCTATATAACTGACACTATTCACATTCCAAAATCGTACAGTTCCATAAAATTCCATGATATAGAGCTTAAACAACTCGAGTTACAACTGGTGTTACACTACTCATCCGGGTCTACCTCAGTATACATGTCGTATCTCGGGTCGGGATATTACACAAGGAGAAGGCAGTCTAGACCTTCTATTTTAGAAACAATAAAAGGTAAGTAAAATTCGATCTCTGCATGTGTTACTTTCCAAGCCATGTCAATAGTCCTTGTATATATTGCCTATTGTATTCTGTATATACCAGTGTTTATTGACCCACATTAATATTGCCCTATCCTGTGGGAAACATTTATTGATTTCTATATATATCTCAATCATGATTGTACACTTGTGCATAGATTCCTTTTTGTACACTTATACATAGGACCCTAAGGGCGAAACAGTTATATTCAAAGCAGTCTAGTAACCATAGCCTCGAAAACTATCGTTACGTCATATTGCCTAGAACCAGTTATGATTCCATTATACTCTTCGTGAAGGATAGCATGATCTCGATATATTATTAGTGCCGGATTTGTGTTCAGTCACAACTCCATCTGATGCTATTTATGACCTTCGGGTCAAGGTTCCAAGTAGAACATTTGCTACATTGCTATGTGAGGCCTGGGACGTAAAGTCACATTGTATATACAGAGTAGTATTTCAGAGAGCTCGTGTGGAATTGAATATGAGCTCAGGGGGATTTCTGGGCCCCACGAGTGGATCTATTTTGTTGATATCACTATCCTTTATTGTTGATTTTATAGCTTGACCATGTTACATTATTATGAATGATCATGAGACTTTACAACTTCCATTGAGTGTTTCCATTTCATACTTGATATAGCTCATGACTGTAGTAGTATGACTTTGTTAGTAGAGCAAATTCATTTCCTTATCATTTGAGTTCTATCATCTGATATTGAGTTATATATTCATTGACTTGCTAGCACTTCTATATACACTTGTACAAATGGCAGAGCAAAGGACTACTTACTGAGTTTTCATAGCTCAGACATATACTACATTCATCTCTAGGCACAAACATCGAGAACCGACCATACAGCCTGAGTGCTAGAGGTGGAACATTTCTTGTGAAGTTGTAGTGTAATACTTAGTACAAGTCTTGTAACTCTCCCATGTCATCCACGTCTTGGTGATGAACAGTTGTTTAAGAATTTTATTGTCTTTATTTTGAGAACCTTATATATATCATATGCAGCTTTTATTCATTTATTTGTTTAAGTCTTCTGCTATTTAGTTGTTGCATGTTAGTAGCACTAATAGTGTAACAAGTTGAGACAGCCCGGTTCGGCACCCAGAGTAGGATCGGGATTCACGATTTGAGATCTGCACAGGATGGGTCTCGGGTCATGACAGCTTGGTATCACAGCATCCTAGGTGACACAGTGGTTCATGGGAGATAGACTAAGGTACTAGTATTACAAATGTCCAAGTAGAGTCAGTAAATAGAAACTGACATGCGATATTAGACTTTTAAATATATGAAACTAACTCCTAACCATTTGAAAAAAATGGTGAACACTCATACCACCACACCGTTACAGGATGCTACAGCTAACGTACCATGGTTAGAGCAATTAGTAGAGAGGCTTATTCAAAATGCGCTTCAAAACCAAGCAGGTCCTAGTACTCCAGCTCGACCAAAGCGACAGGCACCGCTAGTAGTACACATAGTACGTTAGAGGCCAGGCTTATCTTTATAAGCAGTTTTAGTCACTGCAGCCATTTACGTTCGACGGTACTAGAGGCCCCACTTCAGCTGAAAAGTGGCGGCTTGAGATGGAGAGCATCTTTGAGATTATGACCTATACCGAGGTATAGAAGGTGGCCTTTGCTAATTTCACTTTCAGGGGAACAACCAATGAGTGCTGGCTACTAGAGAAGGTCAGAGAGCCTCAGATGACTTGGGAGCAATTAATCGTGATCTTCAACGAGAAGTACTTCCCCAAGGAAGTTAGAGATCAGAGAGTCACAAATTTTTTTGTTCTACAGTAAGGGAACTCGATAGTGGAGGAGTATAAGGCCAGATTCATACAGCTGGCTAGATTTGCTCCTGCTATCTTCGAGGACAAGCATGTTAGAGCCCACAAGTTCAAGGGTGGTCTACGATGGAACATCAGGGACAGGGTTAAACCCTTGTAGTAACCACTTACAATAAAGTGGTGAGTACTGTGAAGATCATTGAGCAGAGTGGTGAAAAGTTTGCCAAAAGAAGGGCAAACCCAGCCCTGCGGCCAGTAGGGAGTCAGAGTAGAGGGCCGACAGGGAGTTAGAGTAGAGGGATAGGACATTTTTTCACTCAGCTAGGAGCAGGACCTAGGAATTTTGGACCCAAACCATCAGGGGTCAATTCCACTAACAGGGGTGTAGTCTAATGCCCCACCTGCTAGAGACGTCATCGAGGGCTGTGTCAGGCGAACTCCCATGCCTGCTACTCTTGTGGCCAAGAAGGACATTTCAAGACCAACTTCCCCCAAAGGAGCCAGTCAGTTGGAAGTACAACTGGTACTCCATCAACCTCAAAAGCTATGACTACAGCTGAAGCACAGCCTGGAGGTGGTGGACAGAGAGCTGAGCCGCAGCGCTCAGGGGGGTTTTTCTCAGTAACACCCGGAGATACACAGGCTACCACATCAATAGTCGCAGGTACTCTTCGGATTTGCTCACAGTATGCTAGAAGTATTATTCGATACTGGCTCCACACATTCATTTATAGCATCAATATTTGCTGCCAAGCTGAACATAGAAATAGTACCCTTAGGTTACATGTTAACCATTTCTATGCCTTCAGGAGAGTCATTATATAGCAACACTGTATATCGAGCATGTAAGGTACAAATTGGAGATTCACATTTATTAGCCAATCTGATACCGTTAGACACTTAAAGTTTTGATGTTATACTCGGTATGGACTGGGTGGCCGCAAATCATGTATCTATAAATTGCGTGGCCAAGACAGTCAGTGTACAGAGACCAGAATGTCCAAGCATCCAGTTTGACGAGACGGGTGTAGCTACCCCACCTTATTTTATATCTTCTATCCAGGCTAGAAGTTTGTTACGTAAAGGCTGTCACGGGTTCTTGTATAGCGTTCTGGACACTCGCTCACAATAACCACCCTTAGAGGAGATTCCCATTGTTAGAGGGTTTCCCGAGGTCTTTTTAGATGACTTACCTGGAATGCCTGTGGATAGAGAGATAGAGTTTACTATTGATGTGCAGTTAGGTACCTCTCCGATATCCAGGAATCCTCATCGTATCACACCAACAGAGCTGAAGCTACAGTGACAGGATCTATTAGAAAAGGGCTTCATCAGACCTAGTTCTTCATCGTGGGGTGCCCCGGTGTTGTTTGTGAAAAAGAAAGATGGGACCATGCGGTTATGTGTTGACTACCGTGAGCTGAACAAGGTCACCATCAAGAACCAATACCATCTGCCAAGGGTAGATGATCTTTTCGACCAGTTGAAGGGAGCACAGGTCTTTTCTAATATCAATTTGAGGTCCGGGTACCACCAATTGAAGGTATTGAGAAGACGGCTTTCAGAACCCGCTACGGACATTTTGAGTTCCTATGATGCCATTTGGGGTCACTAATGCCCTTGCCGCATTCATGGATCTAATACACAGGGTTTTCAAGCCACATCTAGATGACTTTATGATCGTGTTCATAACGAAATCTTGGTTTATTCCAAGAACCAAGGGGAGCCTGAAGTATATCTGAGGAAGGTTCTACTAAAGTTAAGGGAGCAGAAACTGTACACTAAGCTGAAGAAGTGTGAGTTATGGCTCCCTAGCATAGCATTTCTGGGGCATGTGATTATCAAAAAGGGGATCTCATTCTTAGAAGATCGAGGCAATCGTGGATTGGCCTCGGCCAACCAGTGTCACAAAAGCACGGAGTTTTATGGGATTGGCTCGTTAATACATAAGGTTTGTCAAAGACTTCTTGAAAATAGCTACACCAATTACACAGTTGACCAGGAAAGACGTTCCATTTGTTCGGACAGATGAGCGAGAAAAGAGCTTGCAAGAGCTCAAGGACCGACTAGTTACTGCCCCGATTTTGACCGTGCCAAATGGAACTGAGGGATTTGTGATCTATAGTGATGCCTCATGAAGGGCTCAGGATGTGTATTGATGCAGTATGGAAGGGCAGTAGCACATGCTTCACGTCAGTTAAGGCAAAATAAGGGGAACTACCCAACACACGATTTTGAGCTAGCAGCCATTGTCTTCACCTTGAAGATATGGCGGCATTACTTATACGAAACCACGTGCGAGGTCTTCACTGACCATAAGAGTCTCAAGTACCTGTTTACACAAAAGGAGCTCAACATAAGACAGCCCCATTGGTTAAAGTTGATAAAGGACTACGAGCTCAGCATACAGTACCATCCAGGTAAGGCGAACGTGGTAGCTGATGCTCTTAGTAGGAAGTCATCAGGAAGCTAAGCTTGCCTGTTGACCACTCAAACAGAGATACTGAGAGACTTGGAGGATATGGGATAGAGGTAGTTCTACCCAGCTCTGAGGCATTGTGTGCCAACATCACAGTCAGTCTATCGATTGTGGACAGGATCAGAGAGCAGCAGACTCAGGATGAGAAGCTGGTTAAGCTTCATCAAGAGACTAAGTCAGACATAGCCTCTGAGTTTTCAGTGCAAGATGGGATGTTATACTATTAGGGTAGAGGCTGCATAGCCGATGTGCCAGAGTTGAGAAGGGATCCTTCATGAGGCACACAGTTCGAGGTTTACCTTCCATCCAAGGAGTACCAAGACGTATCATAACGTCAGAAGCACTTATTGGTGGTCTGGGATGAAGCGTGACATAGTTAAGTACATAGCACGATGTGCCAAGTGCCAGCAGATCAAGGTAGAGCATCAAAAGCCTGGAGGACTTCTACAGTCTCTACCTATACTCGAGTGGAAGTGGGAACACATTACGATGGACTTCGTGTCAGGGTTGCCAAAGAAATCGAGAAGGGGTGATTCTATTTGGGTCATTATTGACAAACTTACCAAGACAGCTCATTTCTTGGCAACGAAGACGACATAGACCATGGAGCGACTAGCAGAGTTGTATATCAAAGAGATTGTTAGACTTCATGGAGTCCTGGTATCGATCATATCTGATCGGGATCCACGGTTCGTATCACGATTTTGGAAAGGTCTGCAGTGAGCTATAGGCACGGAACTGAGTCTTAGCACAAAGTATCATCCTGTGACTGACGGGTAGTTAGAGAGGACGATACAGACCTTAGAGGACTTGTTGTAATTCCGTGTCATAGACTTCAAGGGGAGTTGGGAAGATCAACTTCCACTGGTAGAGTTCACTTACAATAATAGCGTCCAAGCTAGTATTGGTATGGCGCCATATGAAGCATTATACGGTAGGAAGTGCCGATCACCCCTGTATTGGACAGAGGTGTGAGAGACGAAGCTTTATGGGCCAGAGATAGTGGAACAGACTATAGGGAAGATATAGCTGATGAGATACCATCTATTAGCGATTCAGAGCCGACAGAAGAGCTATGCCAATGGTCACAAACGAGAGTTGGAGTTCGCAATAGATGACTACATGTTCTTGAAGGTACCACCCATGAAGGGTGTAGTGAGATTCGATAAGAGGGGAAAGTTAGGGCCGAGATACATTGGACCTTTTAGGATTATGGGAAGCGTCGGGCCAGTAGCTTACCAGCTTACCTTGCCTTCGGAGTTAGCACATATACACAGTGTGTTTCATGTTTTGATGTTGACGAAGTGTGTACAGAGCACAGATCAGGTGATTAAGCACGAGCCATTAGACGTCCTGGAGAACTTGAGTTTATAGAGCATCCAATGTAGATCTTGGACCGTCGAAATCAGGTTCTACGAAACAAGATTATCCCTTTAGTCAAAGTTCTGTGGAAGAATCACTAGATAGAGAAGCTACATGAGAACAAGAGGACGACATGCGCACCAAGTATCCTCAGTTATTTTCATCTTAGTTGTAACACCCCTAACCTGCATAATTAATAATTAATTATCTAATTATTAATTAGTACCGAATTAAAGGACGATTAAGGGAATTAATCATAATCCTGACGGTCATGATAGACCGATTAAAATAATCAATTATGTCTAGCGGAAAAGGGTATAATACCCGAACCCAATTACTGATTTAATTCGGTGAAATAACACCGTTTTAACACTAACGGAACCCGAATTAGCTAACTCGGGAAATCCTGGATGATTAATAAATGACACGGAACCTCTGACACTGAAGAATACTGAAATACGGAACTCTCGGAACAAACCGCGTCGAAAAATGAGTTACGGAATGAAAGTTACGAAGGAAACACTAAAACTGAATTACTGCGCAACCAAACGTGGCCTTAACCGAAAATATGGAAAAAAATGGCCAAATGGGAGGCCAAAGGAATTGAACCCTTGACCTTTGAGTGAAAAGAAACCTCATCCAAAAACTTACCAATTGGGCTACCCACACCTTTGTGCATATACTTGCAACTTATTTGTATGTAACACTGAATTATCCTAATCTCCACCTCACATTGGACCAATGAGGTTACATGCAAACCCCACATGATTGCTCCCCTCAGCCCCATCATTTCTCTGCCCTATACTGAACCCTACAAGTGATATACATATATGTATATGTATAGGAATCCTATTAGAGATATATATATGAATTATATATTGGGTATAGGAATTATGCATACCATGAGAGAGGGATTGAGAAATCAGAAATGTATGAGAGGGCCAAGGTGTGTGAAGAAACCATATGTATTCATGGTGGGTTGACAGAACGGTTAGAGGAGAGAGTAGACACCATTATTGGCCTTGTGAACAAGTGTATACAAGTTGTGTATCCATGGAAAGAGATGCATCAAGAGGAAGGAGGAAGGAACTGAGGGAGACCCACGACTGATTGTGAGGCTCTGAGGTGCCAAAGGCACAACCGAGGGGTTTGGACTGGGCTATGGAGGATCGGTGATCGTCCAAGAGGTAAAACATTAAAACTGCTCTAAAAATTTCCTATTTAAATTTTGGATCTGTTCCTGATATTTTTAAGCCATATAAATTGTAAATATGCACTACTATGAGGCCTGGAACTGTCATGAACTAACTAAAACGGTCGAATAGGGCTTGAAACCCAAAACTGTACATCGGCAACCATGAATGGCCACCTCCAAAACTGGGTCTGATTTGACCCAAGCTAAACTGAATTTGGTTGGTCAAGACCTAATCTAGAGGTCACAAGGATTCCAAAAATACTGACCCGCGACCCAAAACCGAATGGGAAAACCCTCAAACCTGAACTTGCAGGTCACGGGTCCAGGACCCATTTTTATCAACAAGGCTTTAAAACTTGTTTGAAACACATGAACTGAACCACCATGACCTAGGGATCCCAACAAGCCAAACCTCATGAGATTTGGTTGAGAAATAAGGCCCCACGACCGAACTGAAATTGTGCGCAATAATCGGTTCTACCGAACATAATCCGTGGATTCGAAGCATGAAAATGATGCTATGTTGTTGGAATTGCTCCCAGAAATGTTTTGAAATCAAAACATGTTGAAAGCCGCGCCTGAAATGGCACGAAAATGGAGCAAAGCCGGACCTGCACTTACGGCAACAGCGCCCTGCGCGTTGGAGAAGATGGAGTTGACTCGCCAACTAGTTCGAGTTGGGCCGAGTCGACTCACACACGTGGCAACGCAAGACTATGCCACCGAATTAATGAAACTACACCGTTTTGGGCTTAGCTGATTTGTTTTAAAATCTGATTCTGCCTGTTTGGTTACGAGTTTTAAAAATTTAAAATCAAGTTTTGGGAATAAGCCATCCGTGGATAAGGGGGGCAATTGAGGTTAAATGGAATATGTAATTCCGGTTTTCTGAAGGGTCAGAACCGGTTGGTTTTTAAGTGTTTTGAACCGGTTCACTTGGTAAACCCTTGAACCCTGTGGGTTGAACCCCTAATTTTATATATTTACATTTTGACCCTGAAACTTTCTGAAAATTACGGATTTGCCCCAACAGTTCTGAATATTGCACAGTGGCCCAGATTTTGGGAAAATTATACATTTAAGCCCCTGCCAAATTAATTAAATAATAAAATAATTATTTTATTATTTTATTAATTAGGTAAAATTACGATTTTACCTAAGGACATTTAATATGTCAAACGGAGTCCAAATAAATTAAATAAATAGTGTATTTTCACTATTTCAAACATTCCGGACTCAATGGTACAGTCCGATTTTGGAAATACAGTACCGAAAAATACAGACCTGTAAGTGATAAATTACTGTACTGCCCCTGATGGCACCAGACCCAAATAAAAATGAAAGACAGTCTATTTTGACTATGTCGGGCGTTCTGGACTCAACGGTGAGGTCCATTTAATGAACTGAAATCCCAAAAAATACAGACACATAAAGTATAAATGACCATACTGCCCCTGATGCTTCCCAGGGTCAATTAAACATAATAGATAGTCCAACTTAATTATGTCGGACACTCTGGACCCAATGGTGAGGTCCATTTTATGAACTGACATGCCGAAAAATATGACACGTGAAATTACCAAATTACCCCTGATACTGTACGAAGCCCAAATGAAGCCCGATTGGGACGAAACTGATACCGATAGAAACCCGAACACTGGTGAAACTGTATACCCGAATAAATGACGAACCGGGGTCAGAATCTTACGAAACGTAAAATGACCAAAATACCCCTGAGCACTGTGAGTGCAAGATAAAGGTCAATCTGATCTGATAAATTATCGTAAGTATAATTATGAACACTGAAGGGCTAAGTAAGACTCCGAAACTGTCAACGCGTAAAATGAGAAATGACCGATGTGTCCCGATGGTCTAAAGCAGATACCGAACGAAGTCCAAAGGACTTGAAAATTCACATATAAGATATATGGGACATTCTGAGGACCACGATAGGGTCCGGGACAGCAATGGTGAAATTACCATTTTGCCCCTAAGGCCAAATAAGTGCTTAACTGATAACGATTGAAGTCCAAATGACTTAAATCATAATCCTGATGACCGCTAAGCCTAATTAAAGAATGAAATAGCCTCGGGTGAGACCCAGTGAAAGGGCGATAGGCTACTAGGCTGTCTTAGGTGATCCGATAGATACCTAAGATGACAAATGAGACCTGAATGGATGAGTTCTGATCTGTATATGATTGATGATTATTGTTCAGGATATACATGGAGATGCCTGACGTATCTGGAGGTTATCGGATTGTTTGTGCAAGGAGATAACCGTAACAGTTTGTGAGTAACTTGGAACTTCTGGCTTGGTGTATAAGTACATCGTCTAGTTATTGTATTTTGATTCACTGTACTATATTATCTGCCATACTATTTAAATGCATGTTTTTAAATGCATACTCTTTTATAATGTATTACGCATGACATGATTTTGTACTGTCTTGCTCTCCTGTTCAGTTCAGGTCTGTCCTGTTCCGTTGTATGGTCTGTCCTGGTTTTGTTCTGTACTATTGCGTCTTGTGAGCAACCTTGACTCCTGAATTGGTGTATAAGTACACTGTCTAGTTACTGTATTTTTAAATATTGTACTGTACTGTTTTATCTGATACATTGATTTCATGCTCTTACTCAAATGCATGATTTTACTCTGTCTGGCTTCTCTGTTCTGTTCTGAAATAAACCGATCACTGTTTTTTTTAACTGGTTCTGAAAGAACAACTGACTCTTGGTACCACTTTAGTCTTGAGCACTATATGAGCATACTGCACTGTTTAATCTATGCATACTGTACTGTTTATCCTGTTATACTGTTCTGCTCTGCTCATTACTGACCTGTTCTGTTACCCTGATGTTTTAACTGTACTCCTGTTTTAATACTGTTTCAAATGAACAGAAATAAACCTATCGTTGTTTTTAACTGGTTTTGAAAGAACAACTGACTCTTAGTACCATTTCAGTCTTGAGCGCTATATGAGCATACCGCACTGTTTAATCCGTGCATACTGTACTGTTTATCCTGTTATATTGTTCTGCTCTGCTCATTACTGACCTGTTCTGTTACTCTAATGTTTTAACTGATCTGTTCTGTTACTCTGATGTTTTAACTGATCTGTTCTGTTACTCTAATGTTTTAACTGATCTGTTCTGTTACTCTGATGTTTTAATTGTACTTATGTTTTAGTACTGTTTCAAATGAACATATTTAACTATTTGTTATGTTTGATCCGCTTAACACTGACCTGTTCTGTTTGATCTGTCCTGATCTGTTCTGTTTGATCTGTCATGATCTGTTCTGTTTGATCTGTCCTGATCTATTCTGTTTGATTTGTCCTGATCTGTTCTGTTTGATCTGTCCTAATCTGTTCTGCTTGATCTGTCCTGACCTGTTCTCTTGATCTGTCTGATCTGTTCTGTTCTGATCTGTTCTGTTGATCTGTCTGATCTGTTCTGTTACTCTGATGTCTTAACTGATCTGTTCTGTTACTTTTGTAATATCCCGACCCGGGATACCGGGTCATATGACACGTATTACGAGAATTTACAAAAAATAATAATTAATTAATTTAATTATTAATTAATTAAGGTAAAAGAATGATTATATATATATATATATTAATTAAATAATATATATATACATGTATAAAGTGAAATTTATATGTATGTATATGGAAGCATGTGTGTATGCATGTAGATGAATAAAGTAGAAGGAGTGAACAGTGTGTGAATGTGTGTGTGTGTGTCGGCTGGTGTGTGTGTGTGTGTTGTCTTATATGTGTATATGTATATATATATATGTATATATTATATGTATAAATATCTCAAAACAAATTAATGCAAAGTAGGAAAGAGAAAAAGAAAAATTGATGAGATGGGAGGGCTGTGTAGGGCTACAATCAGAAAGAAGAGAGAGAGAACAGTAGTGAGAGAAAATGAGGAGAGAGAGAGAGAGGTCGGTTATCCTTGCTTTAAAAGCCAAAACATGCAAAGCATGTTGTTCTCTCACGAAAGAAATCAGAGAAGGAGGAACTGAGGAAGTAGAAGAAGAGATTCAGAGCAAGAAAGAAAGAGAAAAACAGTGGTGAAAGGTGAACCCACCTAAACCTTTGAAATTCTCTCTCTAGAATTCCTCTAAGTATAAACTGATTTAAAGCTTTCATTTTATATATATGATGTTTAGAACACATTATAATCATAACAAGCATGAAATTTAAGCTTTAAAACACCTAAAAACACCTAACCCAGAAGCATCCTCCATTAAAGACCATGCTTATAGCAGGTCTGACCCGATGGAAACCAAACTTTGTTTGGTGTATAAGGACCTCTAGTAGACCCTACAAGCATGTTAAAAACCTACGTACGCGACCTTGAAGCTCAAAAATCGACCCTCAAATGTCAAGGTGCAGGTTACGGGTTTACACCCCAAACCTCTAAACTCATGATTTAAGCCATTTCTTTAAATGAAAACTGAATCCCCATGAAGAGGGGATCAAAACAAGCCAAGCCTCATCGAAAATGGTCAAGAAACGAGCATGAACCGAGGGTGATACAAGTTTAGCTATCGCGACCGAAACCAAACACACGAACGAGTTTTGAACTCCAAAATGAATGCCAATCGATTTGTATATACCTTAGGAATAATTTGGGACCAAAACAGTGGAGATTGGCTGAGTAGAAATGCACGAAATAGGAAGAAATGAATTCGGGAACTAGGGCAACAGTAGAGTCGACGTGGGGAAGACGAAGACGAGTTAACTCGGTTTTAAAAATAGGGCTGGGTCGACTCGGACAGGTGGCAGCCTCTGGGCTTGCCACCGATTAATTGGAATGGCGTCGTTTTGAATGTCGGTTAAGTAAATGGACGCTAGGGCTGACGTCATGATGACGTCAGCCACATGTAAATAAACCGAATAGACCGGTTGGTTTATGACTAGACCGGACCGGTTCACTTAATCCCTAACCAAACCCTTTGGTTTTCAAGTTTATTTAAAATAAAATAAACCATGACTTCCTATATTTACGGTTTGACCCCTGGGCTTTAGGAAATTATACTGAGGCCCAACTGAGGGAAAATTTATACATTTAGACCCCTGGAAAAATAATTAAATAATTAATTTAATTATTTAATAAATGAGGTTAAATTACTATTTTGCCCTTGTGGCATAAATAGAGCAAACGAAGTCCAAATTAAACATATGAATAGTGTAATTTTACTATTTTGGACATTCTGAGACTAATGGTAGGGTCCGTTTTACCAGACGGGGCCCGAAAAAATAAATACACGTAAGGGGTAAATGACCAAAATACCCCTTGACCAAAATTTACAAGTTATTAGTATATTCTTACTATCTTGGACCTTCTGAGTCCAATGGTGAGGTCCACAACACAAAACGGGGTCCCGAAAAATAAAGACACGTAAAGGGGTAAAAAGACCAAAATACCCCTGGTACCCTAAAAGCCGAAATGAGATCAGAGAAGGTCTAAATTGACTTTCCTTGACAGCCCGGACTCAATAATGGAGTCCGAATTACGAAACGAAGTACAGAAAAATGTGACACGTAAAATAGTAAATGACCATTTTGTCCTTTTACATATAACAGTCCGAATTAAATGATTGGAAAGCCTAAACTGACTTTCTTCGACACTCCGGACTCAATGGTAGAGTCTATTCGACCAAAAGAAATGTCTAAAATAAAAAGACATAAAATTTGATGAATAGCATCTGTTAGATGACTATGAACTGAATTATTGCCAAAGAACTAAACTGAGGCAAGTACGAGAAATGAAATACGAAAAGACATGACACGTAAACATGTTAAATAAATAACTTTAAATTAAAGTTAATGGAACTCCCAGAAGAATATGATTGTAGAATTCTATTTTCTTGACACGTTAAATTGTGTTTTAAACAAAGAATTTAATAGACACAAAAATGAATCAAGAACGAGAAGTTCCCCCAATGATGACGAGGGCACAAATAGCAAATGACCCTGAGACAGAAAGTTTTCCGGGAGAAGCTAGAAAAATAACTCTAGATAGTTCAGAAATATATTCGGATTTCCAAAACAAATGAAGTGGTCTGTGTTAGCCCCTTCATTTACAAGACTATAACTAAGGAGCAACTAGCAGCGAAAAAGATTAAGAAACAGGAGGACACCGAAACGCTGCAAGAATGGCTTCATAGGTTAAAGGAAGCCAAGGGAAAAGCGACTAAATAGATCGAAAACCAGAAGTACGAGGTGAGTAACCCTGTGTTTGAATTGGAGATTTAACTCCATGGATTTGAAAAAGTTTTAAGTTCAAAGATGTGAAGTATTTGAAGTTTCAAATTCAGTATTTACATGATGAAGCTTTTAATTGTACTGTTTTATAACTCTATATGACATGCTTAGTGATTGGTATTTATCATAGTTTTCTTAAAACATATTTCAGCATGTCTAAGGTTTTAAATGCCAAATTATGTTAAATATCCTGAATTTGATAGTTACAAGTATTTGAAGTCCTATTGTAGAAATTATACATTTCATGTTTTTAAATACTCATGAAAGTATCTATTGAAGAAGTTATGTGATAAATGTTTTACAAGATAAACGGTACTAAGTACCACCCCATGTGACGTTGAAATCCTTCGGGATTCAACAGTAAATGCCCGGTAGCAGGATCTAATCCCCCAGGCAAATGAGATCGGCAGTATTGGCAGTAAAATGGGAGTCTGGTTCGAAACAGATTCCACCTAATTAAAAAGAAAAGATAACAAAGTGATTTTGGAAATGAAAGCAGGTTTTACCCTCATTTTCAAATACATATTGATGTGATTTAAAGTTTATATACTTATTTGATGAAGTACGAGTTTCGCTTGGATACTTTAAATGTTTTCAAGTTATTTGAAATGCATATGTTTTGAGTTATATACTCTATTTGACGAAGTACGAGTTTAGCTTGAATATTTTAACTGTTTCAAAGCTATTTATTTGAAATGCATATGTTTTGAGTTATATACTCCATTTGACAAGTATAAGTATAGCTTGAATACTTAAAATGTTTCAAAGCTATTTGTTTTAAGAATGCATGTACTTTGTATTCTAAATTGTATAAGCAATTGGCAGTGAATGTTTTAGAACTCTTATGTACTAAAAACCACTGCTAATTGAAAACCCCATGATGAACACTGGAATTGCTCACAAGCTTAGATTAGCTTACCCGAACTTTGTTCGGACCCCCCTTTCAAGTGATGCAGCAGACAGGGTCTTAAGGACAACGACGATGAGTCTAGCTGTTTTTGGAAGGATATGTTTAAGTAGTTCTTTTGAAGAACCTATGAACATTAGTAGTATGTTTTGTATTAATAGACAGAGTAAGAATATGTAATAGGCCCTCAGGGCAACCGAATATGTATTGTATTAATGTATGAAGTCTTTAAGTTTTCTTTATACTCTGAATGTGTAACCATGTATGCTATGTATGGAACAGCAGTATCGGACGGATGTGCATAATTTAAAAATAAGAAAAGAAAAGAAAAAGTTTTTCACGCTTCCGCAATCATGTGTAGCACATCTATTCGATACCACTGCAGATGCGAGCCTTGTCTCGGGGCCTTCGGGTCTCGGGGCAGCGGTCGCGATCCGGTAATCCGCACGGGGTGGGTTTCGGGTCGTGACACCTCTGATGTTTTAACTGTACTCCTGTTTTAATACTGTTTCAAATCAACGTATTTAACGCTGTTTTTAAACTGGTTCTGAAAGAACAACTGACACTTTGTACCACTTCAGTCTTGAGCACTATATGAGCATACCGCACTATTTAATCTGTGCATACTGTACTGTTTATACTATTATACTGTTCTGCTCTGCTCATTACTGACCTGTTCTGTTACTCTGATGTTTACACTGTTATACTGTTCTAGCTCTGCTCATTACTGACCTGTTCTGTTACTCTGATGTTTACACTGTTATACTGTTCTGCTCTGCTCATTACTGACCTGTTCTGTTACTCTGATGTTTACACTGTTATACTGTTCTGCTCTGCTCATTACTGACCTGTTATGTTTGATCTATTTGATCCGTTCAGTTCTAATCTGTCCTGATCTGTTACGTTTGATCCGTTCTGCCCTGACCTGTTCTGTTTGATCTGTTCAATCCTGATCCGTCTTGATTTGTTATGTTTGATCTATTCCATTCTGACTTGTTTACTCTGTTTCGATCCGTTCTGTTCTGTTCTGTCCCGTCCTGTTCTGCTCAATACTGATCTATCATGTTCTTTGATGATGTACCTGTATCTCTGATTGACATACTGTTTTCGCTCAGTTCTGTCTTGTTCTGTTCGTTGATGATATACCTGTATCTCTGGTTGACATATTGTTTCCGCTCTGTTCTGTTATGTTTTGTTCAGCTCTGATACCACCTTGTCACATCCCGAACCCCACCCTACAGTCGGAGTGCAATTCACTAGAAAGTTCAGAAATTGCCTTCGGTCGGTCGCGTGGCGGCTGACTGGCATCACGTCCTCGACATCCGCGTAGGGTGGGGTTCGGGATGTGACATTAGTAGGTACATCTTTCACCCTAGTATATACTAAGTTTGGGGACAAACTTATTTTCAAGGGGAAAGAATGTAATAGCCTGACCCGGAATAGCACATAAACCGCGGTAGACCGGGTCGAGTAGTGTACTATCAGTTGTAACCTGAGATGTTAAAGCTCCATATCATGATATCATATGGACTAAACACTTTTGGAATGTGAATGGTGTCAATTATATAGTCAGTGCCGGGCAACGGACGAGCAACCCAAAATTGAGCACCGTTATACGTGCGCATATGCAGACGCATGCATGCGTACATGTGCATGTTTGTATAGGTCTTCAAAAATAACTGTTTGTATATATATATATCTAAAAATCTATATGTACGTGTGTAAATATATATATATATATATATATGTATAAACATGTATAAAGATATATATACATAAGTATATGTATATAATATAAATAAATATTCAGTATATAATATAACTATACATGTAATATCCCGACCCAAAATATGGCACTTATACCGAGGTAGACCTAGAATACGACACGTATAACGAGACAATCGACTAAATAGTGTAATGTAAGTGGGTTGCTTAGTATACCTAGTGCCAAGCCATACCCGAGCACCTTAGGACCCAACATCGTAATACGTGCATGCATGCGTTTCCATGCACAACCATATTTCACGAACATGTAGTGTACCTAAAATGAGTGTATGCACGCGCTATTATAAATGAATTTATATGCATGAGTATGGATATATCTAATGTATAAAAATATGTATTTATATGTGTATAAATAATACATATAGTATAATGTATAGTATGTATACATGTATAAATATTGTATAGTGTATATTTATTGAATAGAAAATGAAAAAGGGAAGGGGGACTGCACATGCAAAGGTGGCAGTGTGTGTGTGCATCACTGTGTGTGTGTATGCATCACTATGTGTCGGTTGGTGTAGTGGGTGTGTGTGTTATATGTGTGAATATAATATATACATATAGTATACAAAAGCTTCCAAGCCATTAATGCAAACTGAAATGAGGAAAAGAGAAATTTATGAGATGGGATAGACAGCCGAAATTGGGGATTGAAATTGGGGTGAGTCATAGAGAGAGAGAGAGAGAGGTCAGTTGCTTTTTCTTTAAAACCAAAACATGCAAAGCATGTTTGTTCTCTTACGAAAGAAACCAAAAGAAGAGAAACTGAGGTGAATAGAGAAAGAATCAAAAGTAGAACAAAGAGAGAAATCCTTGTAAACAGGTAAAATTCCAACTTTTCATATTTTTCCCTCTCTAAGATATCTTACATATATGTAAGAAAAATCGACTGTTTCATGTGTATATGATGTTTGACTATATTTAGACTTGTTCAGGAATGATTTTAGGCCATGAAAACACCAAACCCAGAAGAGGCAGCCATTGAAGACCTTGCTTGAAGCAGGTCTGAACCAACTCTTACCAAGCCATATTTGGCTTACCAGGACCCCAAACTGAGACCATGAGGGTGTTAAAAACCCTATTACGAGACCACAAAACTCAAAGATTGACCTTCAAAAATCAACTTGCAGGTACGGGTTTCAAAACCCAACCTCACAAACTCATAATTAAACCTACCTTTGTTAATGAAATATGAAACCCCATGATGAATGGATGATAACAAAACAAACCCCATGAAGATTAAGCCAAAGATGAACATTTACAACCGACTTATAGGGTTAGATTATCAAATCCTAAACCGAACACATGAACGGGTTTTTAAGCCAAAAATGAATGCCAAACTCTTGGAAAATGTTCCAGGAAGAGATTAGTTTAAAAACAGAGGAAATTAGGTGAGTAGATTGGCTTGAAAATGACGCTTTTAAGCTTCAAAAATTAGGGTTACAATGGGTGTCGAAGGGGGAAGATGATCGAGTCAACTCGAGACTCGTTTTAAACGACCGAGGCAACTCGGGACACGTGGGGGGCTTTAAGGATTCCACTGCATAAGTGGAACGACAGCGTTTCACGTTTAAGTTTAATTTAAAAAAAAAAAAACGTTAGGACTGACGTCATCATGATGTCAACATTATGCATAAAATCGACCAAACCGGTTGGTTTACAAAGGAACTAGACCGGTTCACTTGGAATGAAACTAAACCCACTGGTTCAGATCAGAATTTTGCGAAATTTCACTTTGACCCCAAAGTTTTAGAAAATTTCACTGGCCCAAATAGAAAAAAATTAATAAAATATTAATTTTTACAACAATACCCCTAATTCAAATATAGGTCAAATGAGATCCGCATAGGGTGGGGTCTCGGGTCGTGACAGCTTTTACTTCCGCATTTAGTTGTTGCATGTTAGTAGCACTGATGTGTTGCAAGTTGAGACCCTTGGTTCGACACGCAGCGTCGGATCGGGTGCGCGACAGGAGATCCGCATAGGGTGGGGTCTCAGGTCGTCACAATACATACATAAGGTATAATTATACACACATACTTACAGCATGCATTGGATGCATGTGAGTGGTGTTAGAGTGTCGGCAGCCTTGGGGAAAAAGAGTGAGGTGTTTGTACTGTTGTATGTGTTAGTGTGTGTGTTGATATAATATACATATATATATATATATATTAATAAACTAA
Source organism: Nyssa sinensis (assembly GCA_008638375.1). NCBI lineage: Eukaryota > Viridiplantae > Streptophyta > Magnoliopsida > Cornales > Nyssaceae > Nyssa > Nyssa sinensis. The sequence continues at coordinate 30,116,818 of CM018032.1, forward strand.
GTAAAAAAAAAGAAAATAAGGAAATAAAAAAGGGAAGAAGTCAACAAAGAGGACTTGAGAAGGGGAGAAACTAAGGGGAAGGAGTGAGGAGCCAAGGCGGTGGATTTTGGCTTATATATATATATACATGGTGCGTTTGTTAGAAAATTAGAAAAGAAAGGATTGATTTGGAGAAGCTGTGAAGTTGGAGAGATTCAAAAGTAGTTCAGAAACTAAAATCAAGAAAGGAGAAGGAAAGAGCTGCAACAGGAAATCAGAAAAATAAGTGAGTCAACTTGGTTTCTGTTTTTAAATTTTGAGGCATGGTGATTAGTTTTAAGTATGGAATCATATTAAGCAGGAGATGCGCATCATTTTACAAGAAGAAAGAGGGAAATTAGTTAAGAAATGAGCAAGATAAATCCTAGTTGCAGGTCAAGAGAATAAAAATTGGATTATGTAATTTTATGCTTCGAACTTGAATTCAACCATGAAGAACTAATCCTCAATGGTGCAGAAACTGATTTGAACTTAATTTAGATTAAAACAGTGAAAGAAAAGCCTTGAAATTAAACAATTACAGTTGGCTAGAGCCACTATTTTTGCCCATTTCGTGAAGATGTAATGGACCAAATCGAAAAATGACCCTAGATATAAATTGTTCATGAAAAATCGAAGAAGAATACATTTAAAAAGGGGTAGAAATCAATTGGAATAGGGTCACCAGCGCCATAGAAGAAGCCGGAGACCCACCGGAACCCTACCGGATTGTCGAGGGAGACAATGAATAGGTAAGTTTTGAAACGGCACCGTTTAGGTCTGATTTGGCTTGACGCAGTGTTGTTTTGAATAAAACATTTTAAAAATATATTACGCATATTGAGTGTTTGACTACGTGGCTTAGAAATTCAATTGAAATCCTAAATTGGCTTTGGATATCCCAGTTCAGCTTAAGGCCCTAAAACGCTGTTTGGTTTCAATAGTTTAAGAAAAAAAAATGCACGCAAGGCAAAGCCCCCAGAATAGAACCCGTGACCCTCGCCACTATAGAACCCTAAACCTCACCCACAAACCACTGTGACAGGCATTCCCGTGTGAAATATGGTGGCCGAATATATATATATATATATATATATAAACAATATTAAATTAATTAAAATTATTTAACTAATTTAATAATAGTAAAATAATGCGAAGCCCAAATTAAATAAGTAAATAGTGTATTTTGACTATCTTGGGCATTTCGGACCCAATGGTAGGGATCTGTTTTGCAAGACAGGACTCTAAAAAATACAGACACGAAAAGTATAAAATGACCATTTTGCCATTTTTAGTACAGATGTCCGAATTGAGTTCCGTGAAAGCCTAAACCGACTTTCTTCGACGTTTCAGATTCAATAGTAGAATCTATTTTAGTAAAAGAGAAACTTATAGCATAGAGGCATAAAATTTGATAAATAACATAATTCATGAAGCAATAGATTGAGACGTATTTTATGAATCTTAGGAACACCGAAGGGCAAGAAGAAAACAGTCTAGACCTTCTATTTTAGAAACAGTAAAAGGTAAGTAAAATCTGATCTCTGCATTTGTTACTTACCAAGCCATGTCAATAGTCCTTGTATATATTGCCTATTGTATTCTATACATACCAGTGTTTATTGAGCCACATTGATATTGCCCTATCCTGGGGGAAGCATTTATTGATTTCTATATATATCTCGATCATGATTGTACACTTGTGCATAGATTCATTTTTATACACTTGTACCTAGGGCCGTAAGGGCAAGACAGTATATTCAAAGCAGTCTAGTAAACATAGCCTCGAAAACTATCATTACATTAGATTGCCTAGAACCAGTTATGATTCCACTATACTCTTCGTGGAAGATAGCATGATCTCGATATATTATTAGTGCCGGATTTGTGCTCAGTCACAACTCCATCTGATGCTATTTATGACTTTCAGGTCAGGGTTTCTAGTGGAACATTTGCTACATTGCTATGTGAGGCATAGGACGTAGAGTCACATTGTATATATAGAACAGTATTTCAGAGAGCCCGTGTGGAACTGAATACGAGCTCAGAGGGATTTCTAGGCCCTACGAGTGCATCTCTTTTTGTTGATCTCACTATCCTTTATTGTTGATTTCATAGCTTGATCATGTTACATTATTATGAATGATCATGAGACTTTACGGCTTCCATTGAGTGTTTACATTTCATACTTGATATAGCTCATGGCTGTAGTAGTATAACTTTGTTAGCAACGCAAATTCATTTCCTCATCATTTGACTTCTATCATTTGATATTGAGTTATATATTCATTAACTGGCTAGCACTTCTATATACACTTCTACACATGGTAGAGCAAAGCACTACTTACTGAGTTTTCATAGCTCATACAGATACTACATTCATTTTCAGGCACAGACATCGAGAACCGACCACAGAGCCTGAGTGTTAGAGGTGGACATTTCTTTTGAAGTTGTAGTGTAATACTTAGTACAAGTCTTGTAACTCTCCCATGTCATCCACGTCTTGGTGATGAACAGTTGTTTAAGAATTTTATAGTCTATATTTTGAAAACCTTATATATATCACATGCAGCTTTTATTCATTTATTTGTTTAAGTATTCCGTTATTTAGTTGTTGCATGTTAGTAACACTAATTGTGTAGCAAGTTGAGACAGCTCAGTTCGGCACCCAGAGTCGGATCGGGATTCGCAATTTGAGATCCGCACAAGGTGGGTCTCGGGTCGTGACAGCTTGGTATCACAACATCTTAGGTAACACAGTGGTTCATGGGAGATAGACTAAGGTACTAGTATCACAAATGTCTAAGTAGAGTCAGTAGATAGAAACTGACATGCAATATTAGACTTTTAAATATATGAAACTGACTCCTAACCATTTGCAAAAAATGGTGAACACTCGTACCACCACACCCTTTCAAGATGCTACAACTAACGTACCACAATTAGAGCAATTAGTAGAGAGGCTTATTCGGAATGCGCCTCAAAACCAGACAGGTCCTAGTACTCCAGCTTGACCGGAGTGACAAGCACCACTAGTAGTACACATAGTACATTAGGAGAACGATAGAGGCCAAGCTTATCTTTATAAGCAGTTTCAGGCACTGCGGCCATCTACGTTCGATGTTACTAAAGGCCCCTCTTCAGCTGAAGAGCGGTGGCTCGAGATGGAGAGGATCTTTGAGATTATGACCTGTACCGAGGTACAGAAAGTGGCCTTTGCTACTTTCACTTTCAGGGGAACAACCCACGAGAGGTGGCTACTAGAGAAGGTCAGAGAGCCTCAGATGACTTGGGAGCGATTCACCATGATCTTCAACGAGAAGTACTTCTTGAAAGAATTTAGAGATCACAGAGTCATAGATTTTCTTGTTCTATAGTAAGGGAACTCGACAGTAGAGGAGTATGAGGCCAGATTCACACAGTTGGTTAGATTTGCTCTTGCTATCTTCGAGGATGAGCATGCTAGAACTCGTAAGTTCGAGGGTGGTCTACGATGGAACATCAGGGCAGGGTTAAACCCTTGTAGTTAACCGCTTACAATAGAGTGGTGAGTACTGCGAAGATTATTGAGCAGAGTGGCAAAGAGTTTGCCAAGAGAAAGACAGACCCAGCCCCTAGGGCCAAAGGGAGTCAGCCAGCAGGAAGTCAGAGTAGAGGGCCGACAGGGAGTAAGAGCAAAGGGATAGGACATTCTTTCACTCGACCCGGAGCAGGACCTACGAATTCTGGACCCAGACCATCAGGGGTCAATTTCACTAACAGGGGTGTAGTGTAGTGCCCCACTTACTAGAGACGTCATCGAGGGCCGTGTCAGGCGAACTCCCGTGCCTGCTACTCTTGTGGCAAAGAAGGGCATTTCAAGACCAACTGCCCCTAGAGGAGCCAATCAGTTGGAAGTACAACTGGTACTCCATCTATTTTAGTAGCTACGACTACAGTTGGAGCACAGCCTCGATGTGGGGGACAGAGAGCTGAGCTGCAGTGCTTAATGGGGGGTTTTTTCACTAACACCTGGACATACATAGGCTACCATATCAGTAGTCGTAGGTACTCTTCAAATTTGTTCATAATATGCTAGAGTACTATTCGATACTGGCTCCACACATTCATTTATAGCACAAGTATTTGCTACTAAGCTGAACATAGAAACAGTACCCTTAGGTTACATGTTAACCATTTCTATGCCTTCAGAAGAGTCATTATGTAGCAACATTGTATATCGAGAATGTAAGGTACAAAAAATTGAGATTCACATTTATTAGCCTATCTGATACCGTTAGACACTTATAGTTTTGACGTTATACTCGGTTTGGACTGGTTGGCCGCCAATCATGTATCTATAAATTGCGTAGCCAAGATAGTTAGTGTACAGAGACCAGAATGTCCGAGCATCCAGTTTGACGGGACGGGTGTAGCTACCCCACCCTATTTTGTATTCTATCCAGGCCAGACGTTTGTTACGTAAAGGCTGCCATGGGTTCTTGTGTAGCATTCTGGATACTCGCTCACAACAACCACCCTTAGAAGAGATTCCCATTGTTAAAGAGTTTCCTGAAGTCTTTCTAGATGACTTCTCGGGAATGCTTGTGGATAGAGAGATAGAGTTTACTATTGATGTGCAGCCAGGTACCTCTCCGATATCCTAGAATCCTTATCGTATGGCACTGACAAGCTGAAGGAGTTGAAGCTACTGTTACAGGATCTGTTAGACAAGGGCTTTATTAGACCTTGTTCTTCACCTTGGGGTGCCCCAGTGTTGTTTTTGAAGAAGAAAGATGGGACCATACGGTTATGTATTGACTACCATGAGCTGAACAAGGTCACCAGCAAGAATCGATACCCTCTACCAACGGTAGATGATCTCTTCGACCAATTGAGAGGAGCACAGGTCTTCTCTAAGATCGATTTGAGGTTTGGGTACCACCAATTGAAGGTACCACCTGCAGATATTGAGAAGACGACTTTTAGAACCCGCTACGGACATTTTGAGTTCCTAGTGATGCCGTTTGGGGTCACTAATGCCCCTGCCGCATTCATGGATCTGATGCACAGGGTTTTCAAGCCTCATCTAGATAACTTTGTGATCGTGTTCAATACGTCATCTTGGTTTATTCCAAGAACCAGGGGGAGCTTGAAGTACATCTAAGGAAGGTTTTACTAAAGATAAGGGAGCAGAAACTGTACGCTAAGCTGCAAAAGTGTGAGTTCTGACTCCCTAGTATAGCATTTCTAGGGCATGTGATTAGCAAAGAGGGGATCTCTGTCGATTCTCAGAGGATCGAGGCAATCGTGGATTGTACTCGACCAACCAATGTCATAAAAGTTCAGAGTATTATGGGATTGGCTAGCTAATACAAAAGGTTTGTTAAAGACTTCTCAAAAATAGCTACGCCAATTACATAGTTGACCAAGAAAGACGTTCCATTTGTCTAGACAGAGGAGCGAGAAAAGAACTTCCAAGCGCTCAAGGACCGACTAGTTACCGCCCCGATTTTGACCGTGTCAGATGGAATCGAGGGATTTGTGATCTATAGTGATGCCTCACTCAAGGACTTGGGATGTGTATTGAAGCAGAGTGGAAGGGTAGTAGCGTATGCTTCACGTCAGTTGAGGCCACATGAGAGGAACTACCCGACACACGATCGTGAGCTAGCAGCCATTGTCTTGGCCTTGAAAATATGGAGGCATTACTTAAATGGAACCACGTGTGAGGTCTTCACTAACCATAAGAGTCTCAAGTATCTAGTTTACATAGAAGGACCTCAACATGAGACAGCGCCGTTGGTTAGAATTGATAAAGGACTACGAGCTCAGCATATAGTATCACCCAAGGAAGGCAAACGTGGTAGCTGACGCTTTTAGTAGGAAGTCATCAGGAAGCTTAGCTTGTCTGTTGATCACTCAAACAAAGATACTGAGAGACTTGGAAGATATATAGATAGAGGTAGTTTTGCCCAGCTCTGAGGCATTGTGTGCCAACGTCACAGTCAGCCTATCGATTATGGATAGGATCAGAGAACAGCAGACTCAAGAAGAGAAGCTAGTTAAGCTTCGTCAAGAGGCTGAGTCAGCATAAACTCTAAGTTTTCAGTGCGAGATGGGATGTTATTCTATTGGGGCAGAGTCTGCGTACCTGATGTGCTAGAGCTGAGAAGGAGATCCTAAATGAGGCACACAATTCAAGGTTTGCCTTGCATCCAAAGAACACCAAGATGTATCACAACGTCAAAAGCACTTATTGGTGGTCTGGGATGAAGCTTGACATAGCTGAGTACATAGCACGATGTGCCAAGTGCCAGCAGATCAAGGTAGAGCATCAGAAGCGTGGAGGACTTCTATAGTCTCTACCTATACTCGAGTGGAAGTGGGAACACATTACAATGGACTTCGTGTCAGGGTTGCCAAAGAAATCGAGAAGGGGTGATTCTATTTGGGTCATTACTGACAAACTTACCAAGACAGCTGATTTCCTGGCAACGAAGATGACACAGACCTTGGAGCGACTAGCAGAGTTGTATATCAAAGAGATTGTTAGACTTCATGGAGTCCCAGTATCGATCATATCTGATTGGGATCCACGGTTCGTATCACAATTTTGGAGAGGTCTATAGCAAGCTATAGGCACGGAACTGAGTCTTAGCACAACGTATCATCCCGAGACTGACGGGTAGTCAGAGAGGATGATGCAGACCTTAGAGGACTTGTTACGATTCTATGTCATAGACTTCAAGGGGAGTTGGGAAGATCAGTTGCCACTGATAGAGTTCACTTACAATAATAGATTCCAAACTAGTATTGGTATGGCATGAAGCATTAAATGGTAGGAAGTGCCGATCACCTTTGTGTTGGACAGAGGTGGAAGAGAGAAAGCTTTATGGGCCAGAGATAGTGGAACAGACTACAGGGAAGATAGAGCTGATTAGACAATGTCTACTAGCGACTTAGAGTCGACAGAAGAGTTATGCCAATGCTCACAAACGAGAGTTGGAGTTCGTAGTAGGTGACTACGTGTTCTTGAAGGTATCACCCATGAAGGGTGTAGTGAGGTTCGGCAAGAGGGGAAAGTTAGGGCCGAGATACATTATACCTTTTAGGATTATGGGAAGGCTTGGGCCAATAGCCTACCAGCTTGCCTTGCCTTCGAAGTTAACACATGTACATAGTTTATTTCATGTTTCAATGTTGAGGAAATGTGTACAGAGCACAGATTAGGTGATTGAGCATAAGCCACTAGACGTCCAGGAGAACTTAAGTTATATAGAGCATCCAGTGCAGATCCTGGACCGTCAAGATCAGGTTCTATGGAACAAGGCTATCCCTTTAGTCAAAGTTCTATGGAAGAATCACCAGATAGAGAAAGCTACTTGGGAGCGAGAGGATTACATACGCGCCAAGTATCCTCAGTTATTTTCATCTTAGTAAGTACATCTTTCACCCTAGTATGTACTAAGTTTGGGGACAAACTTATTTTAAGGGGGAAAGAATGTAATACCCTGACCCGGAATAGCACATAAACTGAGGTAGGCAGGGTTGAGTACTGTACTATCAGTTGTAACCCGAGCTGTTAAAGCTCTCTATCATGCTATCATATAGACTGAACAATTTTGGAATGTGAATGGTGTCAATTATACAATCCGTGCTGGGCAACGGTGGAGCAACCCAAAACTGAGCACCGTAATACGTGCACGTACGCAGACGTATGCATGTGTACATGTACATGTATGTATAGGTCTTCAAAAATAATTGTATGTATATATATCTAAAAATCTATATATACGTGTGTAAACAGATATATATATATATATATATATGTATGTATAAACATGTATAAATATATGTATACATAAGTATATGTATATAATATAAATAAGTATTAAGTATATAATACAAATATACATACATAAGGTATAATTATACACACATACTTACAACATCCATTGCATGCATGTGAGTGGTGTTAGAGTGTCGGCAACCTTGGGGCAAGAGAGTGAAGTGTGTGTCCTGTTTTGTGTGTTAGTGTGTGTGTGTTGATATAATATACATATATATATATATATATATCTATATACAAATATCTTAATAAACTAAGTAAAGAAAAGAAAAGCAGGAATGAAAAAGGGAAGAAGTCAACAAAGAGGGCTTGAGAAGGGGAGAAACCGAAGGGAAGGAGTGAGGAGCCAAGGCGGTGGATTTTGGCTTATATATATATATATACATGGTGCGTTTGTTAGAAAATTAGAAAAGAAAGGATTGATTTGGAGAAGCTGTGAAGTTGGAGAGATTCAGAAGTAGTTCAGAAAATAAAAACAAGAAAGGAGAAGGAAAGAGCTGCAAGAGGAAATCAGAAAAATAGGTGAGTCAACTTGGTTTCTGTTTTTAAATTTTGAGGCATGGTGATTAGCTTTAAGTATGGAATCATATTGAGCATGAGATGCGGATCATTTTACAAGAAGAATGAGGGAAATTGGTTAAGAAATGAGCAAGATAAATCCTAGTTGCAGGTCAAGAGAATAAAAATTGGATTATGTAATTTTATGCTTCGAACTTCAATTCAACCATGAGGAACTAATCCTCAATGGTGCAGAAACTGATTTGAACTTAAGTCAGATTAAAACAGTGAAAGAAAAGCCTCGAAATTGAAAAATTACAGTTGGTCGGAGCCATTGTTTTTGCCCAATTCGTGAAGATGTAATGGACCAAATCGAAAAATAACTCTAGATATAAATTGTTCATGAAAAATAGAAGAAGAATACATTTAAAAAGGGGTAGAAATCGATTAGAATAGGGTCACTGGCACCAAAGAAGACGCCGAGACCCACCAAAACCCTACCGGATTGTTAAGGGAGACAATGAATAGGGAGGTTTAGAAACGGCACCGTTTAGGTCTGATTTGGCTTGATGCTGTGTCGTTTTGAATAAAACAGTTTTAAAATATATTACGTATATTGAGTGTTTGACTACGAGGCTTAGAAATTCAATTGAAATCCTAAATTGGTTTTGGATATCCCAGTTCAGTTTAAAGCCCTAAAACGCTGCTTGGTTTCAATAGTTTAAGAAAAAAAAAAAGAATGCGCGCAAGGCGCACCCCCAGAATCGAACCCGTGACCCTCCCCACTATAGCACCCTAAACCTCACCCCCAAACCACTGTGACAGGCACGCCCGTGTGAAATATGGTGGCCGAATATATATATATATATATATATATATATATATTATATAAAAATAATATTAAATTAATTAAAATTATTTAATTAATTTAATAATAGTAAAATAATGCGAAGCCCAAATTAAATAAGTAAAAAGTATATTTTGACTATCTCAGGCATTCTGGACCCAATGGTGGGGTCCGTTTTACGAGACGGGACTCTAAAAAATAAAGACACGTAAAAGTGCAAAATGACCATTTTTTCCTTTTTAGTACAGATGTCTGAATTGAGTTCCGTGAAAACCTAAACCGACTTTCTTCGACGTTCTGGATTCAATTGTAGAGTCTATTTTAGTAAAAGAGAAACTTATAGCATAGAGGCATAAAATTTGATGAATAACAAAATTTATATAGCGATAAACTGAGACGTATTTTATGAATCTTAGGAACACCGAAGGGCAAGGAGAAGGTAGTCTAGACCTTCTAATTTAGAAACAGTAAAACATAAGTAAAATCCGATCTCTACATGTGTTACTTTCCAAGCCATGTCAATAGTCTTTAGATATATTGCCTGTTGTATTCTATACATACCAATGTTTATTGAGCCACATTGATATTGCCCTATCATGTGCGAAGCATTTATTGATTTCTATATATATATCTCAACCATGATTGTACACTTGTGCATAGATTCCTTTTTGTACACTTGTACCTAGGGCCGTAAGGGCCAGACAGTTATATTCGAAGTAGTCTAATAACCATAGCCTCGAAAACTATCATTACATCAGATTGCCTAGAACCAGTTATGATTCCACTACACTTTTCGTGGAAGATAGCATGATCCCGATATATTATTAGTGCTAGATTTGTGCTTAGTCACAACTCCATTTGATGTTATTTATGACCTTCGGGTCAGGGTTCCGAGTGGAACATTTGCTATATTGCTATGTGAGGCATAGGACGTAGAGTCACATTTTATATACAGAGTAGTATTTCAAAGAGCCCGTGTGGAACTGAATACGAGCTCAAGGAGATTTTCGGGCACCACGAGTGCATCTTTTTTTGGTGATATCACTATCCTTTATTGTTGATTTCATAGCTTGATCATGTTACATTATTATGGATGATCATGAGACTTTACGGCTTCTATTGTGTGTTTACATTTCATACTTGATATAGCTCATGACTGTAGCAATATGACTTTGTTAGCAGAACAAATTCATTTCCTTATCATTCGACTTCAATCATCTGATATTGAGTTATATATTCATTGACTAGCTAACACTTCTATAGACACTTGTACACATGGCAGAGCAAAGGACTACTTACTGAGCTTTCATAGCTCATACAGATACTACATTCATTTTCAAGCTCAGGCATCAAGAATCGACCAAAGAGCCTAAGTGCTAGAGGTGGACATTTCTTTTGAAGTTGCAATGTAATACTTAGTATAAGTCTTATAGCTCTCCTATGTCATCCACGTCTTGGGGATGAACAGTTGTTTAAGAATTTTATAGTTTGTATTTTGAGAACCTTATATATATCACATGCAGCTTTTATTTATTTATTTGTTTAAGTCTTCCACTATTTAGTTGTTGGATGTTAGTAGCACTGATTGTGTAGCAAGTTGAGACAGCCCAATTCAGCACTAGAGTCAGAACGAGATTCGCGATTCGAGATCCGCACAGGGTGGGTCTTGGGTCGTGACAAAAAAGATTTATGTTTTCATAATTGATGGTAGAAGGTTTTCAAACCCCATTTACATGAAAAGGGTTTTTAAAATGGCCCTATTTTTAAAATGATAAAAGATCATACCCGCATGTTTACAAGAAAATGATTTTATCATCCTGTTAACAAGTAAAGGATTTAAATTCTCCTAGCCACCAAATGGCCATCCTGTATATGCTTACAAGTTTTCCTGCTGCATATTAAATGCTTTACTCGAATGCTTTAAATGCTTTGTGTTACATGTTTTTGAAGATTCCTGTACAATATATACGTGAAATAACAGTTTTACTCGAATGCCTTGAATGCATCATGTTTCATGTTTTGAAGAATCTGTATATTGTATTGATGAAATAAGTGCATAGCTTGAATGCCTTGAATGTCTCATGCTATCTATTTTAAAGTTCCTGTATTCTGTATCTGAAGTGTACAAGCAATTGGTAGTGATTTTTTTATGAAATCTTTTATATCTAACCCACTACCAGTTGAAAACCCATGACAAGGAACTGGAATTACTCGTGGGCTTTTCATAAACCTCACATGGATTTGTTGTCACATCCCGAACCCCACCCTACGCGGATGTCGAGGACGTGACTGCCAGTCGGTCGCGACGCGACCAACCAAAGGCAAATTCTGAACTTTTTGACGAATTGCACTCCAACTGTAGGGTCAGATGCAGCGGAATTTAAAACTTTTTCTTTGTGTCACGGGAATGCAACTCACTTATCCACCATAAAGGTATGTACCACAGAGCAAGTCTAAATCCAAAACAGTTAACAGTTCTAAGTTTAGAGCATATCTAAAATCAGGCATATAGTACAGAGCAGATCTAATATCTTTAGAGTACCGTTTATTTCCATGAGCCATAATTATCTATCCAGTACATGTAAATCAGGTTAGCCGTATCATATCACTCACCTGAATAACAGAATCAGTCCACAAGAATCCAGTCTCTATAGATCAGTGCCGTCAGATCCTTTACTTGAAGTGCCACTCGGTCTACCATGTCATATCATGGTGTCTTCTAATCCATCAGAGATAATCCCTGAAAAATGTTAGGGAATGGGGTGAGCTTCGAAAAGCCCAGTGAGTAACACAGGTTCCCTGTCATGGGTTTCAAACCCGGTCTTGTTTATAAATCACAAGGATAGTTCAATCGCTTTAGAATAACAGTTTTATAGATCTACTTGAATACAGTTTAAGTAGAATAAAACGGGACTGAACTAAATAGAACAACAAATCAAAACAGACGGAACAGTGCATGATGCCAATATATCAATCGAGAGTATAGGCAATTAATTCAATATTAGAACAGGTCAGTACTGGGCGAAATATAACAGGGCATAACAAACAATATATCAGTTAGGCACAAAATCAAGCCTACTTATGCCAGACCGCTCATAATCAGAATGGTACCCAGAGTCAGACACATCATAGCAGAACAAAATCAGACAGACCATAAAACAGAACAAGACAGACCGAACAAAACAATAGTAAGACGGGACAAAATCATGCCGCGTACAATACAGTATAAAAGTTTACATTTAAAAACATGCATTCAGACAGTATAACTTTTAAAACCGTACAGTGCATCAAAATACAGTATCTATGCAGTAACTTATATACCAAATCAAGAATCCGGACAGATCATAACGGAACTGGATCATATATCAATCAAGACAGACAGACCATTAACGGACGGAACATAACGGAATCAGACGGAGCAAAACACCAGTTCAAGTCACAGGTAAACAATCAAGACAGACAGATCATTAACGGTCGGGATATAACAGAACCAAGCGGAACAATACGTCAGTCAAAACAAGGACATATCAGTAACGGACAGACCATGAAACGGATAGATCATAACGGACGGAACAAAACGGAACAATATCAATCAGGACAAGTCATATCGGAATTGAACATGTCGGAAACAAACGGTACAATATCAATCAGGACAAATCATATCAGGACTGAACATGACGGAACAAAACAGAACAATACATCAATCAGAACAAGACATATCGGAGCTGAACATGTCGGAACAAAGCAGAACAATACATCAATCGGAACAAGACATATCGGAACTGAACAATACATCAATCAGAACAAGACATATCGGAACTGAACATGTCGGAACAAAGCGGAACAATATATCAATCAGAACGAGACATATCGGAACTGAACATGTCGGAACAAAGCGGAACAATATATCAATCAGGACAAGGCATATCGTACATTAAATATATGCTTTTTAAATAGTATAACATTCAAAACAGTACAGAGCTTCAAAATACAGTATCTAGACAGAACTTATACACCAGTTCAGGAGTCAGGGTTACTCACAAACTGTTACGGTTATCTCCTTGCACAAACAATCCGATAACCTCCAGATACGTCAGGCATCTCCATGTATATCCTGAACAATAATCATCAATCATATACAGATCAGAACTCATCCATTCAGGTCTCATTTGTCATCTTAGGTATCTATCGGATCACCTAAGACAGCCTAGTAGCCTATCGCCCTTTCACTGGGTCTCACCCGAGGCTATTTCATTCTTTAATTAGGCTTAGCAGTCATCAGGATTATGATTTAAGTCATTTGGACTTCAATCGTTATCAGTCAGACACTCATTCAACCTTAGGGGCAAAATGGTAATTTTACCATTCTTGTCCCGGACCCTGTCGTGGTCTTCGGAATAGTCTTTATATCTTAAGTATAAAGTTCTACGTCCTTTGGACTCCAATCGGTATCAGTTAGGTTCTCATTTTAACCATAGGGGCAAAATGGTAATTTTTCCATTCCTATCCCGGACCCTGTTACGGTCCTCAGAATATCCCATATATCGTATATATGAAGTTTTAAGTCTTTTAGACTTTAATCGGTATCAGTTGGGTACTTATTTAGTCTTAGGGGCAAAATGGTAATTTTGTCATTTTTGCCCCGGACCCTATCATGGTCCTCAGAACGTCCCATATATCTCATGTATAAATTTGTAAGTCCCTTGGACTTCATTTGGTATCTACTTTAGACCGTCGGGACACATCGGTCATTTCTCGTTTTACGCATTGACAGTTCCGGAGTCTTACTTAGCCCTTCAGTGTTCATAATTATACTTACGATAATTTATCAGATCAGATTGACCTTTATCTTGCACTCACAGTGCTCAGGGGTATTTTGGTCATTTTACGTTTTGTAAGATTCTGACCCCGGTTCATCATTTATTCGGGTATACAGTTTCACCAGTGTTCGGGTTTCTATCGGTATCAGTTTCGTCCCAATCGGACTTCATTTGGGCTTCGTACAGTATCAGGGGTAATTTGGTAATTTCACGTGTCATTTTTTTTTCGGCACGTCAGTTCATAAAATGGACCTCACCATTGGGTCCAGAGTGTCCGACATAATTAAGTTGGACTATCTGTTATGTTTAATTGACCCTGAGAATCATTAGGGGCAGTATGGTCATTTACACTTTATGTGTCTGTATTTTTCGGGACTCCAGTTCGTTAAACGGACCTCACCGTTGAGTTCAGAATGCCCGACATAGTCAAAATAGACTGTCTTTTATTTTTATTTGGGTCTGGTGCCATCAGGGGCAGTACAGTAATTTATCACTTACAAGTTTGTATTTTTCGGTACTGTATTTCCCAATTTGGACTGCACCATTGAGTCCAGAATGCTTGAAATAGTGAAAATACACTATTTATTTAATTTATTTGGACTCCGTTTGACATATTTAATGTCCAGGGGTAAAATCGTAATTTTACCAATTTAATAAAATAATTAAATAATTATTTTATTATTTTATTAATTTAGCAGGGGCTTAAATGTATAATTTTCAACAGTCTGGGCCACTGTGCAATTCTGTCAAACAGTAGGGGTGGATCCGTAATTTCCAGAAATCATTTGGGGGTTAAAACGTAAATTCAGTAAATTAAGGTTCAAACCAAACGGTTCAGGGGTCAACTGGCTGAACCGGTCCAAAATTCAGAAAGCCAACCGGTTCACTGTCTTCAGGAAAACCGGGATAACATGTCCCAGTTATCCTGATTTGGGCCTTATCCGTGATCAGGTTAACTTAGAACCCTGATTTTAATTTATTATCCGAGGAGCCAAACGGCCGGAGTTCAATTTAATTTTTAAACAGAAAACCCTAAACGGTGCCGTTCCACTAAAGCAGTGGCACGCCCGTAGATCGACACGTGTCTGGGTCGACACGCGAGTCGATCGAGTCGACTCTGTCTTCCCCATCGTGCAGGGCATTGTTGCCCTAGTTGCAATCATCAAGTTTTTCCAATTTCGTGGGTTTTCGAAGGCTGTTTTCAACTGATTTTGGTTCCCAACTGTTCCTAGAGTCTAGACCAACAACTTGGCATCGATTTTGAGCTTCGAACCCATGCGTGGAGCTCTGTATAACCGATTATCATACAGGTTTTCAGTTCGGTCGTGGGGCCTTATTTCTCAACCAAATCTCACAAGGTTTGGTTCTTTGTGACCGTATGTCCATGGGGATCAACATCCCATTTAGCAATTTCAGTTTAGAGGCCTATTTTCGAGTTTGGGTTCCATGGCCGAGACCTATAGGTTCGGTTTTAAGGGTCCAAATCAGTGCTCTAGGGTCGCGGGTTGGTATTTTTGGAATCCTTGTGACCTTTAGATTAGGTCTTGACCGACCAAATTCAGTTTAGCTTGGGTCAAATCAGACCCAGTTTCGGAGGTGGTCATTCATGGTTGCCGATGTACAATTTTGGGTCTCAAGCCCTATTCGACCCCTTTCAGTTAGTTCATGACAGTTCCAAGCCTCATAGTAGTGCATATTTACAATTTATATGGCTTAAAAATATCAGGAACAGATCCAAAATGTAAACAGGAAATTTTAGAGTAGTTTTAATGTCTTACCTTCCAAGGAGTGGCCCTCATTTCCTCATCCATGGCTCGGTTGTGGTTCCTGTGCATGTTGCACCAGTGCAGTCGTGTGTTGCTTAACCCTCAGTTCTCTTTGGTGCATCCCTTTCCAACGGATGACATGCACACACCCACCATGGGCAGTTTATACATACATTTGCAGGCAGCCTCCTCTCACTAACAGATTACATGCACTCTCTAAGTCTCTAACAGGCCAGCCCCTCTATAACAGTTCAGATCTTTTTTTTTTTTTTTGTGTTACAACAGCCCCCCCCAAGATGTGTACACACACATATATATATATTCCTTCTTATACATATACATCTTTATATATAAATGAATATATCAGAGATCAATGGGATTTAGGGCTGATGGGAGTTGATGTAATCCATCATATGGGGTTTGCATGTAACCTCATTGGTCCAATTTGAGGTGGGGCTTGGTTAACTTAGAGATATATACAATTGAGTTGTATATATATGCACAAAGTAATGGTAGCCCAATTGGTAAACTTTTTGAGAAAAATTCATTCCCTCTCAAAGGTCAAGGGTTCAATTCCCTTGGCCTCCCATTTGGCCCCTTTTTCACCATTTTTGGTTAAGGCCACGTTTGGCTGCGCAGTAATTCAGTTTCAGTGTTTGCTACATAACTTTCATTCCGTAGCTTCTTTTTCGACGCGGTTTCTTCCGAGAGTTTCATATTTCAGTTATCTACAGTGTCAGAGGTTCCGTGTCATTTATTAATCATTCAGGACTTCCCGGGTTAGCTAATTCGGGTTCCGTTAGTATTAAAACGGCGTTATTTCACCGAATTAATCAGTAATTTGGGTTCGGGTAAGGTACCCTTCCCTCCAGACATTTTCTTTATTTAATCGGTCTATGGCGACTGTCGGGATCATGATTAATTCCCTAAATCATTCTATAAGTCGGTATTAATTAATAATTATTAATTAATTATTAATTTCACGGGATCGGGGTGTTACATTTGTTACCCATGACTCTTTCAGGTAATGAAGATGGTTGGGATCCTTGCCCGTACTACAGAAGGGCATCGGGAGCTCCACATTTAAGTTAGCAATTTTGGGGATGTTAAGACCATTAGTTGGTCAACCTTTTGTAGCATTTTACTTTAGACGAATTATGTAATTAAGTCCCTAAGGACAATGGTCATGTAATATGTTTAATTATTAAAAAAATTAGTAAGCTTTGTATGTCTGTTAATTATACCGTTCTGAAGAGTGGCAATTCAAGGCTAATGTGTGGAAAGAAAAAGTTTTCACGCTTCCGCAAATTTCATACATAATTGCATCACCGTCAGGCACCGTTGCTTCTGGCCCACTAGCTAGCCCTTGGACCAAAGGGTGGCAGTCGCATCCCTGTGACCCGCGTAGGCCGAGTCGCGGGTCATGACACAAAGTTTTACAAGTGTAGGAATTCTAAAGCCTAAATGACTTGAATGCACTGTTTAGCATTGCTAAGTTTTTGTTATGCAAAACTTCATAAATGATAAAGAGTAGGTATCTACTTGACTTAATATTTGCACTAGATATTAGTGATCAGGTTAACATAGTCAAACACACAGTCCAATCTCAAAACCAAAAATCAACAACAGGATTGGGTTTCAAATAGAACTTTATTAATTAAGGCCCTAAGGTGCCAAAAGATTACAAAATAGAGAAGACAAAATACATAGAAATATTTTCACTCCTCAACAAGAGAAATAGTCTCATTCTTAGTGGATTGGACAGTGGAAGGGACTGACAAATCTTCGAGGGGTTTGTTGTCTTCAGTAGGGGCCTCTTTGGTATCCAGCTCCTCAGGAGGTATCTCGACTTCATCCATGTTAGAAAAGTCCAAATCAAGAAAATCCTTTGCAAGTTTCTTCTTGCAAAGCTACTAACCGTTGTCCATTAGGTTGCCACCCAACTTCTCGATCTCAACCTTCAATCCTTGTCAAGCTTAGACTTTCCCTGCCTCAATGTCCGTAGTATGCTTCTAGGCTTCATCTCGAGCTCCCAGTTCAAGCTTAATCAGGTCTCTCTTTTCTACCTCCAAATATGTAACTAGACCATCATTCTCTGACTTTTGAAGGAAATTAAAACTAGCAGCTTCCCTCCACTTCTTCTCAGAAGCCTCTACCAAAGACTAAGCCTTGCCAAGCTATAGCATCAGCTCATCCAAATCTTCTTCGAGTTTCTACACTTGTTCTGAATCCCCAAAGTTGGAAAATAGTTAGGCTATAGCAAGGTAGCCTACAAAACAACCACAAGTGTCAAGAAGAAGTTCAAGATAAGTTACAAAAGGCACGTGTAGTAGGCCTTTACCCTCATTTAAGTAAACACGCCTTCCTAAAAGATCCTTTCATCCTTTAGACCTTTGAGCTTCTTAGGGTAAGTCTTAAAGGCTTCTACCCAGGCCTTTTTCTAAACATTCACCTGTGCAGAGCGGAAGTCCTAGTAGTAAAAGGATGGGAAGCATCCTTGTCTTTTCTCTTTTGAGCTCTACTATTCACAACAATAGGGGTCCCTTGGGTGGAAGGGTTCCTCTTGGATGCCAGCACCTTCACAAACTCAATTTTTTTAGGGGAATCTTTATCCCCAATTACGACCTTCCTCCTCTTCTAGACCGAATGGACGGCTACAAAAGGTCCCACTCCCGTAGGCCTTTTGGATTAGCCTAGCTTAAAGGCAATCAGAACTATCTTCTTGAGGTCCATATTCTTGGGCTGGACTAGTCGGGTAGTTACTAGAGATTCTAAGCTCAAAATTAACTCGTGCAGAAGTTTAAAAAGGTGTAGGAGCTACATGTTCTTATTATAAAGAGCCTTTGTATAAAACGGGAAATTATGGGTGGACTTATCTGCACCAATGATAAAAAAAAACATAGATCAATACCTGTAAAAAAATAAGTAAAAGTAATGAAAAGAGCTTAGGATAATTAGTTTCTCATCAGTGGGTCTAGTATTTCAAGGAAAAATGGTTCCATCCTGCTCGGCGTAGTCCAAGAACTCCTAAACTCCCTTCACAAAGAAGTACCATTTATTCCATGTCTTGTTGCAAGAAGGACTAAAGGTAAGGGGCTTGAACCCCTTGTCAAAAGATATGTAATAGAGACCATCCCAACCTGACTGTGGGATGAAAGGGGAATCTGACCCTAATTTTGAACTTCTCCAAATAAACGCAAATCTCTTGTCGTTCTATGTTCCAAGGACTGTCCATCTCTCGGAACCCTACATTCCATATTCTCAAGGAAATCATAGGTTTCCTTGAGCTTATCTAGCATGACTAGAGTCATTGCATTGGCCTCTTCGTCCCTACGACTACTTTTAGTTTTTCTATTTCTAGGCTCGATGAACTGATCTACTGTCGCAACTCCAAGGGCAATATCAACCCTATTTTTTTCTACCCTTCAAAGCTCTTAGTGGACTCAATATGGTCTCCAAAACTATGACTAGCCTCACTATGCCCCTCGAGGCTCCCTCTAATCTTACTTTGACCCTCAAAAACCTCTATATGAAGAAAATAATGAAAGAAAGTAGAGGAGGATCGAATAAAAAATTAGAGAACCTAACTTACGAGTTGGTCGTGCCTTCACTGAAAATTCAGTTAAACAGTGCACCGGAGGTCGCCTTTGAATACTCTCAATATGATGGACAATTTGCACGGGGGTAAAAGTTTCAAGAAAGCCTAAAGGCCCTAATTCATAAGCCCTCATAACTAGTCACGAAGGCGTGTCAATCGGTACGATCTTCAACCATTCGAAGAGGTATAATAATTTCCTAGGGTTCTAGAATGGAGACAGTAACGATGAGACGTTAAAACCGAGCAACAGTTGTTACCTCAAAAACTGAAACTGTGCATTTAATGCCCATACGGTTCCGATATTGTAACCCTAACCTCAGTTTGGGATTAATCACACAAAACTGAGGCTAAGAGGAGGTAGCTGATATGCCATATTTAAGCACTGACTCATTACTTGACATATGTTTTTGCAAGTCTGACGTCCCTAAGTCCCTTGGGTGGGTCCCGACCAACTTGGGCTCAACCTATATTGATGTAACAGAATACTGAGCTACCCACTACATTCAAACCAAGCTCCAAATGGAATAAGGAAGTAAAGTTCGATAAGGTAACTTCCACTTATGGATACATTCCAAGTCCCAATTTCTTAGACTCTTAGTCCTATTCAAATTGGGCAAGAGACAACCTATAAATAAGGCCTTAATGTATGCCCTAAAACACTTGATGAATTCTTCTCTTTCAATCTAAGCTTTCTCTTTCTATTCTCTGACTTTATCATTGGAACAACAATGTAGAGATTTGAAAAATGAGAAAAAAAAAAATTTTCGTTTTCCTGGTAGGGCATTGTTCCTTGCACGGTTTGCCGGTAGGACATATCTCATGCACGGTTTCGCTGGTAAAGCATTTCCATGCATTATTTTCACCGTATGACATGTTTAGAGGCATATTTGGAGTGTGTCATAGAAGAGAAATATGCTTAGAATATTATGAGGTAACCTCTGTTCGAAATTGAGCCAAAACGAGAACCATTTCAAAATTGGAAAAAAAGGGCATCCGGGTGGCCCGGGTGGAAAGGGATGATCCCGGCCTCAAACGAAAATGTTTTCTTCTGAGAATTTTCATTTAAAATAATTTTATGAACATTGGTTAAAACAAAATTTTAAATTGAAACATTTAGGAATTAGTTGTAGAGTAACGGGGTTACGGGGCTCATTAAGGGCAAAATGGTCATTTTCCCTTGCCCCCTTTGACCCCTCACTATAAATAGAAGCCTCAGTGAGCTGGAGATACAGAAATCATTCTGTATCTCCAGCCTTTCACGTTCTTATAGAGAGAGAGTGAGAAAAGCCCTAGAAATTCAAGAATTCAAGCTGCCGAAACACATATTTCGAGCGGGATTTTGGCCGAACTTCCTTCTAAGAAGTTGTTCATCTCCATGAGTACTATATCCTCACCAAAAATTTTGGCAGTCCAGGAAATACAGCCACCAAAGTTCAAGAAAAACTGACTTTAGGTATGATGTAGTGCTAAGCTAGCAATAGATTCAAGTTCCTTTGTGTTTTTACGTGTATTTGAACTGCTGTAAATGTATATATAAGGTTAGGAGATCACCTAGGAAGTAGCTCCTTTGAAAAGCCTAGAGTTGGTAGTTTAGGAGTATTTTTGTTCTTGTTGATTTTGGGTGATTTCTTGCCTTGTTTGGTGTGTATTTGATAGATAGAATTGTGCCATGAGATTGTCAACCCATGTAATTATTGACACACCTTTTGGTTGGGCCATGTGATGATTTGATGCTTTTATGTTTAATAGAAATCTATGTCCCTTATGAATTTGTTGAAATTATGAGACTTGTGCTTTACATAAGTATGGACATATTCAATTATGATGTATATATGTTGTGAGGGTGATGCCTTGAAGTTTAAATTGAACTTTCATGAAATGAGTTATATGATTTGGGATAAGGGACACCATGTGTTTGATCATTTGTCACATTGAACTTGCATGATGAAATCATGGCATCTTGGCATAATGTGATTCCTTGGAAACATGGTGTGGGTCAACACGAGGTGCTGGACATTATGAGGGTGTAGATCCTTGTGGTGAAAAACCCAAAATTCGGTCGTTGGTACTCTTTTCCATCGGCGACGTACCGAAAAGGAGACATACGTGGCGGTACTCATGCCAGCGGGGAAGGACCGTGTCATGAGACATGGGTGGCATAGAGTTGCATGTGTGCGTCACGCATATAGACATTGTGTAATACCCCGACCTAAAATACTAGGTCATATTGGCACAAACTACGAGGCTAAGAAAAAGTGTATAAAGATTTGTTACACACAACAAAATAATTAATCAAATTGTATGATTAATTAATTAAAAGTATAAGAAATATTTATATTAATTATAAATATTATATTATATGTAATTAAATATGGTTAAGTATACATGCAAGTGGGTATATATACATATACATACATATGTGTATAAAAAGGTATAATTGTATAAAGATTTTTACACTTAAGAGAAAAGAATTAATTAATTTACTTGAAATTTGATTAATATAAACTACAAGAATACATTTAATTTTGAAAATTTAAATGTAGATAACACACATGTACACACAATTATTGTGTATTGTGTGTGTGTATTGGCAAGTGTATACAAAAGTATATATATATATATATGTGTGTGTGTACATAAGAAAAAATATATATATATATGTATAAATATGTATGCATAAAGTTGTGAATAGTGTGTGCAAGTGGGTGTGTGTGTGTTCCATGTGCATGTGTGTGTGTGTTGTGTTATATATATATATATATATATATATATATATATATATTATATACAAAATATCCTACAAAAGCCACAAGTGGGCTGATTGAGGGGAGTGATGGGAAGGGAGACTGAAGCTAGTGTGAGGGCTAGTACGGGGCTATGGAGTCAGAATAGAGAAAGAGAGAGAGAGAGAGAGAGAGAGAGAGAGAGAGAGAGAGAAGGATCGGTTGCTTCCTCTTTAAGAACAAAGCATACAAACCATGCTTGTTTCTTGTGAAAGAAATCAAAGGGAAGGAAACTAAGGAGCTAGGGAAGAATCAGAAGTGAAGAGGGAGAAAACCAATGACCAAAAAGGTAAGAAATATGCAAATTTTCATTTTTCTCTCTCTCTAGAATTTTGCATTTATTAGGAACTATTTTTGGGTTGTATACGATTATAGGATGCTAAATAAATGTTTATAAGATTGTTAAGCATGATTTTTGGCTTTTAAAACAACCAAAAACAGTAAACCCAGAAAGGGTAGCCATTGATGACCTTGCTTGAAGCAGGTCTGAACCAACGTTCACCAAACTGGTTTTGGCTTACCAAAACCTCAAACTGAGCCCATGAGGGTCCTAACAACCCTAGTACGTGATCACGAAGCTCAAGAATCGACCTCCAAATATCGAGTTACAGTTTCGGGTTTCCAAAACAAACCTCACAAACTTGCTTCTAAACCTACCTTTATGAACGAAAAATGAATCCCCATGAATAGGGGATCAAAACAAGCTAAACCCCATGAAAAACCATCAAGAAATAAGCATGAACTGTGGGGTTACAGGTTTGGTTATCATGGCTTGAACCGAGCACTTGAGCCATATTCGAAGCCCCTAAATCGATGCTAAAACATGTCTTAGGGTCTTAGGAAATGATTGGGAAGGAAAGCAGAAGAAATAGATGTGTAAAACACCACGAAATACTGACTGTAAAAAATTAGGGTTTATGATGAACAGTGTCAACCTTCGTGGGGAAGACGACACTGTTCGGGTCGGGTCGGATTTGGTTACGGGTCTAGGTTAAATCCGGATCCAACAAGTTATTGGGTTTCTTTAAACGGTGACGTTTTGTTAATGTTTTAAAACATTAGGGCTGACGTCATCATGATGTTAGCATTATGTCAACAACCGACCAGACCGGTTGGTTTGCAACTGAACCGGACCGGTTCACTTGGATTTGGACCGAACCCATTGGTTCTTTAATTTAATTAAAAAACTAAATAAACCAACACTTTCACTATTTACAGATTGGCCCCAACTGTTTTAAGAAATTCTAATGGGGCCCTACTGATGGAAAAATTATTCAATTTGACCCCTGAAAAATAATTAAATAATTAATTTAATTATTTAATAAATAAAGTAAAATGACTATTTTGCCCCTGGGTCATAAATAGAGCAAATGAAATCGAAATTGAACATATGAATAGTGAATTTTAACTATTTTGGATATTCTGAGACTAATGGTAGAGTCTGTTTTACGAGACGGGGTCCCAAAAAATAAAGACACGCAAAGGAGTAAATGACCAAAATACCCCTTGACCAAAATTAACAAATTATTAGTGTATTCTTACTATCTCGGACCTTCTGAGTCCAATGGTGAGGTCCACGATACGAGACGGGGTCCCAAAAAATAAAGACACGTAAAAGGGTAAAATGACCAAAATACCCCTAGTACCCTTAAAGCCAAAATGAAACCAGAGAAGGTCTAAATTAACTTTCTTTGACATCCCGGACTCAATAATGGAGTCCAAATTACGAAACGAAGTACGAAAAATGTGACACGTAAAATGATAAATGACCATTTTGCCATTTTACATATAAAAGTCTGAATTAAATTCTAAGAAAGCCTAAACCGACTTTCTTCGACGCTCTGGACTCAATGATAGAGTCTATTCGACCAAAGAAGTGTCTAAAATAAAAAGACATAAAATTTGATGAATAGCATCTGTTTGATGGCTAAAGACTAAAGTATTGCCGAAGTATTAAACTAAGGCAAGTACGAAGAAATAAAGTATGAAAAGACACGATGCGTTAACATGTGAAGTAAATAACTTTAAATTAAAGTTAATGGAGCTACCAGAAAAGTATAGGTTAAAATGAATTAAATTTCTAACATAATAAATTGTGTCGTTGGTTAGGAGTATGAGTTAAATCGGTTAGGATGAAATACGATTGAAGCATAAGTTAAGAAACATCGATAGATGATATTGCAGTGAATGTGAAGTTAGTGAGACTGTTTATGAATTGTTCTTAGGAATTACGGAGGAAGTGGGAAAGCGCACTTTAGCACTAACCCTAAAGGACCGAGGTGAGTAACCCTGTGTTTGAAGTGGAGATTGAACTCCATGGATTTAAAAAGGATTTAAGTTCAAAGATATGAAGTGTTTGAAGTTTCAAATTCAGTATATTGCATGATTTCAGTTTTAAATTATTTATGTTCTTATAAACCTTATTGTGACATGCTCAGTAAATGTTTCCTTTACAATTTTCTTAAAAATGTGTTCTCCGCATGTCTAAGTTAAAATACAAATCTTGTTAAATATTCTGAATTTGATTGTTACAAGTATTTGAAGTTCTATTATCGAAATTATACATTTCATGTTTTAAATACTCATGAACGTATCTATTGAAGAAGTCATGTGATAAAAGTTTTACAAGATAACGATGCTTAAGCACCAGACAAGATCTTGGGTTACATACGAACTCAATTGATTGTCAAATGCCCGGTAGCAGGATCTAATCCCCCAGGCAAATGAGATATCTCCATTGTAGCATTGCAGTAAAACGGGAGTCTGGTTCGAAACAGATTCCACCTAATTAAAGAGAAAATATGACAAAGTGATTTTGAAAATGAAAGCAGGTTTTACCCTCATTTTCAAAATAAATATTTATGTGTTTTAAAGTTTATATACTTTATTAACGAAGTACGAGTTTAGCTTGAACACTTTAATTGTTTCAAAGCTATCTATTTTATGAAATGCATATGTTTCAAGTTTTATATACTCTATTCAAGGATTACATGTTATGATATATGTTTGAAGTTCATAAGTGTAAGTATAGCTTGAATACTTTAAATGTTTCAAAGCTATCTGTTTTAAGAATGCATATATCCTGTATTCTAAATTGTACGAACAATTGGTAGTGAGTATTTTATAAACTCATAAGTGATAAACCACCACCAATTGAAAACCCCATGACGAATGCAGGAATTACTCACAAGCTTAGATTAGCTTACTCGGACTTTGTTCGGATCCCCCTTTCAGGTAAATGACAAAAGGCAGTTTTTGATTTGAAGACGAAGACGATGGATCTGCCATTTTGGGAAGTTGTACTTAAGTAGTCTCCTTATGAAGCCATGTGAATTTTTAGTACGAATTCCTGTAGTAGTAAACAGTATAAATATGTATAAGCCCTCAGGGCAGTGATATGTGATATTATGAAGTCTTTAAGTTTTAGATATGCTCTGAATGTATGATGATACATGTATACCGAAATGTGAAGAGCGGCAGTACTGGACGGATGTGCAAATTTTGAAATAAGAAAGAAAAGAAAAAAAAATAAAAAAAATTTTCACGCTTCCGCAACCACTTGAAACACATTTATTCGATACCGCTGCAGATGCGAGCCTTCGCCCAATGGTCCCCGGGCCTGAGGGTGGCGATCACGATCCGGTGATCCGCAGAGGGTGGGTTTCGGGTGAGACCCCAGTTACTTGAGACTTCGTCAAGTCTTGAAGGACGGGAAGACATGGACTAAATTGAAGATTTGGCCCTTGGGGCACTTTTTGGATGTATGGGCATAAGCCCAATTTGTCACATCCCCCAGACCCACCCTGTGCGAATTTGGGGCACGTGGCAAAGGCCAGTTAGGCACCCATCGGGTTTTATCAGTTTTTTTTTTTTTTGAAAGCAAAACCCCGACGGTAATCCTAACCACAGGCCATTCTGATATAAATCCCAAGCATAATGCATTCAACATATATAATTTAAGCAGCGGAATTTTCACAAGAGAATGCATACATATATACTTGGCAGAGCATTCAGGGTACATCATAGTCAGTCCTATCTTAATCAAGATTACAAAACAGTTCACCACAAAAGGTCATAGTCTGTTCAGTTACACAAAAAGTACAAAAATGGTATAGATTCACAAAAATGTGTTATCATTTTATCTGGGGGTCTCCAACATTTTCCCTCTAAGTTCTGGACCTGCTAAACCTGTCCATCTGAGGGTTCCCCTGAAATTATTAAAATAATGGAATGAGCTTTAAAAAGCCCAGTGAGTAACACAGATATCCAGGCAAGAGTTTCGAATTCAATCTTTGCTTAAATCACATGGTAATTAAATCAGTTTGGAATTAATAGTTCAATAAATCCAAGTCAAGTTCAATAGATCAAAACAGATAAACGGTTCAGAGTGCTAGCATATCAATAAGAAATATAGTTAATCATTTGAGAAACTAAAAACCATGTCATCGGTGATAAAAGCATGCATTTAAAACAATTGCATTTAAAACATATGGTATTCGAAACAATTCATCAGATCAAGGAGCAGTAACTTAAACAGTGTCAGAAGTTACTCACCTTCAATATTCGAGTTTGAAGCTATGAACGGAGCCTTCCTCTTTTTCTCTTTAAGCCTAAAACAATTTATAGAGATTTATCAACTCATGACCTTAGACTGAGTAAGTCTACCCTATGATGGGTTTCATGGAACTAACTTATAGTGGCTAGTTCATAGGTCTTACCTCTTAAGCATTTGGCTTAGGGTTTCAGTGCCTTCACACATTTATCGGTTCTGATTTTCATATTATGGACCTAACCATTGAGTTCGGAAGATCGAAGAAAGTCAATTTAGACTCTCTCAGCTTTTAAATCTGGGTTCGGGTATGTCAGGGGTATTTCAGTCATTTTTACCGTCATATAATTTCTGTCTCTGGTTCGTCATCTAATCATGTATACAGTCTTACAAGTGTCAGGTCTACTACTGGTATCAGTTCCGTTGAAATCGGATTTCATTTGGCCTTGTACAGGGTCAGGGGTATTATGGTAATTTCATACATCATATTTTTTTCGGTACCTCATTTGCAGTCACGGACCTCACCATTGGACTCAGGAGGTCCGAGACAGTAGGAATACATATATAACTTATGATTTTTGGACAACGGACTAATTTGGAGTATTTAATTTAATTAAATTAAATTAATTTCGGAATATATATAATATATATATTATTTTAGGCAAAAATGAACGGTCGAATAGGGTGGCACAGCGGACGCGTGCCACCTCCCTCTCCAATAGACACCACGTTCGAGTCCTATAAGGCGCAAAATGCGTCTTTTATTTCTGGTTTAATTTAAATATAATATATATATATATATATTATGTCGGATAAGATTCACACGCAAGTGCGTGGCCGAGTGGAAAGAAGGGGCGCGTGGGTTCTGGAGGTCAGGGGTTCGAAACCCCGTAGCCCCGTTTTTCCTTCCTTCCCTTTCTTTTCTTTTTAAAATGTAACTGTTTAACATATAAACGCCCAAAACGACGCCGTCCCATTTATTCAGTGGCAGTCCCGTTGCTTGACACGTATCCGAGTTGGCTTGGCCCAACTCATTTTAGAGACGCAGAGTCGACTCAGCGTCGTCTCCCTCGTTGGACCACCTACTGTTGCCCTAGTTTTCTGCAGATTTTTAGCTTCTATTTCGTGAGTTTTAACACACGGTCTCTCTCTGTTTTTGATCCTAAAAGGTTTCTACATATCATATCTATCATTTAGCATCCATTTAAAGCTTCGAATCACTCTAAATCATTCTGTTTTCAAAACGATAGCCGTGACCTGTAACTCGATACTACATCCTCATTTCTCAACCATTTCATGTGTGGTTTGAAGCTACGTGACCTACAG
This sequence comes from Nyssa sinensis, assembly GCA_008638375.1. Taxonomy (NCBI): domain Eukaryota; kingdom Viridiplantae; phylum Streptophyta; class Magnoliopsida; order Cornales; family Nyssaceae; genus Nyssa; species Nyssa sinensis. Next base: position 30,144,854 of record CM018032.1, read on the forward strand.
AGCATAAGGATCAAGACCCTATCTTCATTTTTCAGTTTAGTCTCGAGTTTTAACGGATTGGATTTTAAACCCGTGGGTTCATTTCCAAATTCGTGGGGCCATACAGTGTTCTGGGGTCGCGTAGGTAGATGTTTAAGATCCTCTTAGGGTCTATTTCAGGTCTCAACATGCAAAATTCTAAACGGTTATGGTCGATTCAGACCTGGTGTTTCAAGCTTCATCAATGGAGGTTGGTTTCGGGTTTCATGGTTTTTGACCTATCCGAGACCTCTAAGCCATGCAATACACTCAGAATAATTCCTAGGATCAAGAATGAAACATGCATGCAGTCTAATTCTATCAAACAGTTCCAAAATCTACAAAACAAGAATTGAAGATAATTTAGAATTTTACCTTCAAGCAGTAGTAGTTCACACTCTTGGCTCGGTTCAGACCTTTCTAAATGTCCCTCAAGCTTCTCAGTTCATACTCCGTGATCCTCAAGTCCCCCCTTGCACTTCAAATGGCCAAATTTTCCTCAAACTCCCTTGCATGCAAAGCTTTCTCCCCCTCTCTCTCACTACACTCTCACACTCTCTCACAGTCCCTCACGTATGCACACACACTCACACAATTCTGTATTTTCAGAATTCTCTAAAGAGAGAATTGATGCAAGTTATAGCTTATATATATATTATAGCTTCATATACATATAGGGCTATACACATATACATATATGTGAGTGTATCTCTGCCCTTAGTGGGGTTAGTGGCTGCTGACCTGATGGAGGTGATGGAGGGCTATGATGAAGGGAATGCATGCAAGGCCATTGGCCAATTTGGGTGGTGGCTTGGGCAAGATTATAGGTTATATACATATATTGCTGTATTTATGCACAAAGTAACCAACAGCCTAGTTGGTAACTTTTTGGGACAAAGTTGCTTACCTTGGTAGGTCAAGGGTTCAATTCCCCTTGGCCTCCCAAGTGACCATTTTCTCTTATTTTCTGGTTAAGGCCCTGTTTGGTTGTCGCTGAATTCTAATTTCACTGTTTTGGCCTTAACTTCCAATCCGTAACTTCTTTTTCAGTGCGGATTCTTTCTGTCACTTCCTACTCAGAATATCTTTCATTGATCAAGGTCCAATGTCAGTTTTTATTTTCTCGAGTTTCTCATAATTAGCTAATTCGAGTTTATCATTATTAAAAATAGATATTAAATTAGCTAAACCCGACATTTCATTCCCAAAACAGTTTTCAATACACAAAACATGTCAGTCAAGAAATTGGGGCGTTACATCCTCCCCCCCTTCAGAAGAGTTTTGTCCCCAAAACTCAGTCTACAATATCAAGTAAACAACTCGGGATATTTTTCATGCATTTCAGCTTCAAGTTCCTAGGTTGCTTCTTCACTAGAGTGATTTCTCCACAAGACTTTGACTAACGGAATTGCCTTGTTACGCAAAGTCTTTTCTTTCCGGTCAAGGATCTGGACTGGCCGTTCTTCATACGTTAAGTCTTCTCTCAACTTGAGTGGCTCGTACTCGACAACTTGCCCCGGTTCTTGTATACACTTTCGTAACATGGATACGTGAAATACACAGTGTACCTTGTCTAACTCAGGCGGTAATGCCAGACTATATGCAACCGGGCCAATTCTCTTTAAAATCTCAAAAGGACCAATGTAACGAGGACTTAACTTACCTTTCTTGCCGAACCGGAGTACTCCCTTTAGTGGCGACACTTTAAGAAACACAAGATCACCTACTTGGAATTCAAGATCCTTCCTCCGATTGTCAGCATAGCTTTTGTACCGGCTCTGGGCCGTTTGCAGTCTATTCCGAATCCTCTGAATTTGTTCCGTGGTGGCTTGGACTAAATCTGGCCCAAGCAGCTTCTGTTCACCGGCTTCAATCTAGCAAAGTGGAGATCGGCATCTCCTCCCGTATAGTGCCTCATACGGTGCCATTTTAATGCTGGCTTAGTAACTGTTATTATAGGCAAACTCGACAAGTGGCAGATGCTCTGCCCAGTTTCCTTTGAAGTCCAGTGCACACAGTCGCAGCATATCCTCTAATATCTGTATCACTCTTTCAGATTGTCCATCAGTTTGCGGGTGATATGCTGTACTGAACTTGAGTTCCGTGCCGAGTGCCTCCTGTAGACTTTTCCAAAATCGTGACACAAATCGGGGATCTCGATCGGATACAATGGACAATGGTGTGCCATGCAAGCGTACGATTTCCTGAATGTACAATGCGGCAAACTTCTCTAAGCTATAAGTGGTCCTGACAGGTAGAAAATGAGCAGACTTGGTCAATCTGTCCACTATGACCCAGACAGCATCAGAGCCTTTCGGTGACTTGGGAAAACCGGACACAAAATCCATGGTGATATGCTCCCACTTCCATTCCGGAATAGGGAGTGGTTGCAGAAGTCCGCTAGGACGTTGATGCTCAACTTTCACCTGTTGGCATCGTGTGCAGTTCGCAATAAAATTTGCTACGTCTTTCTTCAATCCGGTCCACCAGTATAACTCCCTGAGGTCATGATACATCTTCGTAATCCCAGGGTGTACCGTGAATCTCGAGGCATAGGCTTCTTCCAGAATTTCCTTTCTTAACTCGGGTATCTTTGGCACACACAACCTACCTCGATACCGTAGAATTCCGTCCTGAATTCCAAAATCAGCTTTCCCCGTTGCCTTTACTTCATCACAGATTCTAATCAACTCCTCATCTTGAGTCTGTCCCTCTTTAATTCGCTCCACCAATGTAGATCCAACAGTCAAATTGGCCAGACGAGCCGTGCTACCTGGTGGAACTACTTCGATACCCATTTCATCCAGATCTCGGATTAACTCTTCCTGAGAGGTAATCATGTAGGCAAGGCTTCCAGATCGTCGACTCAAGGCGTCGGCCACCACATTTGCCTTACCCGGATGGTACTGAATAGCCACATCATAATCCTTAATTAGTTCTAGCCATCTTCGCTGCCTCATGTTTAATTCCTTCTGTGTGAAGAAATATTTTAAACTCTTGTGATCAGTAAAAATCTCACACACCTCCCCATATAGGTAGTGGCGCCAGATTTTTAGGGCAAACACCACTGCAGCTAATTCTAGATCATGGGTAGGATAGTTTTGCTCATGAGGTCGGAGCTGTCGGGAAGCATAGGCGATGACTCTATCATTCTGCATAAGGACACAACCCAGTCCTTTATAAGAGGCGTCACAGTAAATGACAAACTTCCCTTCTCTGGAGGGAATAGTCAATAGTGGCGCTGTGGTCAGCTTCTCTTTTAGCAGCTGAAAACTCTTTTCTTGCTCATCTGCCCAAATGAATGGTACATTACTCTTGGTCAAATGTGTGAGCGGTTTGGCCAGCTTTGCAAAATCTTTCACGAAACGTCGGTAGTACCCAGCCAGTCCAAGAAAACTTCTGACTTCTGTTACAGTGGTCGGCTGGGGCCAATCCAATATAGCTTCCACCTTCTGTGGATCAACAGCGATGCCTTCTTTGGAAATCACATGGCCCAAGAAGGTAATGCTGGACAACCAAAATTCACACTTGCTGAATTTTGCATACAGTCTGTGCTTTCTCAGGGTTTGTAGTGCTATTCCCAGATGTCTTTCATGTTCCTCCTCGTTCCGCGAGTATACTAGTATATCATCGATAAACACAATGATGAAGTTATCTAGATACGGTTTAAAAACCCGGTTCATTAAATCCATGAACGCGGCAGGGGCGTTAGTCACGCCAAAAGGCATGACCAGGAACTCATAGTGACCGTATCGGGTCCGGAAGGCCGTCTTTGGTACATCAGTGTCCTTGACTTTGAGTTGATGGTACCCCGATCTCAAATCAATTTTAGAAAATACACTCGCCCCTTGTAACTGGTCAAACAATTCATCGATACGCGGAAGAGGGTACTTATTCTTTACCGTCACTTTATTTAGCTCACGGTAATCAATGCACAGTCTTAGGGAGCCGTCCTTCTTCTTCACAAACAACACGGGTGCTCCCCAAGGAGATACACTGGGTCGGATAAACCCTTTCTCCAACAATTCCTCCAATTGGGCTTTCAACTCCCTTAACTCTGATGGGGCCATTTGGTAGGGAGTTTTGGATATAGGTTGAGTTCCAGGGATAAGATCAATGGAAAACTCGATCTCTCGATCAACTGTTCCTTGCGGTAGTTCATCTGGAAACACGTCGGGAAATTCACACACAACTGGCACTTCAGGCAGTGGGGGATTCTGGGCTTGGGTATCCAAGACACTACATAAATAACCACGACACCCTTTCCTTAATAACCTCCCTGCCTGAATGACAGAGATTAGGTAGGGTGGTGGGGTAATGCCCTTTCCCTTAAACATAAACTCAGGCTGTCCCGGGGGCTGAAACAATACACTTTTCTCAAAACAATCGATGGTGGCATGATTGTGTGACAACCAATCCATGCCCAATATCACATCAAATCCTTTTATCGCTAAGGGTATTAGATTGACTAACAACTCTTGGTCTCCAATCAGTACTCTACAGTCCCGAAGGATCGTGGACCCAATCATTGACATCCCAGAAGGAATTTGTACCGATAACAGTTCATCCATAGGTTCAGGTATCTTATGCAGTTTATCAACAAAAGATGGAGACACAAAAGAATGCGTGGATCCAGGGTCAATCAACACATATGTAGAAATTCTAGAAATCGGGAATATACCTGCTACTACAGCATTTGCAGCAGAGGTGTCTCCTGGTAGCAGTGCAAAGACTCTTCCCGGGCGGCCCTGTGGCTCCTTGCCTTTGTCCTTTGTCTTGGCAAGAGGTGCTGGAATAGGCTTCCGTTCTGCGGTGCCGGTAGTCAAGGCAGGGGTTCTCGGGATTGGGGGATGTTGCGGGCAATCTTTGACTTGGTGCCCCTTATCTCCACATCGGTAGCATGCACCAGTCAGTCGGCGACATTCTCCAGGGTGTAGGTTCTGGTAGTGAGGGCATCTGGACACTTCCTCAGTTTTCTTCTGACCCTTGTTGCTCTTACTTGGGCCCTCAGTCCTTTGCTTCTTGCTCGGCTGCTCCTTCTTAAAGTTTTTGCCCTTTTTCTTTCTTTCCTGGTCCTTCAGTTGGTTGAACTCTTCCATGTCCTTTTCAATAACTAGGGCTTTGTTAAGAACATCGGAATAGGTGTGTAGTTCAAAGGCCGAGACTTTAGTCCGTATCCCGATCCGAAGACCTGCGAGGAATTTCCTTGCCCTATTATGCTCTTCCCTCACCAAAAAGGAAGCAAATCTGGACAATGCAGAGAACTTGGCTGCATATTGAATTACGGTCATGTCCCCTTGTTTTAGGGTGGCAAACTCCTGAATTTTTCTCTCCCGGATTGTAGGGGGAAAGAACATGCCATAAAACTTTTCAATAAAATCGGCCCAGGTAATGGTGGGGTTCTGTACTTGCATCTCGAGCCACCACTTGTAAGCCTCTCCCTGTAACATGTAAGTGGCTAGCATCACTTTCTCGGCTTCCGAACAAATCAAGAGCTTAAAGGTCTTTTCCATTGACATGACCCACAGCTTAGCTTTCTCGGGGTCGGTAACAGCATCGAAAGTCGGGGGTTTGAGCTTATGGAAGCGATCTAACAAGTCATTACGAATGCCGGTTTCTAACGGCTGCGCTGGGGCGGCCGAAGGCAGAACTACCGGAGGCTCTACCGGGTTATTTGCTGGTCTGGCCTGGTGTTGCTGTAAGATTCTTGATAGTCCCTCAATGGCCTGGCCGAATTGAGCTAATGTGGCCCTCATTTCCCGTAGGGCTACGCTCTCCGTTGGGGCCTGCGGTCCCCTATTGCTACTCCTAGTTCGAGGCGGCATCTGAAGCAAGATAAAAAGTATTCTAAGCATCCTCATTCAATGTGTCATAGTAAGAATGTCATTCAGGTTGTTCATCGATTCAGAATTTCTATGACTTAAATATTCGCTTCCTAAGGATTCAGTGTTTAAATAACCCTAAGGTTCTGGTCTATACTGACTTTCAAACCTGTAGCTCTGATACCACTCTTTTGTCACATCCCCCAGACCCACCCTGTGCGGATTTGGGGCACGTGGCAAAGGCCAGTTAGGCACCCATCGGGTTTTATCAGTTTTTTTTTTTTTTTTTTTTGAAAGCAAAACCCCGACGGTAATCCTAACCACAGGCCATTCTGATATAAATCCCAAGCATAATGCATTCAACATATATAATTTAAGCAGCGGAATTTTCACAAGAGAATGCATACATATATACTTGGCAGAGCATTCAGGGTACATCATAGTCAGTCCTATCTTAATCAAGATTACAAAACAGTTCACCACAAAAGGTCATAATCTGTTCAGTTACACAAAAAGTACAAAAATGGTATAGATTCACAAAAATGTGTTATCATTTTATCTGGGGGTCTCCAACATTTTCCCCCTAAGTTCTGGACCTGCTAAACCTGTCCATCTGAGGGTTCCCCTGAAATTATTAAAATAATGGAATGAGCTTTAAAAAGCCCAGTGAGTAACACAGATATCCAGGCAAGAGTTTCAAATTCAATCTTTGCTTAAATCACATGGTAATTAAATCAGTTTGGAATTAATAGTTCAATAAATCCAAGTCAAGTTCAATAGATCAAAACAGATAAACGGTTCAGAGTGCTAGCATATCAATCAGAAGTATAGTTAATCATTCGAGAAACTAAAAACCATGTCATCGGTGATAAAAGCATGCATTTAAAACAATTGCATTTAAAACATATGGTATTCGAAACAATTCATCAGATCAAGGAGCAGTAACTTAAACAGTGTCAGAAGTTACTCACCTTCAATATTCGAGTTTGAAGCTATGAACGGAGCCTTCCTCTTTTTCTCTTTAAGCCTAAAACAATTTATAGAGATTTATCAACTCATGACCTTAGACTGAGTAAGTCTACCCTATGATGGGTTTCATGGAACTAACTTATAGTGGCTAGTTCATAGGTCTTACCTCTTAAGCATTTGGCTTAGGGTTTCAGTGCCTTCACACATTTATCGGTTCTGATTTTCATATTATGGACCTAACCATTGAGTTCGGAAGATCGAAGAAAGTCAATTTAGACTCTCTCGGCTTTTAAATCTGGGTTCGGGTATGTCAGGGGTATTTCAGTCATTTTTGCCGTCATATAATTTCTGTCTCGGGTTCGTCATCTAATCATGTATACAGTCTTACAAGTGTCAGGTCTACTACTGGTATCAGTTCCGTTGAAATCGGATTTCATTTGGCCTTGTACAGGGTCAGGGGTATTACGGTAATTTCATACATCATATTTTTTTCGGTACCTCATTTGCAGTCACGGACCTCACCATTGGACTCAGGAGGTCCGAGACAGTAGGAGTACATATATAACTTATGATTTTTGGACAACGGACTAATTTGGAGTATTTAATTTAATTAAATGATTTTAATTAAATTAAATTAATTTCGGAATATATATAATATATATATTATTTTAGGCAGAAAATGAACGGTCGAATAGGGTGGCACAGCGGACGCGTGCCACCTCCCTCTCCAATAGACACCACGTTCGAGTCCCATAAGGCGCAAAATGCGTCTTTTATTTCTGGTTTAATTTAAATATATAATATATATATATTATGTCGGATAAGATTCACACGCAGGTGCGTGGCCGAGTGGAAAGAAGGGGCGCGTGGGTTCTGGAGGTCAGGGGTTCGAAACCCCGTAGCCCCGTTTTTCCTTCCTTCCCTTTCTTTTCTTTTTAAAATGTAACTGTTTAACATATAAACGCCCAAAACGACGCCGTCCCATTTATTCAGTGGCAGTCCCGTTGCTTGACACGTATCCGAGTTGGCTCGGCCCAACTCATTTTAGAGACGCAGAGTCGACTCAGCGTCGTCTCCCTCGTTGGACCACCTACTGTTGCCCTAGTTTTCTGCATATTTTTAGCTTCTATTTCGTGAGTTTTAACACACGGTCTCTCTCTGTTTTCGATCCTAAAAGGTTTCTACATATCATATCTATCATTTAGCATCCATTTAAAGCTTCGAATCACTCTAAACCATTCTGTTTTCAAAACGATAGCCGTGACCTGTAACTCGATACTACATCCTCATTTCTCAACCATTTCATGTGTGGTTTGAAGCTACGTGACCTACAGAGCATAAGGATCAAGACCCTATCTTCATTTTTCAGTTTAGTCTCGAGTTTTAACGGATTGGATTTTAAACCCGTGGGTTCATTTCCAAATTCGTGGGGCCATACAGTGTTCTGGGGTCGCGTAGGTAGATGTTTAAGATCCTCTTAGGGTCTATTTCAGGTCTCGACATGCAAAATTCTAAACGGTTATGGTCGATTCAGACCTGGTGTTTCAAGCTTCATCAATGGAGGTTGGTTTCGGGTTTCATGGTTTTTGACCTATCCGAGACCTCTAAGCCATGCAATACACTCAGAATAATTCCTAGGATCAAGAATGAAACATGCATGCAGTCTAATTCTATCAAACAGTTCCAAAATCTACAAAACAAGAATTGAAGATAATTTAGAATTTTACCTTCAAGCAGTAGTAGTTCACACTCTTGGCTCGGTTCAGACCTTTCTAAATGTCCCTCAAGCTTCTCAGTTCATGCTCCGTGATCCTCAAGTCCCCCCTTGCACTTCAAATGGCCAAATTTTCCTCAAACTCCCTTACATGCAAAGCTTTCTCCCCCTCTCTCTCACTACACTCTCACACTCTCTCACAGTCCCTCACGTATGCACACACACTCACACAATTCTGTATTTTCAGAATTCTCTAAAGAGAGAATTGATGCAAGTTATAGCTTATATATATATTATAGCTTCATATACATATAGGGCTATACACATATACATATATGTGAGTGTATCTCTGCCCTTAGTGGGGTTAGTGGCTACTAACCTGATGGAGGTGATGGAGGGCTATGATGAAGGGAATGCATGCAAGGCCATTGACCAATTTGGGTGGTGGCTTGGGCAAGATTATAGGTTATATACATATATTGCTGTATTTATGCACAAAGTAACCAACAGCCTAGTTGGTAACTTTTTGGGACAAAGTTGCTTACCTTGGTAGGTCAAGGGTTCAATTCCCCTTGGCCTCCCAAGTGACCATTTTCTCTTATTTTCTGGTTAAGGCCATGTTTGGTTGTCGCTGAATTCTAATTTCACTGTTTTGGCCTTAACTTCCAATCCGTAACTTCTTTTTCAGTGCGGTTTCTTTCTGTCACTTCCTACTCAGAATATCTTTCATTGATCAAGGTCCAATGTCAGTTTTTATTTTCTCGAGTTTCTCATAATTAGCTAATTCAAGTTTTATCATTAATAAAAATAGATATTAAATTAGCTAAACCCGACATTTCATTCCCAAAACAGTTTTCAATACACAAAACATGTCAGTCAAGAAATTGGGGTGTTACATCCTCCCCCCCTTCAGAAGAGTTTTGTCCCCAAAACTCAGTCTACAATATCAAGTAAACAACTCGGGATATTTTTCATGCATTTCAGCTTCAAGTTCCCAGGTTGCTTCTTCACTAGAGTGATTTCTCCACAAGACTTTGACTAACGGAATTGCCTTGTTACGCAAAGTCTTTTCTTTCCGGTCAAGGATCTGGACTGGCCGTTCTTCATACGTTAAGTCTTCTCTCAACTTGAGTGGCTCGTACTCGACAACTTGCCCCGGTTCTTGTATACACTTTCGTAACATGGATACGTGAAATACACGGTGTACCTTGTCTAACTCAGGCGGTAATGCCAGACTATATGCAACCGGGCCAATTCTCTTTAAAATCTCAAAAGGACCAATGTAACGAGGACTTAACTTACCTTTCTTGCCGAACCGGAGTACTCCCTTTAGTGGCGACACTTTAAGAAACACAAGATCACCTACTTGGAATTCAAGATCCTTCCTCCGATTGTCAGCATAGCTTTTGTACCGGCTCTGGGCCGTTTGCAGTCTATTCCGGATCCTCTGAATTTGTTCCGTGGTGGCTTGGACTAAATCTGGCCCAAGCAGCTTCTGTTCACCGGCTTCAATCCAGCAAAGTGGAGATCGGCATCTCCTCCCGTATAGTGCCTCATACGGTGCCATTTTAATGCTGGCTTAGTAACTGTTATTATAGGCAAACTCGACAAGTGGCAGATGCTCTGCCCAGTTTCCTTTGAAGTCCAGTGCACACAGTCGTAGCATATCCTCCAATATCTGTATCACTCTTTCAGATTGTCCATCAGTTTGCGGGTGATATGCTGTATTGAACTTGAGTTCCGTGCCGAGTGCCTCCTGTAGACTTTTCCAAAATCGTGACACAAATCGGGGATCTCGATCGGATACAATGGACAATGGTGTGCCATGCAAGCGTACGATTTCCTGAATGTACAATGCGGCAAACTTCTCTAAGCTATAAGTGGTCCTGACAGGTAGAAAATGAGCAGACTTGGTCAATCTGTCCACTATGACCCAGACAGCATCAGAGCCTTTCGGTGACTTGGGAAAACCGGACACAAAATCCATGGTGATATGCTCCCACTTCCATTCCGGAATAGGGAGTGGTTGCAGAAGTCCCATACCCCGCCTTCTTATCGTATCGTATACTTCACATAATCTATTTCACACAACGCGAGTCCCATACCTCGCCTTCATATCGTATCGCATACCTTACATATCTTAGGTAGCCTAAGACCTACCTAACTTACGGTTTTGTTCTAATCCTTCTACGGTCACTAAGTTTGTTCAAATAACCTAGTGCTCTGATACCACTCTGTCACGACCCGAAACCTACCCTGTGCGGATTACCGGATTGCGACCGCCTCCCCGTGACCCGAAGGCCTCGGGACAAGGCTCATACATAAGCAACAATATCGGACAGCGATGCGACCTGTGGTTGCGGAAGCGTGAAAAACTTTTTTCTTTTCCTTTAGAATAAAACATCTGCCGCATATCCGTCTAATACTGCCGCTATTCATAGCGGTACACATAAATATAATAATCAGAGCATAATAATATTAACTAAGGGTTTTTACATAGTACATATCCAAATGCCCCTCGGGCTTAAGTACATAATTGTCCAAAAATTTCCATTACAAAAGTTTGACTGATAATGGGTCCTACTACTACCAAAATATCTCCAAGGACCTATTGGAGTTGCCATTCATTGCTCCCTAAATTGAGCAAGTGTCCAACCTTGATCATCACCTGAAAAATGTTAGGGAGTGGGGTGAGCTTCGAAAAGCCCAATGAGTAATTCCTACATCTGTCATGGGTTTTCAATTGGCAGAGGTTTCGTACGTGAGAGTTTATAAAATACTCAACTACCAATTGGTCGTATACTTGAACATAGAGAACATGCATTCTTAAAATATGTAGCTTTGAAACATTCAAGGTATTCAAGCTAGAACATATATTTCCATAAAAGAGTATGTGTATTTCAGATCATGTAACTTAAAATCATGTAAACATGTATAGTGAAAATGGGGGATAAAACCTGCTTCCATTTCCAAAATCGTTTGTCATATTTTCTCTCTAATTAGGTGGAATCTGTTTCGAACCAGACTCCCATTTTACGTATACGTGGAGATATCTCATTTGCCTGGGGGATTAGATCCTGCTACCGGGCATTTCACATGATAGATCCGCGGGGTTCAGTACGACCCTACTCACTACCTATGTGATGATGCACATGATAGGTCTGTTGAGTTCCGTACAACTCACAACACTACCTATGTGCTTATTATTTATCTTGCAAAACGTTTGTCATATGACTTTTATATAAAAGCCTTTTATGAGTATTTAAAACATGTGACGTATAACTTTTGCAGTGAGGCTTCAATACTTGCAGTAATCAAATTCAGAATGTTTGAGAAAATCAGACATGCTAACTATTTTGAAAAGGAAACATTTACGGATATAATATGTAAATAATCGTGAAGCATGTCATGGCAGAATATTTAAGAAACAGAAATCATGAATACTGAATTTGATATATCAATGTTGTAAATATTTTGAACTTAAAAACATCCGTTGAAATCCGTGGAGTTAAAGCCTCCACTTCAAATGCAAGATTACTCACCTCAGTCCTTTAGGGTTAGCTCTACAGAGGCGCCTTCCCTTTACCTTTCTCTTTCCTTAGCCTATCAAGATTTATGAAGATTCTGTAATATCCCGACCCGGGATACCGGGTCATATGACACGTATTACGAGAATTTACAAAAATAATAATTAATTAATTTAATTATTAATTAATTAAGGTAAAAGAATGAGTATATATATTAATTAAATAATATATATATATACATGTATAAAGTGAAATTTATATGTATGTATATGGAAGCATGTATGTATGCATGTAGATAAATAAAGTAGAAGGAGTGAACAGTGTGTGAATGTGTGTGTGTGTGTCGGCTGGTGTGTGTGTGTGTGTGTGTTGTCTTATATGTGTATATGTATATATATGTATATATTACATGTATAAATATCTCAAAACAAATTAATGCAAAGTAGGAAAGAGAAAAAGAAAAATTGATGAGATGGGAGGGCTGTGTAGGGCTACAATCAGAAAGAAGAGAGAGAGAACAGTAGAGAGAGAAAATGAGGAGAGAGAGAGGTCGGTTATCCTTGCTTTAAAAGCCAAAACATGCAAAGCATGTTGTTCTTTCACGAAAGAAATCAGAGAAGGAGGAACTGAGGAAGTAGAAGAAGAGATTCAGAGCAAGAAAGAAAGAGAAAAACAGTGGTGAAAGGTGAACCCACCTAAACCTTTGAAATTCTCTCTCTAGAATTTCTCTATGTATAAACTGATTTAAAGCTTTCATTTTATATATATGATGTTTAGAACACATTCTAATCATAACGAGCATGAAATTTAAGCTTAAAAACACCTAAGATCACAAGACCCATAAGCTACGGCCATAGATGGACCTTGCTCAAGCAGGACTGAATCCGTAGTGATTAAACCATGTTTGAGTTATTGGAACCTCAACTAGACTCCAAGGGTGTTTTAAAAACCTACACCCGCGACCATAAAGCTCAAGAAATGGACCCCATATGGTGACTTGCAGGTTACGGGTTTGGAAACCAAACCCCTAAACTCTGTGTTAAATCCATTTTTACGAATGAGGAATGAAACCCCTTTAACTAAGGAACAAAACAAGCCAAGCCTCATCGAAAATGGTCAAGAAACGGGCATGAACCGAGGGTGATACAGGTTTAGCTATCGCGACCAAAACCGAAACTTTAAGCCATATTCGAAGCTTCAAATCGATACAAAAACATGTATTAAGATGATAGGAAGAGTTTGGAAAAGAAAACAGAGAAAATGGCATTGTAAAACATCACGAAAATCAAATTGAAAAAAATTAGGGTTCGGTGTGAACAGTGTCGATCTCGTGGGGAAGACGACACTGTTCGGGTCGGGTCGGGCTATGGTTCGGATCGGGCCTGGGTTAAAACCGGATCCATCCGGTTATGGGTTATTTAAAACGGCAACGTTTTGTTTTAAACTTTAAAACATCAGGGCTGACGTCATCATGACGTCAGCATTATGTCATAAACCCACTGAACCGGTTGGTTTACAACCAGACTGGACCGGTTCACTTCAATTTTAACTAAACCCTCTGGTTTTCTGTTTTATTCAAAATAAAATAAACCAAGACTTTTGGTTATTACGGATTGACCCCTGGGCTTTAGGAAATTATACTGAGGCCCAACTGAGGGAAAATTTATGCATTTAGACCCCTGGAAAAATTATTAAATAATTAATTTAATTATTTAATAAATGAGGTTAAATTACTATTTTGCCCTTGTGGCATAAATAGAGCAAACGAAGTCCAAATTTGACATATGAATAGTGTATTCTTACTATTTTGGATATTCTGAGACTAATGGTAGGGTCCGTTTTAAGAGACGGGGCCCGAAAAAAATAAATACACAAAGGGGTAAATGACCAAAATACCCCTTGACCAAAATTAACAAGTTATTAGTGTATTCTTACTATCTTGGACCTTCTGAGTCCAATGGTGAGGTCCACGACACGAGACGGGGTCCCAAAAAAATAAAGACACGTAAAGGGATAAAAAGACCAAAATACCCCTGGTACCCCTAAAGCCGAAATGAGATCAGAGAAGGTCTAAATTGACTTTCCTTGACATCCTGGACTCAATAATGGAGTCCAAATTACGAAACGAAGTACAGAAAAATATGACACGTAAAAACGATAAAATGACCATTTTGCCCTTTTATATATAACAGTCCGAATTAAATGTTAGGAAAGCCTAAACTGACTTTCTTCGACACTTCGGACTCAATGGTAGAGTCTATTTGATCAAAAGAAATGTCTAAAATAAAAAGACATAAAATTTGATGAATAGCATCTGTTAGATGACTATGAACTGAAATAATGCCAAAGTACTAATACTAAGGCAAGTACGAGAAATGAAATGCGAAAAGACACGACACGTAAACATGTCAAATAAATAACTTTAAATTAAAGTTAATGGAACTCCCAGAAGAATATGATTGTAGAAATCTGTTTTCCTGACACGTTAAATTGTGTTTTAAACAGAGAATTTAATAGGCACAAAAATGAATCAAGAACGAGAGGTTCCCCCAATGATGACAAGGGCACAACTAGCAAATGATCCGAAACAGAAAGTTTTTCGGGAGAAGCTAGAAAAACAGCTCCAGGTGATTCAGAATCGTATTCGAATTTCCAAAACAAATGAAGTGGCCTGTGTTAGCCCCTTCATTTACAAGACAATAACCAAGGAGCAACTAGCAGCGAAAAAGAGTAAGAAACAGGAGGACACCGAAACGCTACAAGAATGGCTTCACAGGTTAAAGGAAGCCAAATTAAAGATGACTAAATAGATCGAAAAACCAGAAGTACAAGGTGAGTAACCCTGTGTTTGAATTGGAGATTTAACTCCGTGAATTTGAAAAAGTTTTAAGTTCAAAGATATGAAGTATTTGAAGTTCAAATTCAGTATTTACATGATTCAGCTTTTAATTGTACTGTTTTATAACTCTATATGACATGCTCAGTGATTGGTATTTATCATAGTTTTCTTAAAACATATTTCAGCATGTCTAAAGTTTTAAATGCCAAATTATATTAAATATCCTGAAATTGATTATTACAAGTATTTGAAGCCCTATTGTAGAAATTATATATTTCATGTTTTAAATATTCATGAAAGTATCTATTGAAGAAGTTATGTGATAAATGTTTTACAAGATAAACGGTACTAAGTACCACCCCCTATGAAGGTTGAAATCCTTCGGGATTCAACAGTAAATGCCCGGTAGCAGGATCTAATCCCCCAGGCAAATGAGATCGGCAGTATTGGCAGTAAAATGGGAGTCTGGTTCGAAACAGATTCCACCTATTTAAAGAGAAAAGATGACAAGTGATTTTGGAAATGAAAGCAGGTTTTACCCTCATTTTCAAATACATATTGATGTGATTTAAGTTATATACTTATCTGATGAAGTACGAGTTTAACTTGAATATCTTAAATGTTTTCAAGCTATTTGAAATGCATATGTTTTGAGTTATATACTCTATTTATCGAAGTTCGAGTTTAGCTTGAATACTTTAAATGTTTCAAAGCTATCTGTTTTAAGAATGCATGTACTTTGTATTCTAAATTGTATAAGCAATTGGCAGTGAATGTTTTACAACTCTTATGTACTAAAAACCACTGCTAATTGAAAACCCCATGACGAACACTGGAATTGCTCACAAGCTTAGATTAGCTTACCCGAACTTTGTTCGGACCCCCCTTTCAGGTGATGCAGCAGACAGGGTCTTAAGGGCAACGACGATGAGTCTAGCTGTTTTTGGAAGGATGTGTTTAAGTAGTTTCTTTTGAAGAACCTATGAACATTAGTAGTACGTTTTGTATTAATAGACAAAGTAAGAATATGTAATAAGCCCTCAGGGCAACTGAATATGTATTGTATCAATGTATGAAGTCTTTAAGTTTTCGTTATACTCTGAATGTGTAACCATGTATGCTATGTATGGAACAGCAGTATCGGACGGATGTGCATAATTTAAAAATAAGAAAAGAAAAGAAAAAGTTTTTCACGCTTCCTGCAATCATGTGCAGCACATCTATTCGATACCGCTGCAGATGCGAGCCTTGTCTCGGGGCCTTCGGGTCTCGGGGCGGCGGTCGCGATCCAGTAATCTGCACGGGGTGGGTTTCGGGTCGTGACAGATTCCATAAATTTCATATGTGCTAAATCAACTTCATAACTCACTAAGTGTAGACTGTGAGAAGCCTAAATTCTTATACCGGTCCTGACTTATAGCTGTATTATAGATCTAGTAACTTATGTACTTAATGATAATAATATTACCTGCGACGCCATTCGGCTAAGGTTTCCGTGTTCTCTCTTTCCTCTTCCAATTTCCTTTTCTCCTCCTTTTTTTTCTTAGCTTCTGCCACCATTGCCTTGGTGGGTGATTTGAAAATGAAGGGGCTCACCGAGACGACTTCTGTCGCCTTGGCTATCCTGACGAACCTGTCGATCACTCTCTGACGATGCAACAGTTCTTGCATGAAGGCCTGTTGCTTTGGGTCCTTGGCCCTTTAGGCCTTAGGTCATGATCGTGTACTTGGGTCGTTGTTCTTCCATAATTCACCTAAGATCAATTTATGAGTTAGAAATTTTATTCTAAGGTTGATGTGTTGTCATGTCCTCGTATATGCCGTAGATTAGTACTTTGGCATTACTTTAATTTATAGTCATCTTGACAGATGCTATTCATCAAATTTTATGTATTTTTATTTTAGACATTTCTTTTGGTCGAATAGACTCTACCATTGAGTCCGGAGCGTCGAAGAAAGTCAGTTTAGGATTTCTTAGAATTTAATTCGGCTTAGGAATGTTAGGGGTATTTTGGTAATTTATACCTTACATGGTCTAAATTTTTTAGAGTCCTGCCTCGTGAAACGGACCCTACCATTAGATTCAGAATGTTTGAAATAGTTAGAATCCATTGTTTAATTATTTTATTTGGACTTCATTTGACTTATTTATGGGGCAGGGGCATTTTGGTCATTTTGATATTTTTAGGGGTCTTTAATTTTTTGGGACCTCATTTCATGTCACAGACCTCACCAATGGACTTAGAAGGCCTGAGACAGTAGGAATACATATATAACTTGTAATTTTTGGACAACGGACCATTTCGGAGTATTTAATTTAATTAATTTTATTTAATTAAATTAAATTATAAAATGTAATATATATATATATATTTTTAAAGGGGAATAAATGACAGGTTGAATAGGGTGGCACGCTGGCCAGCGTGTCACCTCCCTCCCCATATACCCGAGTTCGAGTCCCACCAGGTGCAAAATGCACCTTTTATTTTTTCTGATTTATTACATATATATTATATATATTTCGTTCGCATATATGGCACACGCGAGTGCGTGGCCGAGTGGAAGGAATGCACGTGAGGTTAGGGGTTCGAACCCCACTGACCGAGATTCCCCCCCTTTTCTTTTAAAACTTAAACCGTTATATATATATATATATATATATATATATGTATGTAATAGGCCCAAAACGACGCCGTTGCATTAATTCGGTGGCAAGCCCAGAGGCTGCCACGAGTCCGAGTTGACACGGAGATTTCAACAGACTGAGCCAACTCACTGTCTTCTTCCTCATTTCTTCCCCCGTGTTGCCCTAGCTACAGTTTCCATGTTTCTTCTATTTCGTGGATTTTGGCCAATTATTTTCTTACTGTTTCTTCTCCAAAATGTTTCTAAGACATCATGGAGTGTTTTGGCATTCATTTGGAGATTCGAATCTAGCTCAAAAGCTCGGTTTAAGCCACGATAATCCGAACCTGTAAATCCATGGTTCATGGTCATTTCTTCATCATTTTTAGTGAGGTCGGGCTTATTTTGATCCCCTTTTCATGAGGATTCAATTCCCATTCATGGATGTTGATGTAAATGAGAGTTCAAAGGTGTGGGTTCCAAACCCATAACCTGCAACTCGGTTGTTGGGGGTCAGTTCTTGAGCTTCGTGGTCACGTACTAGGGTTTTTAGGTTGCTTATAGTGTCTAGTTTAGGTTTTGATAAACCAAATCTGGTTTGGTGTGCCTCGGTTCAGACCTGCTTTAAGCAAGGCCATCCATGGCCATTTTGTGTACGGCTTATGTTTCTAAGGGGTTTTAGGTCGAGATCTTCATGCCTAATTCATGTATATTCATCCTAATCATCATATATACCAAATCAAAGGCTAAAACAGATTCATACGTAGGTAAATTCTAGAGAGAGAAATTCAAGTGTTTTGTGGGTTTACCTTGTTCCAAACTGTTTCTCTCTCCTTTGCTCCTTGCTTCCCACTTCTGAATGTCCTAGAAACTCCTTCAATCTCTCCCTCACTCTCGGATGGTTGTGTTTGTGTGTGTACAAGCACCATACATATTGTATAAGGAGAGTGAATCATGGCAAATTCTGATTGCCCCTCCATTTGGGTTAGCCAATTTCAGGCTTCTTCATGAGTGGGTCTGAATTGGCACTGTTGGGCAAGCCATTGAGTGGTCGGTTGTGTGTGTGTGTGGTGTTTGACTCACATATATATATATATATACATGGTTTAAACCAAATACACCTTGGGTAATACACACACCTCTCTTTGACACACACTCACCTTGTATACTTTGGACAATAGCATGCCCTCTTATCCCATACATACATTTCATATTTTAACATACATGCATGCATGCATACACATACTCATATATATATATATATTCATAGTATAATATATATATATATTTAAGGTTATAATCGATTATATAGTATATATATATATATATTTGCATTTAATTATATATATTAGTTGTTATAATAATATTTAAAATAATTAATTACTTTAAAAATTAATTATTTTCTTAAATGTATCATCTTGGTACTAATCTTCGTATCCTCGTAATACGTGTCAAGTTCTCATACTCGTATCAACGATCGGTAGTTGACGTGAAACTATAATTATCACAGAATCGACATGTTGGTGATTGCAACGAAAGTGATGTACAGTCGTCCTGACTTTTCAAGACATTTACTTAAAAGTTCGCGCGTCGGGGTTGACACTGACCTCGTTACTAAAGGCGTCGATTTCTAATTTTAACACAACAGCTTAATAGTCCCTAATTCGGGTCGGGGTATTACATTCTTTCCTCCTTAAAAGAGTTTTGTCCTCAAAACTCGAGGTGTCTTACTTTCGAGGTTCTCCTCTCTATTTTTTTTTTTCATAATATCTATTTATCATGCTTATATCTCAGATAGTCAATTTTAATGACAAGTATGTATATTTCAAAATTTAAAACTTTCGTAGTGTACCTAATTGATCATCAGGGGTTTGTGTTGTACCAGCAAATATATTATATACTCGCCCGTACCTCATGGGTTCCTTGTTCCCTCCAAGTTTCCCCGTATTTTTGGCCGGTGTTTGTGGAGTAGCCGATGATGCTATCGCAGTAGGCTCCTTAGCATTTGAATTCAGCGTTGAGCAATCCTTGATGTGATGCCCAGCCAGTCCGCATTTATAACAGACTCCTGTCCCTTGTCGGTAAGGTGCGAAATGTTTCTTTTGGCATGTTGGGCAGGTAGGGATGTCCACTTGTCTTTTGACCAGTGCTACTACCTTCGTTAACAGAAGTCGCGTTCTTGGCCCCAATCCTTGTCTTTTTCATTTGTTGAGGGTTGGGGCTAAATTGTTTCTTATCTTCCTTTTGGGATAAGGCAATCCCAGCTCTCTCAAAAATTTTTGCGCGATCCACCACTGCATTATACGTGGGAAGTTCGAAAGGTTCTAGTCGATATCTTATGCCATCCTTCAGGCCACTTTCAAACTTCCTAGCCTTTAGGTCTTCAGTCTGTACCATGTGGGGTGCGAACCGAGCTAACTTCATAAACTTGGTTTCATACTCGGCCACAGTCATTGTCCCCTGAGTTAGGATTGCAAATTCCGCAATCTGTTGATTCTTTAGTGATCTTGGAAAATACTTATCATAAAATACCTCCAAGAACCTAGTCCAGGTCATCGGTGGTTCTCTCTCTTTTTCCAGAAGCCACCATTCGTTAACCGCATCTTTAAAAGTAAAAGCAGCAAAAGAGACCTTTTGTTTTTCAGTGCATGGCATAACCGTGAAAATACGTTCCATTTCCTTGACCCAAGTTTCAGCGTCAATGGTGGTGTCATGTCCGTCAAACCTGGGAGGTTTGAAACCTTGAAACGTTTTATAATTCGCCGTGTTTATGGCATCCGTAGGTTGTCCCAAATTTTGTGGTGGTCCGGGATTCTGCACCGGTTGTGGTGCTCTACTCTGTGTTTGGATGTCGATCATGTTCCGAGCCATTGCCTCTAAAATATGTTCGACTCGGTCTAATCGGTCACCCGAATTTCCCGTATCCCTTCTCGTGTTCGCCATTTAGCTGAAAACATACAATAGTTAGTTTTCTAACACATTTTTATCACATAAGGTTTATATTTACTTACTTCATATTTTCAAGGTTTAATATTTTTATTATCCCTGATGTTTGTGGTGGAATTATAGTCCACATTTCTTCTCGTTTTCGTTTCGCTATACTTAATAACCTACGGGTCCCATACCCCGTCTTCTTATCGTATCGTATACTTCTAATAACTTACTTACTCTAGTGCAGGTCCCATACCCTGCCTTTACATTACACTACATATCACGTATCCTTACATATCTTATTCATAAACTGCGAGTCCCATACCTCGTTTCACATCTCTACTTCATATAATACGGGTCCCATACCCCGCCTTCTTATCGTATCGTATACTTCACATAATCTATTTCACACAACGCGAGTCCCATACCTCGCCTTCATATCGTATCGCGTACCTTACATATCTTAGGTAGCCTAAGACCTACCTAACTTACGGTTTTGTTCTAATCCTTCTACGGTCACTAAGTTTGTTCAAATAACCTAGTGCTCTGATACCACTCTGTCACGACCCGAAACCCACCCTGTGCGGATAACCGGATCGCGACCGCCACCCCGTGACCCGTAGGCCTCGGGACAAGGCTCATACATAAGCAACAATATCAGACAACGATGCGACCTGTGGTTGCGGAAGCGTGAAAAACTTTTTTCTTTTCCTTTAGAATAAAACATCTGCCGCATATCCGTCTAATACTGCCGCTCTTCATAGCGGTACACATAAATATAATAATCAGAGCATAATAATATTAACTAAGGGTTTTTACATAGTACATATCCAAATGCCCCTCGGGCTTAAGTACATAATTGTCCAAAAATTTCCATTACAAAAGTTTGACTGATAATGGGTCCTACTACTACCAAAATATCTACAAGGACCTATTGGAGTTGTCATTCATTGCTCCCCAAATTGAGCAAGTGTCCAACCTTGATCATCACCTGAAAAATGTTAGGGAGTGGGGTGAGCTTCGAAAAGCCCAATGAGTAATTCCTACATCTGTCATGGGTTTTCAATTGGTAGAGGTTTCGTACGTGAGAGTTTATAAAATACACAACTACCAATTGGTCGTATGCTTGAACATAGAGAACATGCATTCTTAAAATATGTAGCTTTGAAACATTCAAGGTATTCAAGCTAGAACATATATTTCCATAAAAGAGTATGTGTATTTCAGATCATGTAACTTAAAATCATGTAAACATGTATAGTGAAAATGGGGGATAAAACTTGCTTCCATTTTCAAAATCGTTTGTCATATTTTCTCTCTAATTAGGTGGAATCTGTTTCGAACCAGACTCCCATTTTACGTATACGTGGAGATATCTCATTTGCTTGGGGGATTAGATCCTGCTACCGGGCATTTCACATGATAGATCCGCGGGGTTCAGTACGACCCTACTCACTACCTATGTGATGATGCACATGATAGGTCCGTTGAGTTCCGTACAACTCACAACACTACCTATGTGCTTATTATTTATCTTGCAAAACGTTTGTCATATGACTTTTATATAAAAGCCTTTTATGAGTATTTAAAACATGTGACGTATAACTTTTGCAGTGAGGCTTCAATACTTGCAGTAATCAAATTCAGAATGTTTGAGGAAATCAGACATGCTAACTATTTTGAAAAGGAAACATTTACGGATATAATATGTAAATAATCGTGAAGCATGTCATGGCAGAATATTTAAGAAACAGAAATCATGAATACTGAATTTGATATATCAATGTTGTAAATATTTTGAACTTAAAAACATCCGTTAAAATCCATGGAGTTAAAGCCTCCACTTCAAATGCAAGATTACTCACCTCGGTCCTTTAGGGTTAGCTCTACAGAGGCGCCTTCCCTTTACCTTTCTCTTTCCTTAGCCTATCAAGATTTATGAAGATTCCATGAATTTCATATGTGCTAAATCAACTTCATAACTCAGTAAGTGTAGACTGTGAGAAGCCTAAATTCTTATACCGGTCCGACTTATAGCTGTATTATAGATCTAGTAACTTATGTACTTAATGATAATAATATTACCTGCGACGCCATTCGGCTAAGGTTTCCGTGTTCTCTCTTTCCTCTTCCAATTTCCTTTTCTCCTCCTTTTTTTTCTTAGCTTCTGCCACCATTGCCTTGGTGGGTGATTTGAAAATGAAGGGGCTCACCGAGACGACTTCTGTCGCCTTGGCTATCCTGACGAACCTGTCGATCACTCTCTGACGATGCAACAGTTCTTGCATGAAGGCCTGTTGCTTTGGGTCCTTGGCCCTTTAGGCCTTGGTCATGATCGTGTACTTGGGTCGTTGTTCTTCCATAATTCACCTAAGATCAATTTATGAGTTAGAAATTTTATTCTAAGGTTGATGTGTTGTCATGTCCTCGTATATGCCGTCGATTAGTACTTTGGCATTACTTTAATTTATAGTCATTTGACAGATGCTATTCATCAAATTTTATGTTTTTTTATTTTAGACATTTCTTTTGGTCGAATAGACTCTACCATTGAGTCCGGAGCGTCGAAGAAAGTCAGTTTAGGATTTCTTAGAATTTAATTCGGCTTAGGAATGTTAGGGGTATTTTGGTAATTTATACCTTAACATGTCTAAATTTTTTAGAGTCCCGCCTCGTGAAACGGACCCTACCATTAGATTCAGAATGTTTGAAATAGTTAGAATCCATTGTTTAATTATTTTATTTGGACTTCATTTGACTTATTTATGGGGCAGGGGCATTTTGGTCATTTTGATATTTTTAGGGGTCTTTAATTTTTTGGGACCTCATTTCATGTCACAGACCTCACCAATGGACTTAGAAGGCCTGAGACAGTAGGAATACATATATAACTTGTAATTTTTGGACAACGGACCATTTCGGAGTATTTAATTTAATTAATTTTATTTAATTAAATTAAATTATAAAATGTAATATATATATTTTTAAAGGGGAATAAATGACAGGTTGAATAGGGTGGCACGCTGGCCAGCGTGTCACCTCCCTCCCCATATACCCGAGTTCGAGTCCCACCAGGTGCAAAATGCACCTTTTATTTTTTCTGATTTATTACATATATATTATATATATTTCGTTCGCATATATGGCACACGCGAGTGCGTGGCCGAGTGGAAGGAATGCACGTAAGGTTAGGGGTTCGAACCCCACTGACCGAGATTCCCCCCCTTTTCTTTTAAAACTTAAACCGTTATATATATATATATATATATATATGTATGTAATAGGCCCAAAACGACGCCGTTGCATTAATTCGGTGGCAAGCCCAGAGGCTGCCACGAGTCCGAGTTGACACGGAGATTTCAACAGACTGAGCCAACTCACTGTCTTCTTCCTCATTTCTTCCCCCGTGTTGCCCGAGCTACAGTTTCCATGTTTCTTCTATTTCGTGGATTTTGGCCAATTATTTTCTTACTGTTTCTTCTCCAAAATGTTTCTAAGACATCATGGAGTGTTTTGGCATTCATTTGGAGATTCGAATGTAGCTCAAAAGCTCGGTTTAAGCCACGATAATCCGAACCTGTAAATCCATGGTTCATGGTCATTTCTTCATCATTTTTAGTGAGGTCGGGCTTATTTTGATCCCCTTTTCATGAGGATTCAATTCCCATTCATGGATGTCGATTTAAATGAGAGTTCAAAGGTTTGGGTTCCAAACCCGTAACCTGCAACTCGGTTGTTGGGGGTCAGTTCTTGAGCTTCGTGGTCGCGTACTAGGGTTTTTAGGTTGCTTATAGTGTCTAGTTTAGGTTTTGATAAACCAAATCTGGTTTGGTGTGCCTCGGTTCAGACCTGCTTTAAGTAAGGTCATCCATGGCCGTTTTGTGTACGGCTTATGTTTCTAAGGGGTTTTAGGTCGAGATCTTCATGCCTAATTCATGTATATTCATCCTAATCATCATATATACCAAATCAAAGGCTAAAACAGATTCATACGTAGGTAAATTCTAGAGAGAGAAATTCAAGTGTTTTGTGGGTTTACCTTGTTCCAAACTGTTTCTCTCTCCTTTGCTCCTTGCTTCCCACTTCTGAATGTCCTAGAAACTCCTTCAATCTCTCCCTCACTCTCGGATGGTTGTGTTTGTGTGTGTACAAGCACCATACATATTGTATAAGGAGAGTGAATCATGGCAAATTCTGATTGCCCCTCCATTTGGGTTAGCCAATTTTAGGCTTCTTCATGAGTGGGTCTGAATTGCCACTGTTGGGCAGGCCATTGAGTGGCCGGTTGTGTGTGTGTGTGGTGTTTGACTCACATATATATATATATATGTATATACATGGTTTAAACCTAATACACCTTGGGTAATACACACACCTCTCTTTGACACACACTCACCTTGTACACTTTGGACAATAGCATGCCCTCTTATCCCATACATACATTTCATATTTTAACATACATGCATGCATGCATACACATACTCATATATATATATATATTCATGTATAATTATATATATATTTAAGGTTATAATCATTTATATAGTATATATACATTTTTACATTTAATTATATATATTAGTTGTTATAATAATATTTAAAATAATTAATTACTTTAAAAATTAATTATTTTCTTAAATGTATCATCTTGGTACTAATCTTCGTATCCTCGTAATACGTGTCAAGTTCTCATACTCGTATCAACGATCGGTAGTTGACGTGAAACTATAATTATCACAGAATCGACATGTTGGTGATTGCAACGAAAGTGATGTACAGTCGTCCTGACTTTTCAGGACATTTACTTAAAAGTTCGCGCGTCGGGGTTGACACCGACCTCGTTACTAAAGGCGTCGATTTCTAATTTTAACACAACAGCTTAATAGTCCCTAATTAGGGTCGGGGTATTACAATGGAAGCCTTGCCCAATTTGAGGATTGATGATTAGCAGCTCTATTTTGATTAGGAACTTTGGAAGTATTATGACCATAGTGTGTCAAATTTTGTTGTAACAACTTTGGGACAATTATATACTTAAGCCCCGAGGGGAAAACAGATATGTAATATTTAAAACTTTAAAAGTTTTTAGTATGCTCTGAATGTATAATTTTTGTTTACCGCTCTGAAGAAGAAGAAGAAACAACGGTACTAGGCGGGTGTGCGGAATGTAAAAAAAAAAAAAAAAAAGTAAAAGAAAAAGTTTTTCATGCTTCCGCAATTTGCCAATCCTGGTCGCACCGCACCGCCGTTTGGCACCATTGCTTACTTGAGCCTCACCCGACGGCCCACGGGCCGAAGGGTGGCAGTCGCGATCCTTAACCCGCAAAGGCCGGATTCGGGGTCGTGACACATACACATGTGTGTGTATATATATATATATATGTGCATATATACACATATACTTTTTTATGTGCATATACACACATATACATGTGTGTGTGTGTGTGTGTATATATATATATATATGTACATATATTCATACTTAACAAGTATTTTATCTTTGAAGAATAATTTTAATAAGTCTATCAAAAAATCAAAATTACTTTTAAAAGGTAGCTATAAATTCAATTATTAGTTTTAACTTTTTTTTTTTAAATTAAAATGTAAAATTTAAAAAAATTACTTTTTTACTTATTTAAAAAACTTTAAAAAAAAATGTTTCACCAAATGATCATACCTTAGTTATTGTCAACTTCTTTCACAAAGGCAAAATTAGGGGAAAAAATTATGAATATTAAAAAAAATTTGGAGAAGATTTTAGTGGAAATTTTGGGATAAAAAACGAGAGAAATGTTGGATAAAAAATTTAGTGGGCTAAAATTTTGGAAGGTGGCATAAAGTTTTGGATGAGAAACGATGGATAAAGATTGGGTTTGACCAAAATTTGGGAATAATCTAATTAAAAAATGGTCAAAATTTTATATATATAAAATTATTTTTCAAAAGTTTTCGGTTATATACGGACCGAGCTTGCTAGTAATTCTCCCCCTGATTCTTTCATTTTTTGTTTTACCAAATTTGTCTCTTACATGACCAAACAACAAGTATAAAGAAAATAAAATGTTATGACGAAAAGCAAGGACGACTCTTTATAATCGAAAAGCAAGGACGACTTTTTATAATTGGATGCCTAAGGTGGTAAAGTCACAATTTTAAATGAGGTCTTTTTTTATATTAATGTAGTTATTTTATTTTGTTTCCTATATATATATATATTATTTATCTTTGTTATATAAAATTTAATTTTTTTCAACAAAAGATATATATATATATATATATATATATATATATATTAAATGAAACAGAGTTTTTACGTAAATTTCCTTATCTAAAGAGATAGTAATAAAGGATTTGAATAAAATACAAATAAAAGTCTGCTAATAGAATTTAAGTTTTTTTATGAAGTTTTTATTTGACCTTTTTGTAAAGGTTGATTTTATTAAAAAATAAAATAAAATAACAACACTTAAATATAAAGACTTAGTTAATAATTTTGCATATGAAAAGATGAGAAGAATAAAATTTTAAATAAAAAATTAATTTAATATTAAAAAATAAAATGCGTGATGCTGCACTTTTTGGCTCGCAAAAAGTCTAGGCTCCGCAACCTGAAGAACACTCAAAAAGGAATCAGAGGGCCACCGGATTGGCTCTGGCGGTAACCGCTCGGATTCTTAAGTTAATAAACTGAATTGAAAAGACTGTAATGAAAGCCAAATAATGAGCATGAGAATAAAGCGTGCCTGTAGGGTTTAATTTATAAACTATGGCTTTCTTAAGTTAATTGGGATTTGGAACCATGAAAGTAGGGATTGGATCATCGGAGATAGTAGTTTCCTTGTTGGACATTGTATCAAAATAGAGATAAATATATGTAGCAGTTTCCTTGTTGAAGACTGTTTCCTTATTCTCTGCTCGATAGCCGTTAAGGCGGTGATGAGCTCTAAAGTGCTGCTCTGGAGTTTTGTGTTCAACCCCGTGAGCTTTATTTGGATATGGATCTGCTCTGGAAGCATGTGCTCGGCCTCTTCCGATCTGTCGGTCTGCCCGGAATGACTGAGCGCGAGCCACTCTGGTTGAGCACGAGCTGAACTATAGACATACGTGTCGAGTGATGAATGGTCGTACTCTTTTGTGGTGTATCAATGCGTTATGTAGATTTTGTTATTTTACATTTTAAATTTTCTTATACTTGTTATAAAAATAAGGATTTGGGGTAGAAACTTGCAACATCCCAACTACTTACTCTCTCTCTCTCTATATATATATCACCTTCCAATCTGGTGGCGTCTTTTCTTCTTGGTTGATAAAATATTTGACAATCAGCTGGCCACTACAAAACGTGCTTGACAAGCCTTTTAGAAAAACAAGGCTTTCGCGTTAGCACATTGATCACCGACAGCTACTGGGTGAAAATTTTACACGCAAATTCTCTTCATAATTTAGAGATTTTGTTTTAATAACAACTAAAATCTTCTGCATTTGTACAGTAATTCAGAAATGATTTTGATGTGTTTTAAAAAAAAAGATAAACAAAAAAAATAAAATAACGAATTTTTATACAATATGAAATTGTACATTACTTATAATAAAATAAAACATAAACATATGTATTTTTATGGTGAAATGTGTGAAATATAAAATTATACAGTATGAAACTGTGAAATTATACATTAATAAAAAAAAGATAAAATAAAACAAAACATAAACATGTGTATTTTTATAATAAACAAAATACTAACATGTAAAATTTTATAGAATATTTGACAAAAGAAGTGAAAGATCAATAAACAAAACACTGATATGTAAAAATTTACAGAACATTTAACGAAAAAAAATAGTAATGTATTCACTATAAAAACAAATAAAAAAATGTACAATAAAAATAAAATTTCAATAACGACTAAAGAATAATTCATATACACTAAATAATAAAAAATGAACAAAATACTATGTAAATAATACAAATATTGTATGAAAAAAATCATGAATATAATATGTATAATGAACATAAAACTAATATGAAAAAAAAACAATATATATATATATATATAATCACATACCTGATTATGAATAGAATATAAAATGATTCTGATTGTGAATGAAAATCTGATGAACAATTTTTAACATAAACTAAAGTTGAGATAGCAGTAAAGAAGAAAGAAGAAGATAAGGGGAAAAAATGGTTATAAGATTCAAATAGATAAGGAAATTCGAGTGGAGAAAAGAATAGAAAAAAAAAAAAAAAACAAAGAGGTGATCATGCCCAAGAAAGCATAAAAAAATAAATAAAGAGGTAACCAAGTCCAAAAAATTCACAGTCCATGATACCAAAGATAGATAAAGAATGTATTCAAATTCAAATAAAATTAAAAAGTTGACAAAAAATAATATTAATCAGTGAAGAAACAAATAATATAAAAAAAAATCAATCCAATAACATAAAGGGATAATAAATAAAAGGAATAAATTAATCATTGAAAAATATATTTAAAAGAAAAAAAGAAAAAAATGTCTTTTATAATAAAAACGTAACTAAAGTGAATTAACTAATAATAAAGTCACTAATACAATGATTGGAAGTCAATTAACTCTGAAATTCATTAATTGTGGTAAGTTTCAAAACCTCATTTTAATATAGACATTATTTTGTGTTTTATGACATTTTTAATATATAGTTTATTTTGTCTGTTATAATTCAGGATTGTGACAAATCAAAGCATTTATGGCCTTAAAGCTAGAACAGCTACATCCTTAACCTATAAAAGGTTAATGGGGTTGAGGCTTTTAGAGTATTCCTTCCACAACTTTTCTTTTGTGATTTTCTCTTTTCAAGTTTCTTTCTTTCTTCTTGATTATAATATTTTCATAATTATTGGACAATCTGAGTAGTTCACTTCTCTCACAGTGCACATGATTTTTGAGGAGAACTGCTGAAAGTACTTGAGTTGTATGTTGAAATTGTTGTAATTGTTTCCGCCATTCACGTATGAAGGCGCAATTATTTTATAACAATGCTACTGTGCCAACATCCAAAATTAAATATAGATTTATATTATAATGATTTTATAATTAAGGAAGGTTAGAAAGTTTTAGAAATTGAAACAGTAAAGAAATTTGGAAAAATAAATAAAGAATAATTGTTTTATATACATATATATATATATATATATGTATAGTTTTGTAATTAAGCTGAGTTTTAAAACCTAATTGAATATATATAACATTGTAAAAGTTATAATTCAGTATTTCAAATAAAAAACGGCTATACTATTTATTATATTCAATTACAATTAATATGAATGTTTAATGGCTAGAATTTAAAACTATTTAACGGTTATGAGAAGGAAAACATTACAGCTAGTATTTAAACTACTTTTATTTCTAATTAAATTTTATTATTAATTAGAAGTTGTTTTAATTTTGTGGTTAATATTCCTTTTGTAATCCTTGCAATGATTAAGTTGTTAAATACATATAAATTATTTTGGTAATAAACCATCTAATGAGTTGCTTGGTAAAATAGAATTATTTATAAACTTTGGTAAAGTTATATTGTATAAGTTGAGGTCTAATTATTTGATTTAAATTTTTGGGATCATAAATAAATAAATTGAAGACATTTATTTAGAGGTTTTAAAATTTTGTGGGATTTTGAGGATAATTATAATCATAGGAAAACAAAGATTTGTGGATTAGAGGAAGAATGATTGTGGAGTATAATATTGATATACCACAAAGTGACCGACCAATCCACACTTGACATGTATGACTGCGGACCAGCCCATGCTCGGCCATTCATAACACACATACAGAACTTATAGGTCCGAGCACAAACCTCCACAGCAGATCCACGTTCCGGTGGTCTGAGTGCCGACCTTCAGAATACTCTCCTTAGTGCAAAGCTCATCACCGCCTTAATATCTGCCGAGCAGAGAATAAGGAAACAGCCTTCTTCAAGGAAACTACCACACATGGTTATCTCTATTGATGCAATATCCAACAAGGTAACTGCCTTACTTCGGTGATCAAATCCCTACTTTCATGGCTCCAAATCCTAATAAACTTAGGAGAGTCGCCACCTATAAATTAAACTCTAAAGGTACGCTTTATTTTATATACTTATTCTTTGGCTTACATTACAGTCTTTTCAATTCAGTTTATTAACTTAAGCATCGGAGTGGCTACTGCCGGAGCCAATCCGGTGGTCTTCTGATCTTCTTCTTTGAGTGTTCTTCAGGGAGCCGAGCTCGGAGTATACGTGGGCCAAAAAGTGTAGCATCAGTTTGGCGCCGTCTGTGGGAAACGACAATTACCAAGTGCTCTACCAACTCAAAACTCATTATCCTTTTTGCTAAAGGATTATGGCTCCCAATCTCCGACCAAGGAAGAATACTCAAAACCCTCAACCTCAACCACCTACTGGACGAGGGAGAGGTCAAACAATTGATCCTATGAGACGAGAGCTCAATCAAGTCAAATGGAAAAACCAGTTGATGCAAGAACAACTTTTAGCCATATCCAGAACTTTGGCAATACTCACTCAGAATCATGAAGCCAATCCTTTGAATCCACCTGTCCACGCGACTAATCAAAGGGAATGGCCTCCTATTACTACTCACGTTCGTGGAGATCCCCAACCATCAGCAACCGCAGGCGGAGGGATCCCAAACTTTATCCCAGAAGTCCATTACCGAAGCACCACTAGGGCTCCAACTCCTGTGGCTTCGGGAATGAATCCGGCACCACAACAGCCTCAGCCCTAGGCAGCGCCTGCACCTCCAGTCCAGGAAGATCAAAATAATCTCCCAGCCATGGGCCAGGATCAGCCTGCCCCTATAGGCCTTGAAGCCGCAAGGCTTGACTCATAGCAACCAATCTTGCTTAGGGGTTCACAAAGGGCTGAAGAAGTTGCGGAATCTATAGATCGCACTGTGGTTATGAGGGATGCTCAAAACCCTCTAGAACAGGATGAGTTAGCAAGGCTGCTCGGAAGGTTTGCCACACCATTCACCCCTGCTATCATGGCCGAGGAAAGGCCGAAGAAGTTTGTTGTCCCAAAGTTCACTCCTTATGATGGGACAAGGGATCCGGGGGACCACCTTTCCCATTACCAGCACACCATGGCCCTTCATGGCACTTCAGATGCCTTTATGTGCCGAACATTTGTGACCAGCCTCAAGGGTACTGCTTTGAAATGGTTTCATCACCTCCCACCGAACTTAGTCACTAGTTTCTACAAGCTCGGTAGGCGATTCCTAGACAGGTTCATGACTAGCAGGAGGTTAAGGAAGGGTCTTGTATTCCTGTTAAACGTTAAACAAACCAAGGAGGAGCCCCTCAGAGCATACATTTTGCGCTTCAATGCCGAACTCACTGAGATTACTAATTGCAGCCCTAGTTTCCTGGTAGCTGCTTTAACCTCTGGTCTTGCACAGGGAGGCTTTAGGGATTCCTTGACAAAAAGTCCCTCTGCCGATATGGCAGCCCTCATGGACCGAGCAAGGAAATACATCAACCTAGAAGAAGCAAAAGACACCTCTCAGAAGACTAAAGATTAAGCCTTGAAGGATGACCAGAAGAGGGATCCCAGTACGGCAAGGAAGAGGGTCAAAAGCCCAGAGAAAAGGGTGGCGCCCAGAACTCCATATAATTCAGGGCCAAGAGAGTTCACCAATTTTACTCCTCTAAACACCTCTCCAAACAACATACTACGACAAGTCAGATCTCGGGAAAACTTGAGATGGCCAGAACCCTTGAAAGGTGACCCCAGCTATAGGGATCAAAGCAAGTATTGTGATTTTCACAAGGACCGCAGGCACACAACCAACACATGTAAGGCCCTTAAGCACGAGATTGAGCAACTTATAAGGAGAGGGCGGCTACAGGAATTCATTAAGCAGGACGGAGGGTAGAATCCCCGCGATAATAGGCCCCAGCAAAGGAGGCCTGACCAGAGGCAAGAGCAAAAGGAAAGGCGGAATGAACCTCCACGGTAGAACAACCAAGTAATCTTCGTTCTCCATGCAGATTCCCCTATAACAGGAACTTCCAACAGAGCAAGGAAACGATGAGGCCAGAGCTACTCCCAGCATCATACAAATCTCTAATGTGGAGAAAAGATTAAAGTCGATGCCAGAAATCCAGTTCTCAGATCAAGACATGGTAGGAGTACACTGTCCTCACAGTGATGCTCTTGTCATCTCCATCAAAATTGCCAACTTTGAGATCCGAAGAGTCCTCGTAGACACTAGGAGTTCAACGAACATTCTGTTCTATGAACCTTTCAAGCAGATGAAGCTCAACCCTAGTGACATCAAGCCCACTGGTGTAATCATGGCAAGTTTTGATGGAAATCTCAACACTCTCTTGGGAAGAATTGACCTTGCCACCACTGCTGGAGAAGGGGACGGACAAAAAACCACAGTAACTGAATACATGGTTCTGAATGCCAAATCCCTCTACAATGTCATAATTGGAAGACCTTGGCTGCATGAGATGGGAGCAGTCACTTTAACCCTCCACCAATGCTTAAAGTACGCCCACGATCAGACCGTCTACTCTATCAGAGGATGCCAACCAACCTCTAGGGAGTGTCATGCTCTTGCACTCAAGGACAAGGCCCCCAAATAGCAATTACTGCATGCTTGTGAATATGGGGATCCAGTCTACTCCCACTATCACCAAGCAGAAGATTGCCCTTCCAGAATTGACGAGCCACTAAGCCCTAGAGGAAGGGACAGTAGGGCCAAGCCCATAGGGGAACCCATTAAAGTACTGGTCAGCTCGGAGTCCCAAGGGCACTACCTACAGATAGGCCAAGACCTGACACCTACCGAGCAAGATGAGATGGTCGAATTCTTGAAGAAAAACCTCTCCGTGTTTTCCTAGGAAACGAAGGATATGGAAGGTATAGATCCAGACCTCATCACTCATAAACTAAAGGTGGATCCAGACCACCCACCAGTAAGACAGAAAAGAAGGCCACTCGCTCCAGAGCGGCAATAGGTTATCAACAAAGAGGTCCAAAAGATGCCAAGATGGTACGAGAAGTATTTTATCTTGATTGGCTAGCCAACACTGTTTTGGTCAAGAAGAAAAATGGCAAGTGGAGAGTCTGCGTTGACTATACAGACCTCAACAAAGCTTCTCCCAAAGATAGCTTTCCTTTACCAAGGATAGATCAGCTAGTTGATGCTACTGTAGGGCACGAACTCATGAGCTTCATAGATGCCTATTTAGAATACAATCAGATCCAGATGTACCTTTCAGACTAGGGAAAGACTGCATTCATAACCGAACGAGGTCTCTATTGTTATAAAGTAATGCCATTCGGACTAAAGAATGATGGAGCCACATACCAACGTCTGGTCAATAAGATGTTCAGCGCTCTAGTCGGCAGTACCATGGAGGTCTATATTGATGACATGTTGGTCAATAGCCTATGAAAGGGCAGCCACATCCAGCACCTAACTCAAACGTTTGATATCCTGAGGCAGTACAAGATAAAGCTCAATCCATCAAAGTGCACCTTCGGTGTAACGAAGGGAAAATTTCTAGGATACATTGTCTCTCAGAGGGGCATAGAAGCAGACCCTACTTAAATTGGGGCCCTGGTTGGACTAGAGTCACCGAAGACCAAGAAAGACATTCAGGCCCTGAATGGAAGAATAGCAGCTCTAAGCAGATTTATCTCCAAATTCATTGATCGCTGCCTACCATTCTTCAAAGCTCTGAAAGGTAACAAAGCGTTGCAGTGGACAGAAGAGTGCGAAAAAGCCTTTCAAGAACTAAAGGAGTACTTAGCATCACCCGAACTCTTATCAAAACCAGTCCAAGGGGAAAAATTACTTTTATACCTTGTTGTATCTGAGAACGCTATCAGTTTTGTACTGGTCAAACAAGACAGGGCATCTAGAGGCCCATATTTTATGTCAGCAGAGCACTGCTAGACATAGAGAAAAGGTACCCTGAGATTGAGAAACTAGCTTTTGCACTTATAATATCTGCTCAAAAACTCCGACCTTACTTCCAAGCACATCCTATTGAAGTCCCAACTGCCTACCCCCTGAAGTTTGTATTGAGGAAACCTGAGGTCTCGGGGCAACTAGTCAAATGGTCAGTAGAATTGGGTAAGTTCGACATATCCTATGTTCCACGGATCTCCATCAAAGGGCAGGCCTTGGCCGATTTCGTTGCTGAGTTCACTCCAGCGTTACAGGACAAGGCACAACCCTATGAGAGCTTGGAAGTGTGGAAACTTTACATTGACGGATCATCCACGGACCATGGGTCTGGGGTCGGCTTGATACTACAGTCCCCTGATGGGCTCATAACAAAAAAGGCAGTTAGCCTAAGGTTTAGAGCCTCCAATAATGAGGCAAAGTATGAAGCCCTTGTCCTCGGGATGAAGTTAGCACAGGAATATGAGGCTCAGAACCTCGAAGTCTTCTCTGATTCCCAATTGGTGGTAAGCCAAGTTTTGGGAGAATTTGCTATTAGAGATGACAGGATGCTTAGATATTCAGAACTAGTCAACTCACTGAAACGCTCCTTCCAAGCGTTCTCTATTCAAAAAATAGAAAGAAGCCAAAACTGCAGAGCTGATGCTTTGGTAGGCATGGCATCTCACCTGAAGTCAGAAGAAGATTCTACACTAAAAATCTCCCATCAGCCAAAACCGAGTATAGAGGAGATCCGAATTGCCCAAATTTCTGAACAACCTCAGAACTGGATGACTCCTATCCTCTAGTACTTGGAAGAAGGGCTTCTCCCAAAGGACAAAAATAAGGCAAAAAGGCTCCGAATCAGAGCAACTCGGTACCTTGCCATGAATGGGAGGCTTTACCAAAGATCTTACTTCAACCATTACTGAAATGCCTATCCCCAGAAGAGTCTCAGTACATCCTAGCAAAAATTCATGAAGGAATATGTGAAAATCATAATGGAGGCAGAACCTTAGCACACCGAGCTCTAACACAAGGCTACTACTGGCCTAGAATGCTGAGGGAGGCAAAAGAGTACGCCCGAAAATGTGACAAATGCCAAAGGTTCGCTCCCTACCAACACCAGCCCTGCCATGAGCTCATTCCTATCATAATCCCATGGCCTTTTGCTCAGTGGGGGATGGACATCATAGGCCCATTGCCTAAAGTTACACCGAACAGGAAATATCTTCTGGTAGCTATTGACTACTTCTCTAAATGGGCAAAAGCAGAGCCACTAACACACATTACAGAGAAGGAAGTCAAAAGTTTCACTTGGAAGAATATAGTCTGCAAGTTCGGCATACCACGCGTGATCGTCTCAAACAACGGTACGCAGTTTGCTGGTAAAAACTTCAAAAAGTTCTGCCAAGACCTACATATCTGATATACCACCAACAGACGCACCAATCACCTTGAGACACGTGTGCTTACAGAACCGATAAACTCGGTCATATAGAGTAGGCGCAGCCTCCGGGGCATTCTTATACACATATCCTCTAGACCTTATGCTCTGGACAATATTCACTCAGTATTCCGTATGGTTCCGACCTCGTTGTTTCCTTAACAACCATCGAGCAAAGAATAAGGAAACAGTCTTTTACAAAGAAGTTACCATACATGGTTATCTCTATTTTTGATACAATGATTCCACAAGGTAACTGCAATCTCCGATGATCAAATATCTATTTTCATGCCTCCGAATCCTAATCAACTTAGGAAGGCCGCAGTCTATAAATTAAACCCTACAGGTACGCTTTATTTTCATGCTCATTCTTTAGCTTTCAATACAGTCTTTTCAATTCAGTTTACTTACTTAAGCATCGGAGTGGCTACCACCGGAGCCAATCCGGTGGCCCTCTGATCCCCCTTTTTGAGTGTTCTACAAGTCGCGGAGCCCAGATTTCTTGCGAGCCGAAAAGTGTAGCATCAGTTTGGCGCCATCTGTGGGAACGACTAATCTCCAAGTGCTTTATTCGCAAAATTTATTCTCTTTCTCACCGGAGAACCATGGCCCCAAATCTCCGACCAAGATAGAACGCTCAAAACCCACAAAGCTCTCAACGTATGCCACCTGTTCCACGAGCAAGAGGGCCGACGGTTGATCCTATGCAATAAGAGATTGAATCAATCAAACAACACAACGAACTGGTACAGGAACAGCTGCTTGCCATATCTAGAACTCTGGAAATGCTTACACAAAATCAAAGGACGAGTCCTCCTGATCCGCCGGTCAATGTCGCTGAAAAAACACAACCCCACATTATCACTGAGAATAAAGAGCCCTATGAGCAGGCTCCGAATAACCAGCCTGGGCACCCCCAGGGTGTTGCTCACGTTGGTAGAGATCCACAGCCATCAGCAGCCCCAGGCTGGGGAACAACAGCCTTCATCCCTGACGTCCACTATAGAAGCACTATTAGAGCCCCAACTCCAAGAGCTTCAGGAGCACATCCGGCACGACAAGAGCCTCAGCCCCAAGCAGCACCAATCCCATCAGCTCAGAACCCTCTTCCGTTTGTGGGCCACGCTCAGCCTGACTACACTGAAACCGAGGCTATAAGGCTAGGTTCACAAGAAGTCCGGCTTAGAGACCCGCGGAGGGTCGAAGAAATTGCAGAATCTATGGACCGAACAGTAGCTTTGAGAGGTGTCCAGAACCCTCTAGAGCAGGATGAGTTAGCCAGGCTGCTCGGAAGATTTGCCACCCCATTCATTCCTGCCATCATGTCAGAAGAAAGGCCAAGGAAGTTCATGGTGCCGAAGTTCACCCTGTATGATTGGACCGGAGACCCAAGAGATCATCTATCGCACTACCAGCATACGATGGCCCTCCACGGGGCCTCTGATACTTTTATGTGCCGAACTTTCATTACCAGCTTGAAAGGAACTGCTCTAAAATGGTTCCACCACCTCCCACTGAACTCAATTACCGGCTTCTATGAGCTCGATAGGCAATTCTTGGACAGGTTCATGACCAGCAGAAGGCTCAAAAGGGGACCAGAATTCCTTGCTAAATGTCAAGCAGACTAAGGAAGAGTCCCTCAGAGCTTACATTGCGTGCTTTAACACCGAACTCACAGAAATCACCGACTGCAGCCCAAGTTTCCTTGTAGCTGCCTTAACTTCTGGTCTTGCTCACGGTGGCTTTAGAGATTGCTTGACAAAGAGTCCCCCTGCCGACATGGCGGCATTAATGGACCAGGCCAGGAAGTACATCAATTTGGAAGAAGCTAACCGCACGTCCCAAAAATGCAAAGAGCAGAACCAGAGGGACAATCCGAAGAGGGAGGATCATAAGAAGGACGACCACAGAAGAGACCCTAGCAAGAAGAGAGCCAGGAGTCCAGAAAAGAAAACGGCACCCAAGGTTGTTTACAATTACGGACCAAGGGAGTTTACTAATTTTACCCCTTTGAACATTACACTGAATCAGGTACTTCGGCAGATCCGAGATCGGGAAAACCTGAGATGGCCAGAACCCATCAAAGGAGATCCCAACCTTTGGGACCCAGGTAAATATTGTAATTTCCACAAAGATCATGGGCATACGACTAACTCATGCAGTTCCCTTTGATATGAGATTGAGCAACATCATAAAGAAAGGACATCTCCGAGAGTTCATTAAGCAGGACGGGAGGCAGAATCCCCATGAAGACAAGCCTTAGCAGCGGACAGAGCAGAGGCTTGAGCAAAGACAAGAGCAGAGGGAAGTACGAAATGAGCCTCAAAGGCAGAACAACCATTTCATTTATGTCCTCCATGCGGACTCCCCTATTATAGGAATGTCCAACAGAGCAAGAAAGAGGTATGCTCGGGAGGCCAGGGCCACCCCAGACGTATTGCAGATCACCAACGTTGAAAAAAGGCTCAAACCAGAACTGGAGATCCAGTTCACAGAACAAGATCTAGCAGGGGTACACTGCCCTCACAGTGATGCCCTCGTCATCACTCTCAAGATTGCCAACTTCGAAATCAGAAGAGTTCTGGTTGACACTGGCAGCTCTATCAATATACTATTCTACGAGCCACTCAAATAGATGAGGATGGACCACAACAGCATCAAGCCTACCACTGCCGTAATGGCAGCGTTTGATGGTAATCTCAGTACCCCATTTGTCACGACCCGAAACCCACCTTGTGCGGATCCCGAATCGTGACCGCCGCCCTTCGACCGAGGCCTTAGGGCAAGGCGAAACATAAGCAACGGTATCGAATAGATGTGCGACACGTGGTTGCGGAAGCGTGAAAAACTTTTTCTTTTCTTTTCTTATTTAAAAAAATTTGCACATCCGTCCGGTACTGCCGCTCTTTGCATTGCGGTACTCATGATCATACATTCAGAGCGTAAATACATTCTAAAGTTTTATACACAATACATATTCGTTTGTTCTTCAAAACTTAACTACATAATATACACAACCAAAAACGACTAACTACTAGTCCGAGTGCTTTTCCACATCCGCTAGTCCTGCAATAACTTCCTACGCCCTTTCACAAAATGAGCATAGATTATACACTTTCTTGATCAAAGTCAGAGCTTGCCTCCTGACACCTGAAAGGGGGGTCCGAACAAAGTCCGGGTAAGCTAATCTAAGCTTGTGAGTAATTCGGGCATTTGTCATGGGGTTTCAACTGGCAGTGGTTTAGCACATGAAAGTTTATAAAATACTCACTACCAATTGTTCGTATGCTCAGAATACAGAATATATGCATTCTTCATAAAGATAGCTTTGAACATTTAAAGTATTCAAGCTAAATACACATTTCTTCAATAGAGTATATGCATTTTAAAACATGCATAATCGAAAGAGGTAAAACCTACTTTCATGTTTAATAGTATGATTTCAAATGATAGCTTAAAAACATTTATAGTTAATAAGCTAAATACACATTTCTTCAATGGAATCTATGCATTTCAAGCATATAAACGTACATAATAAAATGGGGGTAAAAACCTGCTTCCATTTTAAAAGTGTTTGTCATCTTTTCTCTTTGGTTAGGTGGAATCTGTTTCGAACCAGACTCCCATCTTACTGCAATGCTACAATGGGAGATATCTCACTGCCTGGGGGATTAGATCCTTCTACCGGGCATTTACTGTTGAATCCCGAAGGATTTCAACCTTCATGGGGTGCTTATGCACATTTGGATGCCTTTTTAACGAGCATCAAAATACTGCTTCTTCAATAAATGTTTTTTGTTTAAAAACATTTACAATATGACTTCTTCAAACATATGCATTTATAGCATTTGAAATATGACTTCTTCAATAGATGCTTTATAAGCATTTTAAATATGACTTCTGAACAAGAACTTCAGAATATGTAGACATGTCAACTACTTTTAGAGAAGACAGTGATAGAAATTATTCATTGAGCATGTCATATCAAGATTTATAAGAGCAAAATGAATCACGAGATATTTGAATTTAATATTCAATACTTCAACTCTTTTGGAAGTTAAAACTTCTTCAAATCCGTGGAGTTAAATCTC
Source organism: Nyssa sinensis (assembly GCA_008638375.1). Taxonomy (NCBI): domain Eukaryota; kingdom Viridiplantae; phylum Streptophyta; class Magnoliopsida; order Cornales; family Nyssaceae; genus Nyssa; species Nyssa sinensis. The sequence continues at coordinate 30,184,780 of CM018032.1, forward strand.
CACTTCAAATGCAGGGTTACTCACCTTATACTCCAAGCTCGGCGTTTACTGTGATGCCTTCCTTTTTCCTTTTGTAGTTCCTAGAACAATTCATAAATAACAGTCTCATTAACTTCACATCTACTGCAATAACACCTGTTGATGCTACTTAGTTCGTATTAGATCCTAACACGATTTCATAATTTCATATGTACTTAATTGACTCGTATTTTTAACCTATAACACAATTTAATGTGTTAGGAATTAACTTCATTTTAGCTATACTCTCCTGGTAGCTCCATTAACTTTAAGTTAATTTATTTACTTCATATGTTCTCGTGTCACGTCTTCTCCTATGTCCTTTCAAATGTGTACCGTACCATTTAGTTGGTACTTCGAGCAGTGTACTAATTTATAGCCACTGGACTTATGCTATTCATCAAATTTTATGTCTTTTTATTAGACATTTCTTTTTGGTCGAATAGACCCTACCATTGAGTCCGGAACATTGGAGAAAGTCAGTTTAGGCTTTCCTAAAATTTAATTCCGACTTTTGTATGTCAAAGGGCAAAATAGTCATTTACCCAATTACGTGCCGTATTTTTCCGTGCTTCGTTTCATGTTGTGGATCTCACCATTGGACTCAGAAGGTCCGAAATAGTAAGAACACACTAATAACTTGTTACTTGCGGACAAGGGGTATTTTGGTCATTTTATCCCTTTACATATCTTTAATTTTCGGAGTTCCATTTCATGAAACGGACCCCGCCATTGGATTTAGAATGTCCAAAATAGTCAGAATCCAATATTGGTTTACTTTATTTGGACTTCATTTACTCTATTTATGGCCTAAGGGTATTTTTGGAATTTCTTTTATTTAAATATTATTAAGTTATTATTAATTAAATTTCAGCCGGGCCATAGTAGAATTTCCCAAAAGTTTTGGGGTCAAATTCCAATTTTGAACTCTTCCGGTTTGAACCAGTGGGTTCAGTTTCAATTTAACTGAACCGGTCCGGTTCTCCTTGAACCAATCCGGTTCAACACCTCATGCTGACGTCATCATGACGTCAGCCCTGATATTTTAAATCTTTACAACATAACCAAAACGTCACCGTTCTCTTAATGCGGTGGACTTGCCCTTTCTTGACACGTGTCCCGAGTTAACTCGGGTGACTCGATTCAACAGCGAGTCGACCCGTCGTCTTCCTCCTTCGTTACCCACTGTAACCCTAATTTCCGAAGCTTGAAAGCTTCATTTTCGAGCTAATCTATTCACCTAAATTCTTCTGTTTTTACACTCATCCATCTCTAGAACATTTCCCAAGAGATTGGCATTCATCTAAGGTTTTAAAACCAGTTCATGAGTTCGGTTTAACTTTTGATAGCCGAACCTGTAACTACACGTTAAATCCTCATTCCATCACTATTTTTGATGAGGTTTGGCCCTGTGTGATCCTTATGACATGGGGATTACATACCCATTCTCAAAACTGAGTTTAAAAGTGTAAAACCGAATTTGGGTTCCACGACTTAAACCTGCAACTAATATTTTAGGTTTCATTTCTTGAGTTTTTGGATCGCGGTCTACCATTTTTAAGACCTTGGGATGATCTAGAACAGGTCCTAATACTCGGATTTGGATTTGGTTTCTCTTATTTCAGACCTGCACCAGAATTTTCTGATTATTGTTCCAACTGAAACTTGACTTTTCTCAGTCGATTCTTGATCATTTCTTGTAATTTCTTTTGTAGTTTACAGCTTATATTATGCAGAATAAACCCCTACTATTACATGCTTTAAATTTGTACACAATTTAAGCAATTTCCAAACGAAATCTTACCTGTTCAAGTTGCTTACAGTTTCCCACTTTTCTCCTACTTCAGTTCCTATCCTTCAATTTCTTGCTACTGCTTGCACACGTCTCCTCTTCCATTACAAGTTCTCTTTTCCTTTTATTTCCCCTTCATTTACTCATGCAATCGGTGGCCTTGCCACCTGTTGGTATCCGAATTTGCATGGCACACAGCCATGGCTGCCACCTCCCTTCTCATCATTATTTTTCACAAGCAGCTCACATGGGAGAGGCATGGAGAGCAGTGCCCACCGTCTCCCTCTCTTCTCAATTGTATTATATTAAATACAATTTCATTCTTTTGTTTGTAAGTATATATATATATATATATATATATATTACACCCAACTTTATATTCCTATATAAATAGGTATATATATATATGTCTTATATAATCATATTATATATATAATATGTCTTTATATGAATTTGAATAGTCACTTATTAATTTAACATGCATATTTATGTATGCATATACATCAATATCTATATTTCACAATATAAATATATTTATATATTTATATATCCATGTTCATACTTTGATAATCTACCCGACGTAGCAATCTATTTTTGTCACGTCTCAATTCGAGGTTGGCTTCCAAAATGAAAGTGTACAGTCTCAATGGGATTAATAGAAACAAGTTGGTGATTGAAAACCAACCTTGTTACTTCAGGTTTCAATCACTGGTTAATATTTAGTGACTTGCTAATTCTTCATCAGGTCGGGGTGTTACATCAACACTTGGAATACAATGATTAGAACATTTAAAACATGAGCTTCACAGTATCAAATCACGATGTACAGGAGTATTTAAAACATAGAAAAATAAAGGAATTTAATTTTTTTTAGAGAGGCATTTAATAAAATTTTTCATTTAACGTAAACATGCTGGAACATAAACTTACAGAAGGTCAACAATATAACAGGCTAACTTGCATATCACAATAGAGTTTTCAAAAAAGAAGCAGTAATACTTGAATCAGGAATTATAAAAATACGAAATTTGAATTTAAAATACTTCAAGAATTTGAACTCGTAATACTTCAGAAATTTTGAACTTAAACTTCTTCAGAATCCATGGAGTTAAATCTCCATTTCAAAGTACAAGATTACTCATCTTGTTCTCTCGGGTCAACACTATTGATGGGTTTTCCCTTTTCCTTTGTGATTCTTAAAAATCCAATTCATCAAGACTTCAATTAATTCCTCATTCACTTCAAATCATCCCTAAATTGATGCTCTTCATTAAATTTTTAGACCCGACGTATCCTAATTTCCTAGGATTGGTTTTACCCCTTTTTAATCGGCTTACCTGTGGTAATTAAATAAATTTTTATTTTTCATGTGACTTATTTTTTAGTACTTATTTTGGTATTATGGACCTCACCGTTGGGTCCAGAACATCGAAGAAAGTCAATTTAGACCCTCTTGGCTTTTCATTTGGTTTTGGGCATATTAGGGGTAATTTGGTAACTGATACTTTTACGTGTCTTAATTTTTTGGGACTTAATTTTACCAATCAGACTCCACCATTGAGTCTAGAATGCCCTAATTAGTAAAAATATACTATTTATTTATTTTATTCGGACTTCGTTTGACTTATTTAGTGTCTAAGGGTAAAATGATCATTTTACCCAATTAATAAAATAATAAAATAATTTTTTTTCCAGGGGCTTATTTGAATAAATTTTTCAAATCTTGGGCCAAAACAGAATTATTCAAAAGTTTGGGGCCAAACCATAAATTATAAAAGTTCTCATTTTATTTATTTTATTTAAATCCTTGAACCAAAGGGTTCAAGGGTAAAAACCCTAGACTGGTCCAACCTTCACTTGAACCAGCCGGTTCAGGTTTCCTCATAGAACCGGAATTAGATATCCCACCTAATCCCCTTATCCATGGTTTGGTTATCCCATATTCCTATTTCAATTTCTTATGGCTGTAACCAAATAGCCCCAAATCAATTTAAAATCAAAACCCTTTCCCCACAAAACGGTGCCGTACACCACAACCCATTCGCGTGCAGTCGGGTGGGTCTGACCCGACCCAATCTTCTCGACCCGACCCGTCAGTCAAATAAGTTCGTCTTCTTCACGTGACTTTCCAGTGCCGGTGACGGTTTCCGGAGAGCTTTTCATGCTTAAAAAAATATGGAGAAACCCGACTTTGGGCAACCCGACGGTCGTCAAACAGCCATTTCTAGTGGCTGCTCCAGCGAAAAACCCAGTTTTTGACATATCTTATATCAAAACGAATCTAGAAACCTCAATAATTCATTTGGCTTTGTTTTTAGCTTCAAACAAGGCACTTTTCTTCCACCTATCATTTTCGGCCACCTTTCTCTCTCTACATTTCCTCCCTCATTTCTCCACTAAAAAACAACCTCCCGTTTCTTCCTAAATTCATCATTTTTCCTACTCATTTAAACCCTATGGTTCTTTGGGCATTTAGTATCAGTTTTCTAAAAAGCCAGTAAACACAAAAAAAAAAAAAAAATACAGAGGAGAAAATGGAAGAAAAGTTTACCTCTTTTCGCCTCTGATCTCCTTCCTTCCTCTTCTTCTTCTCTTCCTCACTCACAATAGCTTTGTCTCTCTCTCTCTCTCTCTGTGTATATTTTTGGAACAGCCGAATGGTTTTTGTGTGTGTGTGTGTGTGTGTGTGTATATATTCAAGTCAGCTTTTCACCGCCTGCTTTGTACTTGTCACGCCCCGAATTTCCACAAACTCGAGGAGTAAGTGAAATGAAAAGAGAAAAGTAAACGAAAGGTCTTTAGGTTGGATAATTTGATCGTTCATTCATTTTCCTACATTTTCCCCACAATTAGGAATGAAAATTTATTAATTAAACCCACCCATGATGAGTCTCTAAAATGGTCCCAAATCATCCCTAAAAATGCCTTGGAATGATGGCCCAAACGGGCCCTAAAATGCCCTAAGGCATGGTCCAAGATTGGGTCAAGAAGTCCACCAAAAACTATCTAAGGAAGGGGCCAAACATAGCCCATGTGAGTGGCCAAACATGGCCCAAAAAGGTTACCAAAAATAGTCCAAAATGGTGGCCAAACATGGCCCATGTGAATGGCCAAACATGGCCCCAAAAAAGTTACCAAAAATAGTCCAAAATGGTGGCCAAACATGGCCCAATATGGTACCCAAACATAGTCCAAATAGGTGCCTAAACATGGTTCAAAATGTGGCCAAAGAACAGGTGTCGGGGAGGTATCAAGCTGGCCAAGGCATGGCTGGGCAGCAGGTAGGCCACTCATGGCCATGGGCGCGCAAGGCCCGCATGCACGCGCGCGCAGGTGGGGGTGGCATGGGCATACGCGCTAGGGGGCAAGGCAGCTAGCGCGCGCGCTCGGGCGTACCCGTGGGGGCCTCGCTGCGACTTGGGCTATTTCTTACACTGTTTTACTGTACCGATTGCAAGCTAATTTTTCTGTTTCTGCATTTTTACTATTCATGGCTGCGAGCAAATTTCTCTATTTTCAATATTTTTTTCCAAGTTTTTCAAGCCACTTTTCTTCCATTTTTAGCCCATTTCCCCAAGGTTTCTAACCCTCCATTTTGAGCACCTTTCTCACCTAATTTAAAGGTGTTATACACACTTAACCAATTCTTTAATTTTCTCAAAATTTTTACATAACCTCATTTGTTTTCTAAGTCTTTTTCCCACCTAATATACATGATACATTTTACAATTATGTGTTTGCACATTCCATCCTCACTCGATGGCCACAAGCTCATTAAATTTAAATATACATCATTTAAATATATACAATTCATCACACCTACACATATGCTTGAACTTTAAAGGTCACATCATCATAATCATTACAACATATAAGGTCTTTTCCATTCTTTTTATAATGCACAAATCTTCTACAACATCATTTCATATGGTTTAGAGCTTATGCCCTTGTACAACATCAAAATATGTCCCAAGGGCCAAAAATCCTCCATGGTTCACCTCCCCCTTCATCCTTCAAGACTTCATCAAGTCTTCAAGTACTGAGAGCCTCATCTGTAATATGATATCCCATGAATGGGTCAGCTCAACTGCTAGTATAACACAATGCTAATGCTAGGAACAAATTTAAGGCATGGCATGTGCGAGTGTACATTTTAAAGCTATGCATACCCCCATCCATTCATCAATGCAATGCAAAGGTGATATGCATGACACACACATGCAAACTCTATGCCACACCCATGTCTCGTTTACGGATCGCTCCCGATGGATCAGAGTACCAACACCCGTTTACGGATTGCTCCCGTTGGATCTGGGTACCAATGCAATGGCCAATTTTGAGTTTTTCACCACAGGATCTACACCATCATAATGCATAGCACCAAGTGCTCAACCCACACCATGTTTCCAAGGAATCACAATATGCCAAAATGCCATGATTTCATTCTTATGCAATTCAATGAAACATTCCTTCAACACATGGAGCATGACTTAAAAATATGCCTCTTTCATAAAGTAAAGCATAACTTCAAATTCACAACACTTTGTTTACATGAATGTAAGTCACAATTCAATGAATTAAGTATATGACCAAGTCTCATGTTCATCACTTTCACAATTCCTCAAAGGAAATACAAATACATAAACTACCAACTCATGGAATAATTCATAACTCTCAAACCACAAGAGTTTCTCTACATGAACATAAGCTAAAATACAATGAATCAAACATACCAACAAGTTACATGTTCATCACTTTACCAAGTTTCCAAAGAATAATAAAGAACACACAAGTACATAAACAATCAACTCTAGGTTTCCAAAGCAACTACCACCTAAATGATTTCCTAACATCAAGTAAACACCAAAATCATTCAATCAACACATAGAAAGGCAAGAAAACTCAAATCTATTCCTAACTTAGCAAGGTATCATACCTAGAATGGTTTTTCTCAAACCAAGGAAGTTGTGTTCGCTGCACAGCCGAATTGATTGGTGAGAATATAGGTCTTGATGAGAGGAAAAACTTCTTAGAAGGAAGCCTTGCAAGAATCTTAGCCTAGGAGTGTGTTTTGGTGGCTTGAAGCTTGGAGAACCTAGGGCTTTTTCTTCATTTTTCTCCATGCACGACTTCTGCTTCTTCTCCAGACCAATTCTGATTTTTCTATCTCTAAATTTTTGTATTTATAGTGGAGGGGCAAAGTTGCAAAATGACTCTTTTGCCCTTAATGAATCCGGGACCCCATTACACTACAACCCGTCCCGAAACGCCTCAATTTGACATTTTGCTTTAACCAAAGTTCTTAAAATTATTTTAAATGAAAATTTTCAAAAAATAAATTTTTGCGTGTGGCCGGGTTTGGCCGAATCCACCCCGGGCTACCCGGATTGCCCTTTTGGTCTAATTTCTGAAACTGTCTCCGAACAAGTTCAAATTTTTATAAAAGATGTATTTTGATATTCTAAGCATATTTCTCTTCTATTACACACTCAAAATATGCTTCTAAATATGACTTACGTCTAAATGTGCATGTATAGTGCTCTACCAACAAACAGTGTATAAATAGTGCCCTACTGGCAAAAACGAAGAAATTACCCTCAATTTTCAGGTCTCTACAGTACTACCCCTCTAGATCACACGTACACGCATATCTACTTTTATATTTCTTGGGGCCATGCTGCTCAGCAGCTTTTACACATACATATATATATATACACACATATATATATATATTATATGATTATTTTATTTTTTATTTTTATTTTTATTTTTATTTTTTGTTCTAGATTATTCTCTTTATGCACACACACACGCATATATATATATATATATCATATACAACATATATCACAAAATGGTTGGTAGCCCAAATGGTGTTTTTTTGGAACTTAAATGCTTCATTAGCTTTGGTCAAGGGTTCAAAACTCATCCATTGCTTTTTTGGCATTTTTGCTATGTTTTTGCCTTAAGGCTTTGTTTGGCAATCAAAAATACATATTTTGGTTTTTTACTTTTTATCTCTCTTTTTATTTCTCTTTTTGCGAAGCAGTTTCTTTTAGTAGTTTCCTACTCGGGTTGGTTTCGATATTCTAAGTTTCGCATCGTATCTATTTTTCTCACGGTTCCTGAGGCATGTTAATTTCTTAATTACAATATTCAAATTTTTCTCCAAACAATTAGATTAACATATTATTTGCTTCTTCATGTATTTTAAATTATTACTCATTCCTTCATGTATCGATTTTATAAGTCGTAGCCTTAGATTATTTTCCCGGAGTCGACCTTATTAATTAGGCTCTTGGAATTTTTGAAATCATCATTTGTTTCCCGATTAAATTTTTTTAATTATTTTATTAAGGGTCACTAATTAATAATTAATGACTTAACTATTATTTAATCGGGTCAAGGTGTTACAGCAGCAACTTGAAGGAGAGACTTATAAAAAGAGAGTGAGTAACTAAAGAGAGAGAAAATTGAGTTGGGGCTCAAAACAGGTATGGTTTCAACCACCTTTAGTCTCGGTCAGTTTTTGTGTTTATATTGATATAATTTGATGTTTTAAATTGACCCAAAGGGGCCTAGAAACCAATGCATGCAACAGGCCACTATTAATGGAGCTTCAAAATCTTGCCTATAAATCAAATTAAATAAAAATCATTTTTGTGATCGGGCATCAAAACTAGACCAAAAAAATATCACAAAGAAGCAAGAATCACACAGTTTGGCCCAAAAATAGGTATTTACTAGCAACTTGCAGGTCTAGGTCATAATTGGCTTATTCCATAATCGAGTGTTAAACTAACTTTTAAAACCATAAACATATAGCCCTCTATAAATCATGAAGAATAGGCTAAAAATGGACCAAAATGGTCCAGTAATGAGTGAGATATCTGAACTGATCGGAGAGTCAGAGTCTTGAAAAAATCCATCTATTCGATCGAATTTGGAGAGTGAAATTAGTCTTATAACTTACCCATAATGTTTTAGTTATGTTTGGGTGAAGAAACGGTCTAAAATAGGAAAAAAAACCGTGAAAAGAAAAAGTAAATTTTTATAGTTTTCGGTTGCTGGCGCCGGAGAAGGCGACTGGAACCCTCGCCAGAAAAATGAGGAAGAAAGTTACTATTTGGGTCGTGTATAGATCCAAAAAATCAAGGTAAATTTTTCATTCTTGCTGGTAGGGCACTATTGATGCACTGTTTGCTCGTAGGGCACTACACATGCATCATTTAGATATAAGTTATATTTAGAAACATATTTTGAGTATGCCATAGAATACAAATATGCTTAGAATGTTAAAATACACTTCTTGTGAGAATTTGAGCCTAATCGGAGATAGTTTGAAAAATAGACCATAAAGGGCATCCTGGGTGGACCCCTGCCGCACCCGCCCACAGGAGAAAATAATTTTTTTAAAAAAATATCATTTAAAATAATTTCAAGAACTTTGGTTAAAATAGAATGTCTAATTGAGGCGTTTCGGGATGGGTTGTAATGTAATGGGGTCCCAAACTCATTAAGGGCAAAAGGGTCTTTTCATCCCTTAACCCTTTTACTTTAAATAGGACCCTTTAGTGTTAAAATTATAGAATATTGGTTTGAGAAAATATAGCAGGTCATGCATGGAGGAAAAGGTGAAGAAAACCTAAGTTTTTCCAACTTTCTACCTTCCAAAATTTTGTGGATTAAAAGAGTTGTTAGGTGTGTAAAATGCCCATAAATGAATAGGAAGAGTGGCAAAAAGTGGGAGTTAAAAACCATGAGGAAGTAGGTTAAAAATTAGAAAAATCAACTTGTAGCACTTTGGAAAAAAATTAGAAAATGAGGAAAACAACTTGCAGCAAATACACTGTTACTACAGTAGCACAGCCCGGCCCACGCACCCCACCCCTACCATGCCTGCTCGGGCGTGCACATGTGTGCCACCGCCTGCGCCTGCAGGCCCCATGTGCACCCAGCCTCCTTGCCCCCCTTGCCATAGCCCTTGGACACTTGCCTTGGGTTATGTTTGGCCAACCCCTAGGCCATGTTGGTCAACCACCTTGGGCTATATTTGGCCACCTTTTTGGGCCATATTTGGCCACCTTTATTGTCACGAACCGAAACCCACCCTATGCGGATCTCGTGTTGCGGGGCCGGCCCAAAGGCCGTCCCTACTTTTTCCATTCTTTTACCAATGATAACAGTAAATAATATAAACATGACAATAAAGTGCAGAAGCTTTAGTACAATTATTGTTCAAAGACTAAACTTAAACTAACAATATACTAATCATAAACCACTCTTAGGTGGTGAGTACATGGGAGAGACTCTATTAACTTCTATCATGCTCCTTATCTATCTCCTTAAGCACCTGAACTCTTACTGTGGGTCTGTAGCATTTTCACCTGAAAAATACAATGAATGGGATGAGCTAACAAAGCTCAGTAAGTAGAAGCCTATCCCCAATACGGGTGGGGATGACATAGATGAATACAAGTTAAGGTAACATGATAGCTAGTCATGATAACGATTTCAGTCAACTGTAAAATGCCACAATGGCCAATGAATAATAAAGTCCAATAACCTGTGAGAGTGGTAGTGTAACATGGATATGGATAACACTTAACAATCATAATCAACATGGAAACTGCCTTAATAAAACGGTCACAATCAAGTCAAATCAATAATGAACAATCAACATAGAATTATTCATAGGGAAACAAAAACATCCTATGAATCCAATAAACATCAGCATTACAAGCAACATGAATGATGCATTTATTATGTTCAGGGTTTGGCAGACCCTCGGTCTTTTGGGGCCCAGCATACCCCCCATTTACATGAATGCATATAAAATGCCCATTAAACTCACTGCGTAAAAACGCCATCTTTGCCATGTATCCATTTGACTTGTAGGTCCCAGTCAATCAAATAGCATCAGATGAGTAATATGACTAAGCACAAAACTCAGCACTTAACATTGATTAGGATTTTATAGTATTCTATATGAATGTACAAAACATAGAACATCATAACATAAGCATACAGTAAATAGACATCAATGTAATGAATCAGTCATGAGACATCAACCAATAGGCATCCACCAAGCAGAACAATATCCATGGTGGGAACAATGACAGTGAATACATATATGAGTACAAGGTTGGCAATAATGGAAAGATCGTGGCTTGGAACCATATATCAAAGATAGGAATTTACTTACCTTATCAGTGTCCTAGTATCCCGTGACTTTCTCCTTTCCTTTTGACTTGCCTATACATCAATAAACACGTTTTAGCTTTCATGTCATTTATCAATTTTATGCCTCGCTACTCTAAATATCTCTTTTACTAATTTATGTTTTACGGTTTCCATTTTGAACTTAATTTACCCAAGGGTAAAATGGTCATTTACGTATCTCTACTTTTGGGGTTCTATTTTCACAATTTTGGACTTCACCGTTAAGGCCAGTAAATTTGAAATAATAAAAATCTACTATTTATTTAACTAAATCGGAGTCTGTTTGACTCACCTTCGACGTAGGGGCATTTTGGTCATTTTGGCATTCTACGGGTATTTTATTTTTTGGGACTCCGTCTCTTGAAACGAACCTCACCATTAAATCTAAAAGGTCCAAAACAGTAAGTTTTCATTATTTATTTGACTAATTTACTCGTCGGGATTAAATTTGAAATTTATTAATTTAAACCACTTATTTAAATTAATTAGTGTAGCTAATACATATAGTATTTGAGCCAAACAGACCATATGTGCCTTGGTGGCACAGTGGGCTAAGCTTCTCACCCTTTTCCCCTTAGTCACAGGTTCAATTCACTGCCCAAACAAATTTTTACAATTCAAATTTTTACAATTCTGTTTTCTATTTTTTCCATTTCCTGTTTACTTTCAAGCCAATCATTGGATAGCTTTTCCTATTCAACCAAACACCTCCCAAACTCAAATTTGAAATTTTACCCATAAACTAACAGTGTTGGGCAGCCATCTGAATGAGTGGGTCGAGTCGGACCCGACCCGGTTTGGCCTAAATTAAAGATCAAAAATCCCAGCCGCAACGCATGCTCTGTTTTTTTTTTTTTTGTTTCTTTCCTATAAGTTCCGTTTTACCTCTCGTTTCTAGATTGTTTTTATTAATTCAAATTGCAATACATCCCAATTTACATGCTTAATAAGATTCTAAAATAAGATTGATCATTCATGCTTAAAATTTAAAAAAAAAAAAAAAAAAAAAACACAGAAGTTGATCCATCTCACCGTTCCAAACATGCGCACAGTGCTCTGCCCCTAAGATACTCCAAATGCTCAATAATACCCAATCACCTGTGAGCTCGTCCACATCATCGCTCAACCTCTCCCTCAACATCTTGCAAAGAAAACGAAGACGATGACCCATTCTTCAACTCTTAAGAGCTTATAATCATTCGCGTTTTGATCAAAACCAACCCTGAGAACGACTTTGAAGCAAGCGGCACAAAACTGAGACAACCCCACCCATTACAAGAACCCGGAATTTTAAAAGAATAACACTTGGGTTGTTCTTGGTTCTGATCAATTGTTTCAAAAGAAATTTGACGAAATCTGGGCTGTGTCGTCGGTGGTGTGGAGATTGGTTCACCGATCTGATCGAAACGACAGTCGTCTAGTTGGGCATTCGGCCATTGATCTGGCATTCGATGGTGCAGCTGAGGCTTATAGTCTCAAATCTGGTCTGTTGGTGGTGTCTACGGTGTAAAACTAATAGGGTCTGTTGATGGTGGTCTGTTGCAGAGGCACGATGCAGGGACTGTTGGGGGTCTGTTGACGGTGCATGGTGCAGGTGGGGGTGGATTTTTTATAGCGGTGGTGGCTGTCACAATTGGTGGTGAATCTAGAGAGAGCCAGAGAAAACTCTCTCTCTCTCTCTCCCTGTTACTCTCTCTCTTTAATCTCTCTATTCCGCACCCCCTTCAACAGCCTCAATGTTTTTTCTTTCTTCTCTCTTTCTCTCTGATTGTAACCCCCTCCCCTTTTCACGCCCATCACCTCTCTCTCATTCAAATCTTATTTCAACTTATCTCTTTTCCTTTTCCTATCTTCTCCGTTTCCAAACCCCTTTATCTGCTTAATCTCCCTTTGTTTCTTTTTGTGAATTTAAACTCCTAGATTCAGTTATGCCCCTCCCTTATCTAAGTCTTGGTGCATATATATATATATATATATATATATATATATATATATATATACACACACACACACATATAGATGACGGCCCACTATATATACATATATATATATATAAATGTATATAAATGTGACTATATATACACATATAAATAATTTATTTTATTTTATTCTAATTTTAAATTTTAAATTTATTTATTTATCTATTTTATTTTTCCTTTTTCTTTTATTTTTATTTCATTTGTATTTTTATTTATTTATTATTATCATTTTTTCTATATAACCTTTTTTTTTTCTTTTATCACTATTCGTTTGCCCTGGCTTGTTCGAGCTTCGCTCGGTATCCTCCGTACATTCGAAACAATTTTAAATTTCACAACCTTCCATTCCCTCATGACATAAAGCCCTATCGACTCGGGTTTACTCGGGTTTACCGGATTTGCCTGATTATAATTTGGGTCAGGGTATTACATTTTACTCCCCTTAAATTGAGTTTTGTCCCCAAAAACTCGAATGTTCATAGTAGTTTCCCTTTTTAATCTGTCTCTTGGACTTATCTCTAGCATTCAAACTCTATATTTTCAAGCGAGAAGATTTCTTTATACGGAATTCGCAGTTCTTTTGTATTTCTCTTTCTTTTAATTCCATAGTGAATTTGAAAATCAAGGGTTTGACCTTTTAACTTCCTCGAGACTTTTAATTCATTGTCTTTAAATTTTAGTATTAACATTATAGTTGGAAGTTTGTTACTTCCATTACTCACCCCGAGTCATCTTTTCAGCTACTCGACTATTTCTCCTTATTACCAGTATCTTGACTAGTTCCACGTCTAGTCATTATATTCATCTCATTTGGTATTAAGTCGTGATTATCTTACTGTTCATGGTCTCTCAACCTCTATTGACATCGTATAACGTATCATGTGCCGGGTAAAGGTATCTAGTACCTTGATCTTTTTTTTTCAATCTGTTCCTTTGGTAGTGGTCATAGGAAGTCAACGGTGTAACTAGACTATACCACTTCTATCGTTTAAAGTGTTTTGAATTTCTCATTCAAGTGCTTTAAGTTTTACTAAGGACAGAGTATCATGTTTCCCTTCATTTCCATGAGCATCTTTTGGTTCGTGTTGGGACGGTTTACTCATATTCTATTTGCATTACAATATTTATTCTCTGCCCAGTTGTCCTCAAATTTACTCTTTTTTTTTTATTTGTGATTCTCAATCACATGTTCATTTCTTGAGAATTTATCAATCCTCTTTTCATTTCATTTTGTATTATTCATTGGCATTCTTGCTTTTGTTTTCAAATTCATGTTTATCCCTTTTATGATTTAGATAGGTTGAGGAAATCAATTCCTTTATTTTTTTTCGTTATAGACTAGTGCATTTTACAATTGCTCTTTTCATAGGTTTTGATTCCTCATCCCCTCATAGATTAAAGTATGGTACATATACTTAAAAAAATTTTAAGGTAGTCTTTTACCCCAGTCACTGATTCTTCATATTACAGTCTACTTAGAAAGTGTTATTATGGTGTTATCATATTTGGTTTACCTTGAATTTTCCACATCATTTTGTCAGTTCAAATCCTAGAGTCTTATGACTTTTTACTTTATAACTATTATTTTGGTTTTACATACCTTTGCTCAGAAAGGTTGTTCAAATGTCTTATGCTCGTCATTAGGTTCGGTTTTTCATCATATGTAACATTTTTTTTTCAAATTTGTTCTTTCAAGTACTTATTCAACCGTATAGGGAATTCTTTGTATAGTCTGTGACTTCATCATCTTTCAAGATTGTTCACATCAACTAGCCATCCCATCATTTTATCGTTATATTTGACATTCAAAGGTTATCACGATTATATCAAGTCTTTCCCATCATGGAAATTCTCTACTTCCTTAGTTTCACAATGCAGTTATTCTTACTTTCTACCTTAATCTCAATTGTTCTCGTAACCTAAAGAATTAGGTATCACTTAAGCACAGTCGTTGTCCTCACCAGTTTTTCTAGGCATTATGCTATAATTTTCGTCTCTTTAATTGTCAGATTGCGTTAACCCCCAAAAGTCATTCAGAATCATCTATCATTTACTAGAACGATTAAAGTCTAAGAGATTTTATGGCAATTGAAATGCAATTTTGAAAATTCAAGAAACATACCCAGAATGCCAAACAAGGCATAAGAAGAGAAAAAGAGAGAAAATAAGTCCAAAAGTGTTGGCCAAAAGACTTGAACCCAAGACCAAAAAAGGAGGGAGAAACTTATACCAAAAAGAATAGCCAACTTGGCTTAGTACTTTTGTGCTATATATCTTACAAGATATATATATATATATAAGCTACATAAACTTCAAGTTTTCATGTTCAAGGGCTGAGGTGTCAACACTCCATTGGGCTCTCACATGGACCAATTAAATTTCATGTAAATTTAAAATATATAAATATATATATATGAGCTGTATATATAAATATATTATGTGTATATTATAAGTGAAAAAGAAACAAAAAAAAGAAAATAGAACAGTGTATGTATTGTGTGCAGGTAGAGAGAGAGAGAGAGAGACTTGTTGAGAGAAAAAGTGAAGAAAAAGAAGAAGAAGAAGAAGTAGAAACTAGAAGCAATGACGAAGATAGAGAAGCACTAGAGAGAGAAGGAAAAGCTACGAGAGATAAATTTTCTCTCTTTAGAAAAATTAAATTCTAAGTTTGTTTATGGCCTATAATATGCATGCATGTATTTTATATTGTTGAAGGAAGAAAATAGAAGAAGAGTGGTGAGTTTGGAAGCTTGAAAACCCTAAAAACCCTAAGACCCAAAAATATGAAAAAGTAGTTTTTTGAAACAAACTTGATTAAAGCTTCAAACAAATTACATAGCTCAAAAGAGCATTAAAATTGGAACATGCAACAACTTGAATCGCTAAAAATGGTTAAGGAATCATTGAGAAACATTGAGTTTCAATTTAGAGAGGAAAAAATTAAATGAACGTGTAGAGGCTTGATTTGTTGTGTTTTAGGAACGGGAAAGTATTCCCTAGGGTTCCAAAAACATGTAGGAAGAATTTGGGGCAAAAAGAGTAGCTAAAAAGATACGAAATAGGAAATGTATAGCTCGCTGAAAAATCGGGGGTCGCCGAAGCAGCGGCTGTAACCCCCTATTTTGTGATGGTAGACAATCAAGAAATGAATTGTAGAAATGGAATCCTCATAAAATTTAGGTTTGAACCACGTTGAACAGTGGTCAGAATTCAACCGGCGATCGTTGCTGGCGCCAGAGAAGACTACTGGAGCCCTCGCCGGGGAATTGGGGATAAAGGCATTGTACAGGTCGGGTCACGAGCTGGATCTCGGGTCGGGTCGAGTCCTGACCCACTGTTTAAATTGGAATTAAAAAATATATAAAATAGTAGGCTGACATTAGCATGACGTCAACATGATATAATGAACCGGACGGACCGGTTGGTTCAGCACTGTTTGGGGCTAGTTCACTTCAAATCCATCTAAACCAATTGGTTTTATTTAAATAGTTTTCAAAAATTATGTTTTGGCCCCCACTAGTTTCTGAAATTATAATTGGACCCCCAGAACCTTCTGTTAATTATAAATAACCCCAATAGTTTTGATTAATTACGGATTGCCCAAGAAATTAATTTAATATTAATTTTAAATCCTTTTAATTATATGAGAAACTACCAAAATGCCTCTAGGCTAAATAAAGGCCAATTAAAATAAAAGAATAATGCAACCCAAATATTTTTGGGCATTTCGGACTCAACGACAGAGTACAATTTGGGAAATTAAATCTCAAAAAATACAAATGGGCAAACTAGAATAATTCCAAATACGTCCTCATGATTAGTTAAGTGACCAATTGAATCCCGATGTTTATAAAAATACATACTGTAACATTTTGGGACATTCCGGACCCAATGGCTGGATCCGTTTTGTGAAACGAAGTCTCAGAGAAATAGACACGTGAAATATCAAAATTATCATTTTACCCTTGGTAATCCAAAAGCCAAATAAATGTCAAAGGTGACATATTCTGACTTTATTTGACATCCTGGACTAAACGGTAGAGTCCATTTTAGCAAACAAAGTACCAAAAAATATGACGCGTGAAACTGTAAAATTATGAAAATGGCCCTAGGCTTAATGTAAGTCACAAATAAGCTAATTAAGATCCAAAAAAGCCTAAATTGATTATATTCAATATTCTGAACTTGACGATGACGTCCCTTTGAGGAAAATAAGACTCAGTAACAAATTAAAAAATGACGAATACGTTCTTAGGACTTAATGAAGTTACTAGAAGTATAAAAATGAAATAAATAAGTCCACATAAATAATATAAACACAAAATGGACTCAAAATGGTGTCTGATTACATAAATCGCAAATGAAAAAATGTGGGACATTAAAAAGTGTAAATTACCAAATTGCCCTTATAGGGCCAAATAAGTTATAAGGCATCAGGAAACCCTAAATGGGAATTTAGAGACCCTTAATTGAATAGACTTAGTTCAAAAGAACTTAAAGCACTGAATAACAATGTTTAGGATTATGATGAATACTAATTCATTTATGCAATATATTTTTGATCCGTGATTATAGGATCACCCAAACGATGGATAATGGAAAGAAAGCTATGGGATACCTATTATGGTACCTGTATGGGAATACGTTGCTAAGAACCTAATGGAAGTAAACCTGAACTCTAATTTGTGGTATTTCCTTAGCCATGTCACACTTATATTTCTTCGATGCTGCCAATTTGTACTCTTATACATACCTAACATTTATTGATTCCATAATTTGACACTTGTTCTACCATGTGGATATGTTGAGAATTCAATTGCCAATATCTTGATGTGATTGCTTGCACATTTCTATACCTTAATTTGGATATTGGAAAACTGTTATGTTCCTCACTACTGAGAATTTGATATTCCACGTATATGTACATTCCTTGTGGAATTCTGTTGATCATGATATTATTATGAGTGCCGAGAGTCATGTCTGTCACGACGTCCATCCTGATTCTATAGATGCTAATATGGACCTATAGGTCGGTGATTGGGAATGATGCCCAACACTTAGTCCATAGAGGACATGGTATATGATAAGAGATCTAGTATTATTCAGGAACCCGATTGAGGGGTGAACTTGAATGAGTGCTTTTGAGGGTAGCTAAGCCCTTCTGATTGATAGCATCTATTCTGTTAGTATCTCATATCTTTTATTGAATCATAATATGATGATGCACTCATTGGTTATTGATAAGCTTTGCAAACATATCATTGGATTCAATTTGGCATCTTGTGATATCTTGTGATAGTTGGCAGCTGATTGTTGTATAGGTTAAATTCTTATTATTGACTTGCTAAACTATTTACATTGCCTTTTCCAAACTGCTTTGGGAGATGCCTTTTGGACCCACGGGTCATCTTTATTGATCTATTTTCCTTTGTGACTAGCTATTCTAATATATCATTTCGCTTTCCATTTAGTTGTATTCTGTTACCTAAATTAATCCTATCCCATGACAGAGCGATGGAATTTACTTACTGATCTAAGTTAGCTCACTCCATATTTATAATCATTTTTCCAAGTAACACCATATGGGAGGGAATGTAATAATGGCAACTAGTGGAGCTAGTGATTTACTTGCGAGCAATAGTGATGATGTAAAACTCCAAGTCATAACATGAATAGGTATTTTGTAAGATTGATGTAAATATTAGTTATTGTGATATGGTGACACTAGGGATGATGTTAGACTTAGATGATGATTCATGATGTTCAAAATTATACTTGGAAATATTCTGATTGATGGTTATTAGAGTTTAGTCTGTGATCATATGAGTTGTATATGTGTAGCTTCCGTATTTAAAAATTCAATGATATCAAGAAAAAGAAAAAAAATTATCACTCTTGTGCAATTCATTTGATTTTGTACAGCCTGTCCGAGTGGCACTATCGGTCGTTGCCCCTAATCCGCGTAGGGTGGGTTTCGGGTCGCGACATATATTGGTGGCGAGCCGCATAGAATGGTGTTATCGAACTAGTTTTATTGAATATCGATCTCAGTCAACGAGGTTCTAATTTACTGACCATAGAAAAGGAATTTATGGGCTTGAACCCTTATGATTATCGAATATAAACCATGATTAAACTTTAAACCATCGAAGTAAAAATTATTGAACTATAAATTTGATTTATCAAACTATGAAATTGTTTATCAAACTATGTTATTGAACTATGATTAAGATTGATCTATTATATTGACTACTGAAACATGACTATTGTTATTAAACCATGATTTTGAACTATGACTAAGATTGAACTATGATATTGACTACTGAAACATGACTATTGTTATCGAATCATGATTTTGAACTATGACTAAGATTTAACTATGATATTGACTATTGAACTATAACTATTGTTATCGTACCATGATTTTAAATTATGACTAAGATTGAACTGTAATATTGACTGTTGTTATCAAGCTATGTTATTGAACTATAACTATGATTGAACTACGATTATTGATTATTAAACTATGACTATGATTAAACCATGATATTGATTATTGAATTACGACTATGATTAAACTAAGAACTATTGAAAACGAATTTGATACTATTCTTTGAACTCTTGTGTTTTGATATGACGTATTCTAATTTAAATGAATAGAGAAATTCCAGTATATAACTACATAGTGGTTTTGAAACCCTTAGCATGTTATGGAATTCTCACATAGTCGTTGAGCTCATTATAGATGTTTATCATGTTTTTAGGCAATGATTAGACAAGCTCATTTCAAGCAATGTAGACTAGGTGCTTAAGGGATGAAATGAGTTGTTTTCATAAATCTTTAACCGAAGATAGATTAGATGATTTTTGATTATGTGAATTCAAATGTGTAGTTATCAAACTAGTTAAGTTGTGTAATTTTAAACTACTAAATTTTGTATTGTGACATGAAAACTATATCATTTGAGGACAATGTTTAAATGAATGATCAGGTTAAATGGTTTACCTTATGAGTATAAAAAAAAAGGAAAAAAAATTATTCTGTTGCATTTGATAAATGGTAATCTAAAAGATGATTTGACCATTGAAAGGTCTTGGTGGCCGATCATGGACCCTTAATCTGTATAAGCCAGGTTTCAGGTCGTGACATTAGGACTCTTTGGTCACTTGAGGGACATTTTCATAATTTTCATATCATTTTACCTAACTGTGGGTAATTTGGTAATTTTAACCCTTTGGTGATGAGTGAGGGGTAATTTGGTTATTTCACGTGTCTTGTGGCAATATAGAGATTCTCCATTAAATTAGGGACAATTTGATAATCTTGAGTGATAGTCGTTTTTTTAGGCATAATCATGACTTTCTATTTCTAAAGTTTTCATAAATTTGGTTGCTTGATATTTCCTTAGAAGAAGATACATTAAACTTGGATTTTTTTATTTTAGAATTTATTTTTAATTAAATTATATTTCTCTTTTATCCCATTGGCTCTTGCATGTAGACACCAATTCTATTGGTTATTGCATTGTCATAATTATTTATTAATTCATTTATCTAGGATAATCATTCTTTAGGATAATTATTTAATTTTTAATTTATTTAATTGGATAATTATCACTCAAGACATGATCCTAGCCCTCTATTCTAGAGTTTCATCTTATGCCCTTGGATCAAATCTTCATATTTTGCCTATAAATAGAGCCCTTTCGCTATCACTTTCAAAAAATACAAAATTTCCATAGCTTCATCCTGTTAGTATAGTTCTAAAGTTCTCTCTACAAGAACTCTCCCTTTCCCAAGGCCAAAGCTCTACCAAAGTGACGGTCTCCTTTTTAAGAAGAAAGCCGAAGCGACGCTTTTTAAACTGATGAACAAGCTAGAGATCTGCCCAATTGAAGCCTCCGAATCAGATTTTCCTAGTCGAAGTGCTATCCGACTACCACGACCAAATAAAGTACGCATCTCAAACCCTTGATAGTCTCATTTTATCCGGTTAATCTCACCTCTTTTATCATTCGTGATAAAAGAGGGTAAAACAGAGAACTACATGACTCTGATTCTGTTTTCAAAATTGATACATAAGAGGCCTTCGGGCCTGAGTCAGATCTTTTTTCTATCTTTTCGTTCATTTTATTTCTTTATGCAAGATTCTTTGTTATCTATCTTTTCTAGACTCACATCTCTATTTTCTCTTTTTTCATGACGAAATAGCCTTGCAAGTGAATATTTGAGGCCGATCCATTCAGATCGGCCGGGGTGGGTGCCTAACACCTTCCCACTCCTTACCTTAACCCCATCACTATAATCTTTTATTTCGTATTGATCAATGTTTATTTTCTTTTGATCCAGGTCAAGGGATCTTTTAGTATGTATTTAGGATTCAAAGTGATTTAATTTTCATCATTTCTTTTGGTTTTTCTTTATATGTATTGTTCAACTTGTAAGGGGTTTGCTTGTTTAACTGCCCAAAACAAGCTAGCGACTCCTCACTTTCTCTATCTCCTATAAGAGGTGTTCCTTCCCACCTTTAAGGAAGGATATAGTCGGGATCCCTTAATCCACAAAATAAATTTTTTCCAACGTTGGCACCCATAACAAAGTAGAAAACTCACCGAAAAACGATTGTCATCGATGGGTGTCACCGGAGAATGTGATTGGTGCTGGCGTAAAACCCTAATTGGCTGGTCAACGGTTGATTGGGTTAGTCAACGGGTGGGTCAGATCTTAAAATGGTTCAGGTCGATCCATATTAAAATGAATCTAAGCTTTAGTAGAATGACATTGTTTTGATGACGCCATGCTGACGCACTGACTAACACACTAAACCAGACCAGACTGGTCGATTCTCACGCCCTCAGCCATGGTTCACTTTAATTTGTGCCAAACCAGTCAGTTTGAACCAAAAATTCTTGAAATTGAATTCTAACCCATATTTTTATGAAAATTATAAAAGACCCAAAAAATTACTTAAAAATTAATTTTAAAACCCTTTAAAATTTAGGTAAAACTTCTATTTTACCCCTAAGCCCTAAATTGGTCAAATGAAGGCTAATTAAAATGTAAGAAATGTTACACCCCTAACTTGATTTCCAAGTAATTAGGAAACAATAACTTCCTAAAATGTTATTTGTTAAGTGTTAGGAAACAATACTTCCTAAAATGTCAATAAATAACACAAGTTATGATACGATGACAAAATCAAGAAGACTAGTAATAGTGACAAAAATAATGTTAGCTAGCAAACAAAAATTAATAAATAAATAACGAAGGAAACTTAATGCATGATAAATAAATAAATAAAAAAAAAGAGGAAAAATGAGGCCACAAGAGGTTGGCCAAGACTTGAACCGTGCACCTTGTACAAGCAAATGATTAGCTTCCAAAATGCAAACCCACTAGCCTACTAGCACTTTTGTACTATAATGGCCATAAGAAAAGTACAGAAAGTGAAGCTTGTAAAAAAAATGCCATAAAGAAGTGAGGTGTCACCACCCTAGTGCACCAACATCTTAGCCAATCAGAACATGTGCAGCAAACCCTTATGATCTATATGCATCTCATGATGTGAGGGAGCCCCAAAATAATTTAGACATACGTGTGTGAGTTGTGTCCAGCTAGAGAGCGAATGAGTGAAAGAGAGAAAAAAAGAAGAAGAAGGAGTTGTACATGTGTTTGTTGCAAAATCCCAACTAAATCTAATTTTGTCTCCATAAATGAACTCCTAAGGTGAAAATGGTTCGAAATGATGTATCCTGTCACATGTTTGCAGAAAACTAAAACTTTGCACAAATACCATGGACACAAAATAGTTTTTCAGATAAAATGTTTAACACATTTCGAAAGCTAACATATAACACATTACAAAAGTTGATAATTTAAAATAAAGCAACTTAACGGTTCAAAACAAATACAACATATACACTTTTAACCAGCATTTTCTAAAGCATAGTTTAGATATCA